>JAMXBD010000308.1:600000-1193908 GCA_024138025.1 Combretum micranthum
AATGACCACTCAAGTCACGCGAAGGCTTTCATACTATGTACAAGGCGTCTAACACATAGAGAAGACACATCGGAATGATACATTTTATATTGATACAATCGAGTAACAATGTAAAGGAAATACAAATTGACTATACTCCAAATGCAAATCACTATACTTCATATACGAATTGCTATACTTCAAAATACAAATCATTCAACTTCAATTACATTCATCCACCGACTTCCCTATATAAACTATTACAAGACAAATCATAAAACTAGCTGATAACTTCAAACATTCGTATTCTTTGCCGAAACCCCGGAGTCATTCCCGGCTCCAACCAATTCGGTCCCCACTTTGCATTCTTGAGATAACCTGTTCATTTAAACAACTATTGGGGTATAAGCTACACTAGCTTAGTGAGAATTCCCTTAGTTTCATACCATAACAAGCAAGTTAAAATCAATCATATGCTATGCATGAACAAACACGTGAGCAAGCAATTATGCATGGGCATCCGGAACCCACACATAAAACGGATTTACGCCCTTCGTATCTTGGGTTAGGAATGGTATTGAGTCTACACGACCGCATCTAGTCCCCAAGCCCTCGGCTCTTAGCACTCGACTCGGCTAGGCTCATCCAAGAATGCATCCACATGCGCCTTAGTACCCCTGAATGAGCTCTGTCACCGGGTTCGTTATCTAAACGAGTCATCCACGGACCATACCGATCGACCTGCGTAGGAGTAGCATGCTACCAAATGCAATATGTCCGATGCGATGCATGATCAATTTAATTTTCGCTTAGGCCAAAATATTTATACATTATTTAGAGTGACCAGCCAATATTATACACATAACAGAAATAATATGAATAGTGCAGTTATCAAATCAAATCGTGGTTTCGATATGCTTTAGTATTCTTTGGCATACATTCATCACAGCCTCATCATATATCCCATCCCCATTCATATCGATTTCTTTTTTTATCTTGTTCCTATAATTCTAATGCAACTAACTACAAGCAAAATCAAGGTAACAAAACAAAGAGAAAACTCACTTGGCCATTGGATCACCAGTCTTCTAGTAATAATAATTCGGTGGCAGGGAATCGTCGATTTCGGGATCTCCTAAAAAGGAAGAAATACTCTTATAAGTATTTCAACTCAAACTAATCCAAACGATTTTATACGAACTATCAAATTCGCAATTCTCGTCCTAAGCGGAAATTCCAACTTAAAACGGTCATAACTTGATCATTTTAACTCGGAATCTTGCAAATTATATATCGATTTCTATCTAGTTCGAAAGATCTATCTATTTCTAATATTATTTTCAAGTTTTGAAAACATTTAGGTCTCGGAACAGAGGGATCAGATCTGATCAGTAACGGTTTCCGATTCCGAAAAATAGTTTTGTAAATGTTTGTAATGTTCCTACTATATAAATTGGCTATACATGCAATATGAATGATTTCCTAACATGAATGACATGAGATGAGCTCAATATATGAAAAATCTAGTTTTCTAACTTTTATCATTTCCATTTGTTTTGGATTTGTTACTTAAGAAAATATGATTATTTTTGTCAAAATTGAGTCTTCATTATATATATTACTTATGACCTTCATTTCTACATAAAAGTTTCCATTTTACACTTTGTAAACATGTTTTCAAGTGGGGATGATTCCAAAATCCGAATTTTGCAAAAAAATTAGTTTTTGAGTGATTCCTTAAGTAAAATCATTTGATACTTAGAAAATTTAGGGCTCAATCATACATAACCACTAAGAACTTCATTCTTACATAAAAATTTGCATTTTACACTTTGTAAATACGTTTTCAAACAAGCTTTTCACAAAAATCCGAATTTTGGAAAATTTCGTTTCTTGCATATTTCTTATGAGAAAACTTGTTTAATGCATCAAAATCTGAAGTTTTACTACATCTATTGTCTAAGGACTTCATTTAACACATAAAACTTGCAATTTGAGCTCAAATACTAAGTGATTACATATGCATCATCTCAAATTACGAATTTAACAATTTGATCACTAACTCAAAATTTTTCATTTTAATTCCATTACTTGTTTTACACATTATTCATGCCTAAACTCATTTTAACTTGTAAAAATCATTCCTTAAAGATACCTATTACCTATACCCTTCATTTTTCACATAAAACATGAGTTTTGGAGTTGATAAATGGATTTTAAAAATTGGTCTTGGTTGGGATCCGAATTTAGAAAATTTATTTTTGGTCATATCTTTTGATAAAATCTATCTAAGCTTATGAAAATCCATTCCTTACATATCATATCTTATGAGCCTTTCATTTCTTAGATAAAAACTTCATTTTTGAGTTGGAAAACATGTTTTTAAAATATGCCTTGACCAAAATCCGAAAATAAGATTTTTATTTTGAAATTAACTTTTGAAAATCACTTTTGATTCTTGTAAAAAGAAGTCTGGATGATATACATATGTTTAGCCTCCATTTTCTTAATTAAAAATTACATTTTGACACTTGGAAAGTGGTTTTTAAATGGGGGTCTTGCCAAAATACGAATTTCACAAATTTTGTTCAAGTTCAAATCTAAGATCTACACATAATATGAACATACACCTAGATGAAACCTATGAAAATAAACTTTAAACTCATAGATCTAAACTTTACTCATCAAAATCTCTCATTTATGTTATCTATACCCTAAGCCCTTCATTTCAAATGAAAAATACACATTTTGAAGTTGAAAAACCACTTTTCTAAATATGGTTCCATTTTCATCCGAATTTTCAAAAGTTATTTTTGTTGAAAATAAAATAGATCTTGAGTTTCCTACAACTTTCATACCATTATCATGCTTTACAAGTTGCTCATGATCATAAAACAAAGTCTAATGCATTTTATGAACTCAAAACATTAGATCTAGTCTTCTAAACTAGTTTTAAATGCATGAACACATGTGAATGAGAAATATATGCATAGATCATAAGCAATAATAAAAATAATAACTTAAATAGCAAGATCTATGGCATAAACAAAAATCAAGGCTACAAAAAGTTAGGTCTACAATATATATCAACTTTAAACAAGAAAATAATTGAAATACAAGATAATAAAAGTGGAGAAAAGGAGTGTTTCATTTTTGGCATCATCATTCTAAGATTTTAAGCTTATGGAAGGTCATTTGATGTATGAAACCTTCATTACACTTTACCTATATCACCTATGGAGCTTTGGGAAGAAGATTTGCTTAGAAATCTTTAAGAATGAAGTGTGGAAGCCATGAAAAAAGAAGGGGGCAGCTTGTATTCTTGAGGAAACAAGAACAAGAAGAAGAAGAAGAAGAAGAAGAAAAGAGAGGAAAAAGAGAGAGAAAATGTTAAAGAATGAAAGAGGGAAAATGAGTAAATGAAGGAGAGAGAAAAAATGAGTGTTTTAATTGACTAAAAGAAGAGAAAAAAAATAAAACAAGGTATTTTTGGAGCCTACTTTTATCTGACTTGCTGATCAAAATGAAATGAAGCATTTAAACATAACTAAAATAAAGAACTAAACTAATGAAAATATGAAAGTCACCAAGGTGAAATTTCACTAATTTAAACACATGGGATTTTGATAAAGTCATCCTCTAATAAATTATTGGAATTTCTATGGAACATCTCAAGTCTCGTCACACAATCATACCGTTACTAATATTATAATTAAATTAATTATAAAAAAAGTTTAAAAGTTTCGATCATTATTGAAATAGATTTGACACTACAATAAAATAGAGATAAAACTTTTGTTTCTAAACATAAATTTCTATTGCAAAAATGATCGTTGATTCTATCTCTAGAAATATAACTTATTTTATTAATTTTTTAAAACAAAAATTTCTATCTTTAAAAATCAATTTTCTTGTAGTGTGAATATTCAATGATATAAGAGAACTTGTCCTATTATAATTAACTACCACGGAAGCATAGACTTTTTTCAGTTTCTAAATTAGGTACTTTCAATTAGATTTGTAGAGAGCCATTGATCTTTTGAGTTGTTATTGTCCTAATTATATCAAAAACACCCGTTTTCAAGTGTTTAATATATGATTTTTAGTTATACATTAGCATTATTCTCTAGTGGTTAATATATGATTTAATATTAATTGCATCATGAACACGAATACTGCAATTAATTTGAAGATTACGTATCCATGGCAAAATTAACTTGCATCCAATTTTACGCAAATTGTTCATTCTCTTTTTAAGTCTTTCAAGTTTAAATCCTTTAAAGTTGTTCATCAGGCAATAAAATCAATAATTTTGAAATCAGATAATTAATCGAACAATAACATATAATCGAATCACACGCCATTTAGATTGCCAAGCAATGTCAAAATCTTATAATTTATTGAGTATAAATAAAAATATCACATAAAAATATGCAGAGATTATTTTTAAATAAAAGTATAGACAAAAAGAACAAAACTTGAATTAATTTGCGCTCTTCTTTGCGTCTTCCATGTGTGCTCTTTACGTTTACGTACCCTTGTGGCCTTGCGATCAAATTGGCTATCTTGAAGTAATGCAATACGAGCTTTTGAGTTCTCTGTGCTCACCGTTAGACATCTCTCAGTAGAGGTGGGCAAGTGGGCTAAACGGGCCAACCCGGTCCGATCCACTTTGACCTGTGGGTTAAACGGGTCAAAATTGCTTGATCCTAACTCAACTCACTTTAGCCCGTAGGTTAAACGGACCAGCCCACTTTTTGACCTTTTTAACCCGCTTACATATTTTGTGAGTTAAATGGGCCAAGTTGACCCATTTAACTCATTTATACTAATTAAATAAGATATATAATAAAAAGAGAGTTTTATAAGGTTATATATATTAATGATTAATTTCATTATTATTTTAATTACTTTTTATATAAAAATAAGTTTTCTAAAATAACTTATTAGATATATTTCATTTAAAACAATAATAATATATTTTATAAAATTTTATGGTGCATGTGCATCAATTTGTCATTCTTTGTTATAATTAACACATAAATTTAATCTCAAGTATAAAAAATCTCAAGAATAACCTTATCAATACATATTTATTCTATAATTATTTATTTTATTTTTATAAAAGTGGGTTGGTGAGTCAACCCACTTAACCCGCGGGCTAGCCAACTTTGGCCGCGGGTTAAGTGGGTTGGGTAAAATTAACCCACTTTTAAACGGGATAAAAAAAGCTGGCCCTAATCCGTTTTTAAAGTAGGTTAAATAGGCTGACCCGCGGGCCATAGCCCATTTGTCCAGCTCTATCTCTCAGCTCTGGGCGGGTTAAGGTCCATTTTCTGAGGACCTGTACCTGCAATGAGTTATAGGTTGGACGGTTTAGATCCATGGATTTGCGGGTTCCAAAGGATGGTCCTATCGGTTGGATTGACTTTTTTTTTTTAATATTTTCATTTAATTAAAATGTAAGGATGGTCCTATCGGTTGGTCCGCCACTCGGACCAGGCATGGACCTGCTGTACCAGAACCCGACTCGGAGAGATTTCTACTCACCACCGTGATCCTCTCCCGAAATTCTCATGTACCTAAGTTTCAATCTGCCCTATGTGGACTCCCTGTACGTATGGAAATTATCTGTTTATCCACACCCTCATTATATTCAGTCGTTTGTCTTCTTTTAAAGATCTTCACCCAAAAATCTCAGTTGAAACATTGATAGCCAATTAGATGAATCAATCGAAGAGCTGGGCTTTGTTTAGCTATTAGATCCATGCATTAAGATTAAGACAAGGACACGGACTTCTCACTGATTCCTTAACTGCGTGGCTTTTGAAATGGGCTGATTATTTAGATTCTCTACCACGTGGACTTGGCCTGAGTCTTGGGCTTGTTTCTTCTTTATTTATTTTTTAAAATTCTTTTTGGAAAAGGATGATATAAGTCAAAAACAGCAATTACAAAAATTCAAGAAGTCACTTCTAGCTATCTTGATGTAAAGTCTGCCAGAAAGGAGTTTCAAAGAAGGATATTGGAGACTTAAATCTCAAACACACAAACTCATATCTTTTCTCATTAAGATGCAGTTCGCACACGCATTGTCTTATTTATATCATTAAAAGAGCGCTTGATTATCCAAATTTCATCGGACTGTGCCGGACTACAGTTCTAGTCCTTTATTTGATTTTCATAATGAGCCTAAGTACTAGAAAAGAGAAAGCTTAAGGTATAGGAAAATATTATTAAAAAAAAAAATTGTATCATATATTCCATGATACAGAAATTAAATTTTGGGGATAAATAAAAGCAATTTTCAGAAACCCCAAAATATCCTTATCATATGTAACATATATACTTGTGTGCATAAATTAATCTCTTTAAATTTTACTTATTGACTATTATATAAATTAATTAAATAAATATAGAGCAATACAAATATGTAATTGCCAAAATATAAGATTTTATTCTATATTTGTGTATATCAAATAATGAACAAAACAATCTAGAATGAAGTTCTTCCTTAGTACTCCAAACTACCAACATTAGGAGGATGCAATAGTAGCATCGAGCTAGGTTTACCATCTTGCACATCTCTGAATTGTTATGTTAGTTCATGGATTCAATAATGTCATCATGTCCGAAGCTTTTTTGAGCACTTTTTTGCATAGCTACTAGTGCTTGGTTCAATCAACCAACCCTTAACTCTATTAACTACTTCAAAGAATTTACCCAACAATTCTAATCTCATTTTATGGTGAGCAAGCCTTAGAAAAGAACATTTCATCCCCTTACTAAGGAAAAGTAAAGATGAGCCCCTTAGAGAATATGTTGCAAGATTCTCCAAGTTCGTGCTTGAAATTGCCAATGTTGATCAAGGGGTTGCATTTCATGCCACAACATAAGGTATAAACCCATCTAGAGACTTTTTAGAATCCTTTGCCAAAACTAAGACTAAAAATCTGAAATAGTTTAGGGTTAAGGGTGCAAAATACATCACCTAAGAGATATTGTTAGAGCTTGACATGAAGTAGATAGCTTGAAGATCAAGCACTAGAAAGATAATGGCAATAAGAGGGACAAGAGAAAGGTCAAGGATAAACTTGGGTAGAACAAGGATCATAGCTACTTTCGTAACAAGGTTGATGGAATGAAATGTTTGTTTCAAAGGTTAGTGACATATATATTTAAACGTCAAATTGGTAGAATATGAAAGTCTATGTTGATGACATGATTATAAAAAGCAGGAAGCTTGAAGATCACCTTCAAGACTTGTTTGAGATGTCTAGCAAATTTAGACGTTACAGTACGAAGCTGAATCCCCATAAGTGTACCTTTGGAATAGCATAAAACAAGTTCTTGTGATATTTAGTAATTCAATGTGACATCGAGGACAACCTAGAAAAGATCTAAGCTATAATGGACATGTAGTCCCTTAATCCAATGAAGGAAATTCACAAGCTTCATCAATAATTGTTGCTTTAAGCAGGTTTGTGGCTTGTCGTGCGAATAGATGTTCAAAATTCTTCAAGAAACTAAAAAGAGTCGACAAATTTTTGATGGAATAATCAAAGTGAAGTGGCTTTCACTTAACTAAAGGCCTTGCTAATTAATCCACTAGTCATCTCAAAGCCCATCCATCGTGAAAACCCTTACCTCTACTTAGTGATAAATGATCATGTATTCTCTTTAGTCTTGGTTTGAGATGATGGAAGGAACCACTTACTTGTGTTATATGTTAACCATATTCTTTAGGGACCTAAGCTTCGTTACACTAAGGCCTAGAAATTTGCCTTGGCTATAGTTATTTCAGCAAGATGACTTAGGCCTTATTATGAAACCCATCAGGTCATCATCTTGATTAATCAACCTCTTTGAACTATATTAGACAAGCCTAACACTTTGATAAGATGTTGAAATATGTCATATATTTATGTGTGTGTTGTGTCCAATATAAACTAAGAGAGACTATTAAATCTCAAGTCCTAACATACTTTATTGTATGGTATGCAGAAGAAGACTACACTTCGGATCAAAATGAGCAATTGGGGCAGGCTCTCCATGTTAATGGATCCCCCACTTAAAAGGGAAGTGGAGTAGGCTTAGTCCTTGATTGACCATTTAGTGCTAAAGTTTACTATGTCCTAAAGTTCAATATTGATGCCAACAACAATAAAGCTAAGAATAAAGCCTTGAGAACTAGTGACTTGGTTGGTGGCGTGTTAAAACTATTTAGAAACAGGCAAACATAAAACTGAAGTATTTCAAAAACTTATAAAATGTGCTAATAAGATAATCATACCTACCAAAGTAGCATAAAAAATATTAACTCCTATTCCTTGGGGAGTGGGATAGGGGTAGGCATGGACAGGTTAACTGTGACCCCATTTTTTGAACGTAAACATTATAATAGGTTTTTTAAATGCAATACCTAAACTGGTCCATTATGAACAGTTAACCGTCTTAACGGTTAACCATTTTTCTCAGTTAATATTTTCGGTTTTCGATTTTTAACCATTTAGCATAATGGTTAACTACAAAATTGCGGGTGACCATATGTCTAATGGGTCCATAAAAAATTAAAACCTCCACTTAATTTCATTTATTGGTTCCATTGTTCAAGTGGTGTCCAATAAAAAACATGCAAATTGATAGTAAAACACAACAATAACATAATAATTAAAATACAAATATTCGAATCATAAACATGTCCCAAATGAAATGTAATCCTTTAAAGAAATCTCGCCAAAGGATGTGATAAAATTGCTAAAGGATCCATCTTCATCTCTCTGACTCTAGATATCCCCATTGCTATGGCATAATGACATGATCTGCAATTAAGAACTAACACTTTAAACCACTTCAAACAAATTTTAACATGTGTTTGTGAAAAAAAAAATAATAGAAATTAACTTACATTCTTTCTCAATTATCAATTGTGCAAAGAGGATAATCTTCTATAATGCAAGATGTTTCAGCATTAAATAAAATAAGGTGAAAAAAAAAGAATTTCAATATATAAGTCAAAGATTTATTTAAAAGAACAAAAATATATAGAAATTATAAATAAATTTACCTATGGATACTGACCCCAATTGTTCCAAGATATGGTCAAGAAATATGGGTTGACTTGAATTCCTCAACCAATTTTGCGCACAAATTAGAGCTTTCACAAGTCTAGGTGTAAGAGCATGTGAAATGGATCAAGCACATGACCTCCAGTGCTAAAAGTAGATTCACAAGCAATTGTAGACATAGGAATAGCCAACACATCCCTTGCTATCAAAGAAATTGTTACGTATTTAGATGCATTTGTTTCCACCAACCTAGTATATCAAAAGAAGTAACCTTCTTCTCAGAATCATCATGTAAATATTTTTTCAATTCATTCTTTGAATCCTCACTTCCTTCATCCCTACCATGTTTTAAGTACTTATCATGTAGATATTGGCCAACGTCTTGATATTCATCAACTGCCATAGGTGAATCCGCTTCTTATTGTTCTCCATTTGTTTGGACACCAGACGTAAGTTTGGAATCATTATATGATTCAAACAGAGATTCCAAAACAACTCTCATCTTTTCTTCTAATTTGCTTGCAATATTTACATCATAAGATTCACCAACCATAGAGTCAACATATCTTAGTTTGCATCTAGGATAAAAAAACCAATGCAAAAAGTAATAAAACATTGCTATGATCAATATTTGCCTAGTATTTGTCATACTTCTTCTTCATCCTAATAGCTATAGCTTTCAAAATAGAATCTTTACCTTTTTTCCATCATGTCAGATATCATCATGCTAAGACCATAAATCTTCTTCATATATTCATTACTAGTGATATGAAGTGTACCAAAAAAGCTTAAAGTAATGTTATAAAAAATCTTGAGAAAAGGCAGCAATGATCTAGTATACTTCCAATCCTCAAAAGTTGGAGTGCCTTCCTTCATAGTAAGTTCCATAGAATACTTACTATCAGTGAGCTCTAACAGATCAAAAGCCTTTTTAAATTTCAAGGCTGCCTCTAACATCTAAGCATAAATGACTCTTACTGTCAATTTTCTCCTTTTCTACACAATTCTTAAACTCCTGGTTTCGAGAAGGAGAAAATTTTACATACTTCATTGCATGTCTAATTCACATAATAGAGTCATTTGTTTCACACAAACCATCTTTCATAACCAAATTTAAAATATGTGTAGCACATCTCACAAATAAATGCTCACCCCCCAAGATAGTTCCTTTCCAACTATTAAGTCTTCTTTTCAAATATTGTAGACCCACATCATTTGAAGATGCATTATCAACAGTTACAGTAAACACCTTATCAATTCCTTAATTAAGCAAATACCTCTCAATAGCCATGCCAATTACCTCCTCAAAATGACCATCAATAGCACAAAAAGCAATAATTCTTTTATAAATTTTCTAATCATCATCAGTGAAGTGGGCAGTGAAACATGTATATGACAAGTTATGAATGGATGTCCAGATATTAGTAGTAAGACAAATTCTTGAAGACATTTTCTTAAAATACTTTTTTAATAATTTTCCTATTTCCTCGTAAATATTATGACAATCTCTTCTTATAGTTCTACGGAATTTACTTGAAAATGAGGTTGCATTACTTGACGAAAATCACGAAACCCCTCACGTTCCATAAAATTAAAAGACAACTCATCAATAATAATCATCCAAGTAAGATATCTTCTACATCCTTCTTGATCAGACTTCCAACTAACAAGCACATTTGCACAAGTCCCTTCATCAACTTTAGGTATATGTTTTAAAGATAAGGTTATGTGACCTTTGTCAACATTGTAAAGGTACTTTTTACACCTAATTAGATGATTACTCAAATAACTTGTACCACTAATAGATGGACAAACAAGAAATTTGACGTAATATGTACATGTAGCTCTGCGATCACTAGCATCATCATTCTTGTCAAAATGTTACCAAATCCAAGACTATTTTTTTACGCATCTTTGAATTAATAGGTTTAGGTGGGGGAGGGGGGGTGGGGGGGGGGGGAGGAGGGAGGAGTTGGGGGAGGCGTTAAGGGGGGAGGTTTTGTTGCATTCCCATCAACACTTGAATGTTGAGAGTTCACATTCTTATTGCTTGAAGCTCAAGGGACATCATTGGAAGTAGAACCAGTACCTTTTTCATTATTCCTAGTGTTAGACATCTACAACAAGTCAACAAATAGTTGGGTTACTTAAAATATTTATATAACCATAAGGGCAAAATCACAATTACCAATTTAATCAAATCATCATAAATTGAAATTCCAATATCAACCATAAACATTAGATTCACTTTTGTAATCTTTTAATTTGTAATTGCACAATCCTAACTTTCAAAAGCATTTTAATAAAGAAAATTTAACAAGAAATTCAAGTAAGGTCACTTATTTTAATTTTGTAAGGGCACAATATTCATAGGTAATTTGCTTTAGAGGGAGAAATTAAGTCATGCACAATTTGAGACCATAAATCTAATAGAAGGAAACTATATTTTTGAATCATCACTTTCTTGAATTTCATTGAACCCTTCATATACATATATACATTCCTATGTGGTTTTCTTCAAAGTTTGATAACAGAGGAACAAGCACCACATGAAATCGTTGAAATGGGAAAAGAAACAAAATACTGATGTATAAGTAAAGGAGGAAAGAATTACTTACAATATTAGTAGGTTGACAAGTGGACACAATGACGAGGACCAAAGTCGATGAGGACAATAGTGATGGCAAGAGAGACCTGTGAAGAAGAAACTAAAAAAATGAGAGTCGAAATAGATGAAGAAAAAAATGAAAAAATAAATTTCAAATAGAGAGAAACTTGCAAGCAAGACTGATGAAGATTATGACAAAGAGTAAGGGCAACAAGTGATGAACAAGAAGACCAGTCTACAACCAAAAGATGATGAGGGAGTTGAAGACCATGAGCTAATGATGATTGGATGAAAAAGATGATGATGATAAGCTGGCGACAATAAGTTGGCGATGATGACTTGACAAGTGATGACGACTGCTAGATACAGGAACCAGAAAGGAGTGAGGTGAGGCGCAACAGAGGGAAAGAAAGGAAATGATTGGTGAATAGGCTAGGATTTCAGCTTTTAAACACTTTGTCTTTTGTCTTATATGTTTTTTAAAAATTTATTGTATATAATAATATATATTTATAGATATCAGTTAACCGTTAACATTGGCTTCTAATGGTTACGAACCAAAATCGAAACCGATAACCAAAAAAATATAAAACATAAACATAAACCAAAATTGATGGATTAGTTAACCATATTTTTTGGATTGGTTTTCTGGTTTTGGTTTGGTTTCTCGGTTAGTTAGTTTTTTTGCCCACCCCTAGCATCTACCTTAGTCCCTTTTCATTTATTATCTAGCTAAACAAAAATTTAGCAAAACATAGCAAAAATAGAAGCTAAACTGAGGTTAAGGCTAAGAGTATGTTCACATTTTCAAGTAAAATTTGTAATATAAGTTTGTAAATGCAAGAAAGGACTTAGGATCTGCTTCACAAATTCCTTATCATGTGATTTCTTAATAGACTCAACAAGTTTTTTGCTGAGTATACTTGCACTATTGGATTCACTGAAGTAAGCTAAAGCCTCTTTTAAGGTCAAAAACTTGAGATCTAAATCAAATCATCGAAATCTCTTCACAAGTTATCAACAATCTAGATCCACATAAGATCAAGAATCCTTTGTTTAAAAACCCATTTCGGAACTTTAAAAACAAGTGACAAAAAGTTTCACCATCCCTCTTTCAAGGCAATTATGAGCAACTTTATTAGTAGCTTAGATCTATTCAAAAGAATGATCTCTATATCTATTCAGTTTAAATCAGACATGGATCTAAAAGGTGCACCACGCATTTAGACCCACAAAATTAAGTTTAAGCTACTAAAAACAAATACCTAGTCAATATTTAATGAAAATGCATTTTGAAATAACATAAATTAGGTTTTGGATTCACAAACCCTAAGTTAATATTATTATTTCTCCATAGATGCAAATATTAAGTGCAGATTCAAGAGAAATAATATGAAAATACGAATGAATATTATAGATTAAGCACAAATGGGTCTTGAAAAAACAAGCTTCGTGTTTAAAATGAAATTACCCAGAAAACTTGGAATGTCTTGTAAAAAGAAACAATTCTTTTGCTAAAATTTCTCTTGCTAAAAAGTTAGTAATATGTTACATATGGTACACTTGCTATTGGATGTCTATGCACATCTATTTATAAAGCAACAGACATAGAAATCATAAAGATTTTATTCACTGATAAGGCATATTTTTTATAACAAACTTTATCTTTCTTCGCATGCACTTTAAATTAGGGAAACGTGTACATTACAGCCTAAACAGGATCACATTTCATGGGTCTAATCAAAGGCTCGAAGGTTGCTGCGAACTTAGCTGTGAGTTCCTCGTAAAAATTATGATTTTGGGCTTAGCTTCAACCATGGGTGTAATTGTAGGTCAAGATTAAGGGCATTGTTATAAGTGCGATATGAAGTTTGTGTAGGCACGGTATAATCCACGACTATAGTCGAGGCACGATTAGCACTTTTGCCTTCTTTTACCTTGTCTTTTGCCCTATTTTACCTTGTCTTTTGCCTTCAATTGGGGTCTTTGGCAGCTGTAATAGAGCCTCTCTTAGCTCATTAATGTTGTTTTGCTCTAAATTTGATTGTAAACACTTTGTTTCTTCTTTTCTTGATCTTAAGAGCTAAAAAACAATATTTAAACCATAAAAGCACAAAATTCATTGGGATTTATTTAGAATTAGATTAAATAAGGCATAAATTCCTACAAATGGAATAGAGTATGAAAGACTTATCAAATTCCTTCACACTTAAGCCTTTATCAAATTCCTTCACACTTAAGCCTTTACTTGTCCTCAAGCAAAACATCACTTCAACATAACCAGGTAAAGCTTGTTTGAATAAGAAAATAAATCATGAATGAAAATTTGACCAGATCAATTAAGCTCAATTCACCCATTAAACTTAGCACTTTATATAGTCAATTAGTCTCACTAAACTGTGCTAAAGTTACTTATGTTAAAACCACTAAACTTATCTAAATAGATAAACTTTTACCCTTATTATTTAATAAGAATTTCAAAGAAAAAGTTATTTAGTAGATTAAACAAAGCAAGAGGAACTCAATCAACTTTATCTCCTTATACATATAGGTATGCAATTCCTTCATCATCTCTCTAAACTTATCTAAAGTTACTTTTGTTAAAAACACTAAACTTATTACCCTTATTGTTTAATAAGAATTTCAAAGAAAAAATTATTTAGAAGATTAAACAAAGTAAGAGGAACTCAATCACTTTATTTCCTTATACATATAGGCATGTAGTTCTTTAATCATCTCTCTAAGCATCATACTAAAAAACAAAGGCATACATGTCAGTTCATCCTCTGACTTTCTTTTCTTATATGTGCTTTCATTTCATTTCCATTTATTATTAATATACTTTAAAGCTGCCGAGGGCAAGGTATTTGCCTTCTTCTTTACTTTTTCCTTTGAAGGGGTTTTTGCCCCTATCTTTTCACTTTTTATTTATTTATTTATGGCTTATTTAAAATTGATAGAGGGGGTTAGAAAATGCTCTTTTGAGGGACCAATCCCTACCTATTTAAACCTTAAGCATATGATTATTTTCATTTTAATTTTAGATAAACCATAAAGAAAAATCATTAAATTACAAACATCATTTGAACCTTCATCAGAGACTATAAAGCTCTCAAAATGGCTAGATTCAAAGGCATACATATCATTTAAGCTTTTAAAAGTCAATTGAGTACCTTTCTAAGGACCTTAAGTTAATTCCAGCTTTAAATTTCTAGATTAAATAATAAGAAAAACTACTCCACATGGATATTGTAAAGTGAATAAAACATAGTATAATTAACCTAATTATAGGATGATGTTGTTCATTATCAATTTAATCGAGCTATTTGGTGATTTTTGTTTCAAATTTTTGAAAAATTTTGGTCAAATTTTATCATTTCATTATTCTCCTATAAATGTGTAGCAAAATGATCATTGAATAATATTTACTCTATTCTCAATCAGTTCTTATCAATTCAACTCATCTTGCTTAGTCCCTTTCCCTACACTTAATCTAAACATTGTCCTTAACGTTTATAACATGATAATTCAAATAGGGGAATATTAACAATTTAAGTGTAAAGCAAGATTTAAAGCTAGAAGCTTAGGAAAACTTCTTTGTTTAGGGTCGTAGGTTAAGATCAGACTAGAAACTTGGGCTCTGTTGCATGCTGGATTAAAGCCATATAAGAATAATCAAGGCAAATAATTAACAGTAATCACGGACTTGATTTGAGCCATGGTTGAAATTGGACAAAAATTTATCGAAGTTATTAGCATTTTAAGCTATATCAAGCTTAATTAAATTGGGACCCTGCATTTACAAAAAATGAACTGAATAAAAGAATAAAGAATCTAACTAAGCTGTGAAAAGAATATGTTCTAATATTTGAACTATTGAAATGAATATTAAAGAATGAATGAATGTAAAAGAATGTAAAGAATAAAAGAACGCCTAAGAATTATTTTTATATTTTCCCTTTTCTTCTCTTTTATTTTTCCTTTTTCTTTTGGTTTGTTGTCTTCTTTTCCTCCTTCCCCCATAGTTCTTGTAGAGCTCGAGTGAGGTCTTCATCTTTCTTTTATTGTTCATCTAGGCACATGTGCTTCTTCTATTTCCAGAGATGCTCTTACTCTTCTCTTTCTCTTTCTAAGAATTATTCTTTTTTTTCCCTTCTTAGTTCTGGGTAGTATATTTGTCTCCCCTTTGCTACTCTTTGACGCTGTAAACTCCTGAAATTTTCATAATTTTTAGAAAATAATCCTAGAAGTCTAATACTAAAATCGAAACCTTGAAAATCGACCCAAGTTAAAACCAAATTCTAAATAAGATCAAACATAAGAATTCTTAACCTTGAGAAAAAGAGAATCCTCAAAACCAAATAGAAAATCTAACAACTGATTGATTCAACATCCGTACACCAATCAAATCATCTATCCGATTCCTAACACGCAAATCAAGATGATACATCCAAATAATGCTTGACAACAAAATACTAAAACCTTAAATCCTTTAATAAATTTTAGAATAAAAAATTTCAATTTCCACCAAGAGTCAAACTGAGTCAATCCATAACCCTAGAATCGGTTAAACAATTCTGAGAATTGAAAAATATTAAATAATCACAAATAAAATAAAATAAACCATAGATGTTGTACAAAAAAATATGACACGGACAAAACCCAAAAATTTTATAATCTTACGAATAAAATCAACAAGCGGGAAGTCAAACCAGAACGCTAAAAGTCAACGAAGTCTACAACAAACCTTAGAGTTTAAGATTCAACAATCTCGTGCTCTTAAACCCTAAACAATAGAATGAAAATAATTGTTGATAATAGTTCGTAATAATATAGGGAAGCTTCAAAATATCATATTCGCAAATTTCTAGTGTCATTTGGTTCCAAACAGGATCAGTTTTCGAAAAACATTCCCTGGTATACCGAACGGCAAAAATATTCCGTCAATACCAATAGACTCATAAAAATATAAGGTTTCCAAAAATATCAGTTTTATAATTTTTCGTTACCTAAAAATTACAGTATCATATTTATACGCGTATTTTTATTACTACATGTATTTTAATTGTCTAGCCTACTATTCATAGTACTTTTCTACTATTCATTATTATTTATCTGTTTTTACTTTTTCTACTATCTATTCTTATAACCTACATACTTATTTCTTACAATTTTTTTCTATAAAAATTTTACACCACATATTACTAAACTTCTCTTACACTTTTCTTTTAAAATTAATTTTTAATCACTCTTCTCTCTCTCTTCCCCATGCTTACCATCCACCATCTCTCTCTCATCACTCTCATTTATTTTCTTTTTCATTTTATTTAATTACATCTAATTTCTACTCCAAAATTCAACAAATACCCCATTCCTCCTTCATTCTTTCACATGCTTATTCTCATATCAAAACTCTACTAAAATCACTCCAAAAACTCCCTCTCTCAAATTCTCTCTTCTCTCAACAAAATCATTCCCCACATATTACTACAACCACTTCTTTTCCTCTTCAACAGACACATAACCTTAGGTAAAACTCCTTATCTATACTCATCATGTTCATATAACTTAGCATAAGCTTAGTGTATGTTTCTTAGAATCATGAGAGTTAAAGAAGCAACAATATGTTCATATTTTATTTTTGTTCATATTCATATTTTCCATTATGTTATTATTGTCATATTATTATTGTAAGCCCCTAGTTTTTTTCGATAATATTAGCAAACCGTAAGAACCGGAAGTTGAAATGAAACCCTAAAATTAACCTAGTTATACGATTAGTCTAGTGAATCTAGATCCGGTAATCCTGTGTTCTTAAACCCTAGAAAACGAAATTGAGATAATTGTGGAAAATGGTTCGTAATAATATAGGGAAACCTAAAAATATCAGATTCGAATTTTTCTAGTGTCTTTCGGATCCGATCGGGATCAGTTTTCCAAAACCGCGCCCTGGAGCACCGGGTAGCAAAAATATTCCGACAACACCAATAGATTTGTAAAAATATAAGGTTTTCAAAAATATCAGTTTTAGAATTTTTCGGTAACTAAAAATAACAGATATAGGCCTTTTACGGGTATTTTCTTTACTACCGGTATTTTAATTGTCTAGTCTACTATTCATAGTACTTTTCTACTAGTCATTACTATTCACCTATCTCTACTTTTTCTTACACTCTACCATACCTATACCTTACAATTTACCTTCCCCATACAACTTTAATCACATCACACCTTACATATTACTTCTTTTAATACAAAACAAACAAAAATAATTATTTCATCTCCCCCTATACACTCAAAACCGGCGTCCCCTTGTCCCTCTTCCATCACATTTTGTTTTCTTTTCCAATTTATTTTATTACATCTAATTTTGACTCCAAAAATCTATAAATACCCCCTTCCTCTTCTATTCTTTCACACAACAAAATTCATACTAAAACTCTCCCAAAATCACTCCACAAAATTCCTCTCCCAACATATCTCTCAAGTTCTCTCCTTTCCTTAGAAAATCCATCCCCACATAATACTACAACCCATTCTTTTCTTCTTCAACCAACACATAAACTTTAGGTAAAACTTCTCTTATTTACTCATCATGTTCATATAACTTAACATGAGTTTAGTGTATGTTTGTTAGACTTCTTGAGTTAAAGAAGCAACAATTTATTCATGTTTTGTTTTTGTTCATGTTCTTATTTTCTTATGTTACTATTATGTTGATATTGTTACTATTATTTCTAACCTAACTTATATAAGTATTAAGTATATATATTTATTTAGAGCATATAAGCTCACTTGTTATTTATTTATTTCCAAGTCTTGCAATTTATTTATTTACTTGTTTTATGCAAAAATTAAGACTAGTCTTTCTAGTCTTAAACTTGTCCATATCAAGTCAAAACAATTTTATTTCTTTGCTTTTCTTTTCTTTTGAGGACTAGTCTATTCTTAGTCCCGAGATACCTTGATGAAGCTAAGGTTCCCAATACTTGACTTTACTTTTATGCTATTATTTTATTTATGTTGCTTTTATGTTTTTCATAGTTATATATATTCTCATTCATACATGAATATGTTGTTATTGTCTCAACCATAATAAAAATGAGTTTTCTTAAGTAGTAAAAATAAACTCTCTTTAAATATAAATTTTGTCACATAAGAAATTATTTTCCTTAAAGACTTGAGATTTTATCTTAAACAAATATTTTTCCAAAGTTAGATAAGTTTAGCTCTAATTTTAGTAATAATATGTGGTTTTTACCGAGAAATACATAAAGTAAAGTTATTATAAATTCTCTTTTCAAATAAATAAGAAAGTTTCTTTAGACCTAAACAAAGGATTTCTTAAATTCAATTTGTCGAAGTATTCCACCAACACTAAAATCTAAGTTAAGTTTTTCAAAATTAACTTATAAGATGATCTCTTTTAAAAGTGGATCTAACCATAAAGTATTTAGAAAGGCTTTGTTTTCCAAAACACTAGAAATAAAAGATTAAGATTTCTTTTTAAAAAATTTAGCTAAGAAAAGGAGTTAAAAAAAAAGAAATACTCACTTATGATAACTTAGGAAATTTTTCAAAAATAAAATTCTTTTCAAGCCTTAAGCTTATCTCACTTTCAAGACTTTTGTTTTACAAAACCATTGTTAGACAACACCAAATTCATGCATATAGTTTGAGGTTATACATATATGTATATACATATATTCAAGGGATTTTTCAACCATACAATATATCTATATTTTTGTACAAAAGCCCTTGAGTGAAGAAAGGTTTGAAAATTCTAGTTTTGAAGTTTGGAAAATTCGTATCAAATCTGTACGCTGCTATTCCGAGACCTAAATAACTTCTTTTGATAAAAATAACCTTAGAAATAGATAGATCTTTTCGAGTAGGTAGAAATCGGTATATAATATGCGAAATTCCGGATTAAAATGAGCAAGTTATGACCATTTTAAGTTGGGATTTCCATTCCATACGATTTTTACGAATTCTTTAAGATAGAAGTATAGAATTTGAATAGATCTTAGATGAAATACTCATGATGGGTATTTCTTTTGTTTAGGTGTCGAGGATCACGATCTTGTCTTCCCCGAGGATTACTTCAACTCCTAGAGTGCTATGGACGAGTGAGTTTCCTTTACGCTTATGTATTCGTGCATGTGCTTGTAGAATAGAGCACTAGATGTAGGAAAAGATAAAATGGATATGCATGTGGGATATTATGGGAACTATGAGTGCGAATTGTTATGTGCGATCAATGAACAATAAGTATATCGGAATCCAAATTATGATTGATATAAATGTTTCTATGTATGAATGATTTAATGTTATATTGAAATCCCCATATAATAAATTGCTCATGCATATCACTTAGAATATCATTTCGAAGTTTTTGCTACTACTCCTCAGCGTGGGACCTGAAAGGTAAGCTGCCTAGCTACATCTTGAGGGTTAGGACGTTTGGGGAATAGGGCCTCAAGGTATAGCCGAGCCGGATCGATCGCTTTGGGCATGGAAGGCCCGGGGACTAGTAGTACGGTTCGTTGGAACCCCAAGACGCGCGCAACTTTCAGGAGGTCATTCGGGACCCAGTTCAATGCATTCCCCAACCACCGATGGAGGGGTAAATCCATCAAACATACGAAACCGGATAGTCGTATGTAATGTTTGATCATATGGTTGTTGCATCCATATGCTTGATTAATAAACTTGTTTGATTGTTGTTATGAGTACTATTGCGTAAGGAATATCTCACTAAGCTAGTCATGCTTATATTCCTATAGACTTTTGATATTGCAGGGTTACCTTTTTGCACCCGAGACCATCTTGATTTCCCCGGGTAGAATCCTCATTTTGGGCAGCTTTTGGAGGCAATCTATTTTGAAGTTATAGAGTAGATTTCTTCTAAAATCTTCTCGCTTTAGTTATGCTATATTTAGAACCATGTTATTATGAATCATCGGGGGAATGCCCCTTAGAAGCTGTAAGACTTTTATTTCAATGATAATTATATATTAAGGGTTATTTTTGCATGTTCCATTGCCAATGTCTTAAAATGCATTACTCCAATGGTCCCCCCTTTGTTGTGAATGTACGCCTTGTACCGATATGAAAGCTTTCGAATGACAGAGGTAGTCATTCTTAAGTTTTAATATTGTGTATGGCGAGCTGTCACGTTTAGGGTACCTGCTGGGACGTGACAATTGTTGTTATTATGCTAACTTTTTATTCATATCTAACTAAATCTATTTATGTATTTATATATATATATATATTCTTTAGAGCATATAAGCTCATTTGTTATTTATTTATTTATTTTCATGCTTTGTAATTTATTTATTTAATGCTATTTTAATATTAGTCTTTCTAGTCTTAGACTTGTCCTTATCAAGTCAAAACAATATTTTCTTTCTTTTCTTTATTCTTTTTAGGACTAGTCTATTCTTAGTCCCGAGATACCTTGATGAAGTTAAGGCTCCCAATATTTGATCAGGATACCTTGATGAAACTAAGGTTCTCAATACTTGATATTATTACATTGCTTATTATTATCTTGCCTTGTACCTTTTTATTATATTTTCATCATTTTCATATTTCATGCTCATATACATGTATCATCATAATGATATTGTCGCAACAATATTCAGGGTCTGTTTGGATGGCTGTTCTTCATCTATATCTGTATCTGTATCGAAACGATATGTGTAAATATATCCGATTTGTATTAATATTTTATCTATTTAATCTTTTCATAAGAACTACCAACTCTTTTTTATTTATATCTATTTTTTAGTAAACGATTTATTAGAAAAATTAAAAAAAAAAGTGTCTATATCGGTCTAGAAAATCTAAACAAATAGACCCTTAAAATGGAACTTTTTCTGTAATAGAGGAACTTGAAACTAAAACTCTTTTATTATGTAACTAGTCGCTAAATAAGGAAACTTGTCAACAATAACTTAGAAAAATTATTTTTACAACTTTTTCTCAAACTTTTTCCAAAGTTTTCCTAAGTATCAACAATGATAATTTTACCAAGGAAATAAAGAGAAAAATGAAACCAAACTCTCTTTACATACATCAAGATTTTGTTATCACCCACCTAGAAAAAATTATTTCTACAACTTCTTTTTAAATCTACCAAGGCTTTTCTTAAATAACAATAAAAATGATTTTTCTCAAAGAAGTTAACTAACAAAATAAACATTTTTTTTATTATGATAAGTCATATAAAGTTTATTAAAACTTAGTAATAAGAATTATTTGATAAATAAACTTTTCTTAAAAAGCTTACTTGTAGGAATTTTTGCCAAATGTAATAACTAAACTAAGTTTTATAAGTTGAGATAAAATCAACTCACTAAATTATAAACTCACTTAGAAAAATAAAAGTTTGCCAATGTTTCTAAATGATAAACTCATTTTCAAGGAAATAAAAAAAGTATAAACAATAGAGGTTTCAGAAATAATAGATATTATCAAAAAATTAAAAAAGAATATTAAAACATGATTTCCTTCCAAATAAAATTGGTCTAAGAGTTAAAAGACCAAGTTTTAGAAATAAAGTTTTTTTTTTAAAGAAGTTGGAAAATGAAAATATAAAAAGACTTGTTTATCAAAGTCATTTCTTTTTTAAAAGAAAATATACACAACTCAAATTATTATAAGTTAGCAACAACTTAATAAAACTCTTGAAAACTTCATTCTTTTATCACTAAAAGTAAAATTTGTAAAAGACCAAAGCTAAGAGAAAATTTATTTTACAAAAGGAATTAGAAAACAAAATAAGAATATACTTATAATAATTCAAGAAACTATGAAATTCTTAGGAAAGAAATTGTTAAGATACAAGTCTTCAACACCGCAAGACATTGTTTTACGAAATATAATCGTTGAGACAATATCATTAGAATCTTGCATACAATATGAGTCTATATATATATCCAAAGAATTTTTCCAACTGTACTAATATCTACATTTTTTGTACGAGTATTTTTGGATAAGGAAAAATTTGCAAATTTATGTTTTGAAAACTACAATTTTTGTAATGAATCTGTACCCTATGATTTCGAAATCCAAATAACCTTATATGACAAAAATAACCTTGGAAATTGATAGATATTTTCGAATAGATAGAAAACGGTATATTATATGCGAAATTCTGGGTTAAAATGAATAAGTTATGGTCATTTAAAATTGAAATTTCACCCCATGCGATTTTTGACGAATATAGTAAAATAGGATTAGAAAGTTTAAGTAGGATTTTTACGAAATACTCATCCCAAGTATTTCTTTTAATTAGGTGATGCAGAATATGAGATTTTCCTTCCTAATGATTACTACGATTAAGAAGATTGCGAAATAGACGAGTGAGTTATTCATCTTAATTTCATTACTTGCTTGTGCTTGTAAAGTAGTGGCATTAGTATGCTAAGAAAAGATAAAAATGGATATGTATGGGGAATTTTGGGATATATATATATATATATATATGTGTGTGTGTGTGTGTGTGTGTGTGTGGTGTGTGTGTGTGATTCTATGCCTATGTGATGAAATGAGAATTAAGAATATCACAACTTCAATCTGCCTGTTTAAGTGTTTTGTTTACCTACTTGTATGACTGCTTATTGTTTGCTAATTGATCGTCCCTTAATACACCTTAATAAGGTTTGGCTTAAGAAAAATAAAACGCTCACGCATAGTATCCATCGAGTCACGTTTCTTTTGAAAAGCTACTACTCCTACGCGTAGAGTTGGATTAGCAGTTATCATGCTGGGACACGGGCCATGTTCCTTCCTAGAGAATCCAAATCGCTCGGTGAATGTGACTCTAGGTTCGGAGCTGAGCCAATCGAACGCTTTAGGCGGGGACCTGGGGACTAGTAGTAGAAGATCGAGGATCTTCATCAACAATTCCCTAACAATTGATACGAAGGGGTAAATCCGTTCTATATATGGTTTTCGGATAACTATATATATTTGTGTAATCACATGATTATTGCAAAGCATGCATAGCATATGTGTGAAAATTTAAATGAACTTATTTGAAATCATGGTGCGAATGAAAAAGAATACCTCCCTCAGCTAGTTGTAAGCTTATACTCCTATGGATTTTGTTGAAACAGGTATACCATGACTTTAATCAAAGATCATGACATTAAGGAAGTCATTGATAGATGTTAGACTTTTATGAAGGTAGTGGGAACATAGGATGAAGTTACTTTGTAAGATTCCTTATATGTAATGTATGCTATGTTAGTATTTTGGAAATTTCTAAAAAGTGTACTTATATTTACTTGAAGACAATAGCGGGGTATATCCCTAAGAATTATAATCAACCATGTTTATGTTTTATGATAAGTATTCTCCATGCCTTGTTACTTAATCATTATCAATGTAAATTGTACTACTCTGATGCGTTTTCCTTAGTTGTGATGTATGCCTTATACATGATATGGAAGCCTTTGTGCAACTAAGGTAGTCATTCTTAGGCTTTAGTACAGTGGACTACCACGTTTAGAGTATCCCTTGGGGCATGACAGACGCTCTTCCTCAAGCCATCTCCCATATTTTTCTTATATAGTTTGGTGCTCATGAAAGGCCTATGGGTTATCTGTATGGAACGTTTCTCCGTTAATTTAACTTAGCCTCCTTCATCTTGTTGTTGTTATTGTTGTATATCTTCTTCATAAATAAGAGGAGAAGCATTTTTGAATAAAAGGTCTTCAACTACCTCTTCTGGAAGGTCATCTATTACAACTTTGAAGAACTTTTCCTCATTGATTTTGTTTTCAATAGTCTACAAAACCATGGTATTGATCGCTTGAAGAATATCTTCCTCTTCATTGATATGTTCCTTAAGTGTTTGTAGGACTAACTGATTGATGGCATCAATGATTTCTCCATTTGAATTGCTTAGGGGGTAGGTTGTGATCCTAGGAACTTCATTAGAGGTGATTGGTTGCCTAATATGCTCATAAAATTCTATGTTGGTGGGCTCTCCTAGGGAGACATTATTTACAATTGTAGCTACCCACTCCATGACTATCTTGAATATGCTATTGCATATGAATCCGAAAATTTCGTTCTAATGCTACTTAGCATCATCACTTTCTACAATTTCAATTGTTACCACATTAAGGTCAATGTTCTACATGCTGTTGTCCTTTTCACTAATACTATCTTTAGCTCTAATAGATGATGAAATACTTTTCACCAGATAATCAAGAAGAATTAGGTTATATTCCTCATCTGATAATTCATCATGAATGATTAGCTTTCTTCTTCTCCTTGGAATTGACCTTTTTATCCTTTTGAAGGTTTTGGATAGAGGCTTTGCTTTATAGACAAGAGCTAGAACAGTTTTGGGGATTGGCTCTAGAATTGGTGAGTCAGGATGTAGTGGAGACAGGGCATGTGTTTGGGGAATGGCTTCATTGTCCTTACTTGTATAGTGAGCATGCGACTCAACAAGGTTATTGGTTGTGTTTGGGGTTCTTTAGGTAGTAATGGGTGTATAGGGGAGATGGTGGGGATGTTTTTGTTTGGGTTAATGATGGAGATAGTATGTATGTAGTCTGTGGTAAGGAAGGTATGTATGTAAAAGGTGAGTGTGGCCTAGCTTCATTGTCGTCATCATCATCATCATCGTTGTGGTTTGACTCAACCAATGCATGTTTAGGGGGTGGTGATTTGGATTGTTTGGGTGGTTCAAGGCCATGAGTGAGCATCTACTTGAGCTTCTATATTTTTTCTTTCAGGTCACTCATATCTTCATTATACGTTTTCTCAAAGGCAGCTAGCTTCTCTTTCAGATCTTTCACTTTGTCTTCAAGTTTGTTGAAGCTAGCTACAAAGGGTTAGGTTAGAGCTTCTGTAATGCGAGAACGTCAAGGCATTAACTCTCAACTATCGAAAACAGATTATGAACGGCATGGAAAGACTTGGAGTAGATTCAAGAATGGTGGAATAGAAGATAAAAGAAGAAGTTCTTCAAAGACTAAGGATCTGGGAAAACAGAATCAAGTCATGAAGGAGTTTAAAACTAGTCCACATCATCAAGATCAACACGGGAATAGACTAGAACCTCAAAGTGGACGAACAAGTGGAGAATTGGGCCTGGGTCGGCTCAAAGCCATCGGCCTACTTATGCAAAACTGTCAGCTTTCAATAGAAAAGCCGCCGGCTTAGTGCTGGCTTCTTCAAAATGTTGCCAGCTTGTTTTTTATTCGTACCAGCCTTGTTTCGTTTTGTGTTTTTATTTATAGGACCTTTGTTTAGTTTTCACATAGACAGTAGTGATATGTTATTTCCTCTAGAAAGACTACTCCTTTGAGAGTTATTTTGAGTTCTTGTTGATAAGAACTTGTATTGCATTTTTTTGCAATATTTTATGAATATTGAGAAATTTAGTTTCTTTATTCATCTTCATTGATTGACATCATCAAATTCTTTTAACATCGTAGGAGATTTATAGAACGTGGATTATATCATTCTGTGATTAAAACACAAAACCAATTTGATTTTGTGATTCGTGGCACCTATCAAATTACGATTTCATCCATATCTTTATGTTTTATCAATTTCTTTTATCTTAGAAAACCCTAAAAAGAGATCAAGAACCTAATCTTGAACAAAAGAATTTCTAATCCCCTTGGATTCATATCATTCTGGTTCAAGCTCGAAAGGTTATTTTAGCTCTTGCATAATGGCAATAGTAGATATGTCTTAGGCAGTGGTAGTAGGAGTAGGTGGTGCAACAGGTGCTTGATATGAACCCCACCAACCTGTAACAAAACTTGATACCTCAATCTATTATTGATCCTAAGATCGTTCAAGATCGGATGGAGACCGTGACCCATTGCCTATATAGAGGCAAGAACCTTAGTATAATGTAGATGCCACAACCGGCGATGGAGATCCAATTGATAAGTCGAAGATTGAACACCACGGATTGAATACCAGGAATAGATATCATAAATGAATGATTTTGAGGAGTAAAGTTTAGATCTATGAGTTTATAGTTTACTACCATGCATTTCTTTTATATTCATGTTCATATTATGTGTAGATCTTGGTTTTGAACTTGAATAAAAATAGTGAAATTCGTATCTTGGCGAAACATATATTTAAAAACCACTTTCCAAGTCTCAAAATGGAAGTTTTAGTTGAGAAAATGAAGGTTTAGAGGATGTATATCATTCTTTACCCATAAATTTTTGGATGATTAAAATCTAATATACTATATTTTGATTCTTTAGTTTATCAAAAGTGAGTTGAAAATAAAGTTTGGTCTTTTTAGGTTATCTACAAAATTTATTTCTAGGAATTGAAAAATAGAGTTTCCAAAAGTTTTCTTTAGTAGTACTTGATGAGTTTTATTTTTTGAAAATTTATTTTCATTTTCCTTGTAAATTGATTTTTTGAAAATTTATTTAGCTTTTGGTTTAGAAAGTTGGTAAAAATAGTACCAAGTTATTATCTATATATCAAGACTTCTTTTGTTATTTGAAAAGGAGATATCTTTAGACTTTTGAAGAATCTTCTTTTATTAATAGTTTGAAGTTTCATGATGAGTTTACATAAACCTTTAAAAGAGATTTATTTGAAAATATCTTTTCTAAGTCTTTGGAAAAACGTTGATCAAATTTTATTCTTTCATAAAAAAGATTCATTTTTATTTGGACATCAACTTATTGGCCATGCATGACTATGATCATATAGTTTATAAAAGCTAAAAATATCACAAGATAAGATAATAAAGAATATAATAAATAAATAAGCATAATAATAATTGTCAAGTATTGGGAGCCTTAACTTCTTCAAGGCTTCCTGGGACTAAGATTAGACTAGTCCCCAAAAAAATAAGAAGATTGTTTTGACTTGATGATGACAAGTCTAAGACTAGAAAGGCTAGTCTTAAAACAACTTCAAAGTAAATGAATTACAACGAAAGTAAATAAATTGCAATAACAAATGAGCTTATCTGCTCTAATAGATATAAATAACTACATAGATATATTTAGTTAGATATATATAAAAACAACATAAAAGAAAATAAATTCATGAACAAGAACAAAGTATGAACATATTGTTGCTTTCTTAACCTCCATGGGTTTAGAAAACACACATTATGCTCATGCTAAGTAAATGAACATATAGAAAGCTTAAATTATTACCTATAGAAGAAGAAGAAACTAGATAAAATTTGAGAGAGCTTTTAAAGAGATTTTGGGAGAGTAATTGTAGTGTATGAAAGGTGTGAAGGAAATGGAAGGAAGATGTGGTATTTATAGGAAAAAGTGGAGGATAATTTGTGTGAATTAAATAAATAAAAAATAAAATAATTTGAGGAGAAAGGGGAAGGGGCCGTCGCATATAAGACTGAGAGAGAGAGAAAAAGTTTATTTTTTTTTGTATTTTTGCTAATGAAAAGTAAGATATGAGAGATGCGAAGTTGTATTGGAACTGGAAATTGTAAGAAAATAGGTGTATAGTTGTAAGAAAAAGTAGAGATAGATAAATAGTGTAGAATAGTAATGAATAGTGTAGTATAAAGTAGATATGACAAATAAAATACTAGTAGTAAGAAAATACGCGTATAATTACAATATCTAATATTTTTAGTTATCGAAAAATTATAAAACTTATATTTTTGAAAACCTTATATCTTTACGAGTATAACGGTACATCCAGAATATTTTTACTATTCTAAGCCTTGAGACACGCTATTCGAAAACTGTATCCGATCGGACTCAAAAAGAATCGCGGTTTAACTAATATGATATTTTTAAGCTTTCTTATGTTATTATGAACTATTTTACATGCTAATCTCTCACTTACTCACGTAAGGTTATGAACATAGGATTGCTGGACTTGAATGGTTGCGTTTGACTAAGGTTTTGTTAACTTTAGGATTTCCGGTTGACCTTCTAATTAGGGTTTAAACTTAATCGATCGTAAAATTTTGGGGGTTTACAATAACTTTGTACAACATCACAATCCATAACTACATTTGCGCCAACTTGTTTCTTAACTAGAAAAATTTTAATCTTCTCTTTATCCTCAGCAATAAATCTTATAGGGGCTTGAGGATTGGTACTTACTTGCACAGAGGGCATAGATTCAACTTTAGCCCTTTTGGATTACTTTTGAGCTTATGTTTGAGATGTTTTTGGTGCCATTACCATAAGAATAAAGCAAATATAGTAAGTGTTGTGTTCATAGTTCATTATAAAGGAAAGAATTCTGATCTAATTTCTTGACCAAAATAGAACTTGTTACACTTACTCGAAGAACACATAGAGGGTATAGTTATTAAAAGCTTTTCATAAAGAATTTCAACTAAGTTTGTACTTGTATTAAGAAAAGAATTAGCTTTTTAAAACATTCTGAGACAAAACTAAGTTCATTTCAACTTTTATAAGAGTTCAAAGTCGCAACAAAGTTGTTACAGCTTATTAAAGAAACCCTATCATGATATCTTAACTCGTTTTCATCATCAAGTAAGTTACTTTTTATCGGAAACAAGGATGATCAAAATTTGTAAAAACTAAAACCGTTAAAGTACGAAGATTAACCTAGCATTTGTACTCATAAAAACCATTAAAAGTAAAGAAAAAGTAAAGAAATGAACTTACCTTAATGGTTTGATGTTAGAAATATTGTAAAACAGACTTTTTTTTTATTGATGGTAAATGAAAGTGAATTAAGGGTTGAGGGCGTTTATCGAATTTGTTATAATTTTGAATAAAGCAATGAATGAGAGGGAAACAACAACACTAATGTCTTTATAAAAATCTAGTCATAGGTACAACTGTGGATGCGATTTAAGGCATAGCAATTAATTTATTAAGAAAAGGCAAAAAGAATTAAAGAATCACATTTATTGCAACTTAAACTTTAAAAGAATAAAGAATAAAGAACGGAGGCCTAGATTTTGGGCCTTTATTAAACTTATAAAATCAAAATGAAGGATTAAGGGAACCACAGGTACAATCCTGGGCTCAATTCAAGCCGCAATTGAAACAATGGCTAAAATTATTCTTCCTTTTCTAACTGTAGGTAGGCTCACGACCAAAATTATCAAATGGATCCCTGCAAAAACACTTTAAAACTAGCCTTGCAGCGCAAAAGCAACTATTTCTTTGTCATTCATCTCTCAAACAAAGAATTTCATGAAAAACACCATAATGTCATTCATCATATTTCAAAATCATCATATATATTTACATAAATTAACAAAACATCAAAGCAAGTTCTCAACGAAACCTGTTAAAAGTTTTTACAAACCACCAAAAACATCAAGGACATCAATTTTCCTTCTCAAAACATCCATCATCATCAAAACTCATGTATTAAAGGTCTCTTTAAAAGAAAATGACATCTTCCTCAAAACAAAACAACAAAAAGAAAGTTATGATTAATCATCCTAGGAGTCTTTGTTTTTCAATTCTCGACTTAATGTTTTAAATTAGCTTTTTGTATTGGCTTTAAGGTTCCTTGAGATCTTTTTGAAAGGAGTTTTGATATCTAACCTAGCCGTGTCTCCAGGTTATGAATTGTAGCTGAATGATTTCTTAAAGTAGTATCAATAATCTACTACCTAGCCTTAGAAGCTTTAATGAACTGAGGAATTCCAAAGAATTCTTGTTACCCTAGGAGACATTTGATCCTTGACTCTGTTGTTTCTAAAAATTAGGTGGGTTAAAACTAGATTATTGGAAGTTATTGTTACTCCACCTAAAGTTTGGATGGTTCCTCTAACCAGGGTCATAAGTGTTGATGTAAGGGTCATTCTTTGGTCCATTAAAATTTTTTACACACTCAACATTTTCAAAAGTCATACCTTTAATATTCTGTCCAAAACTGCCATCTATCATGTTCACTTGGCCAATCCCCATGGTCATACTATCTACCTTCTTATTCAAAACTTTTATCTTGGAAGTTAAATTTGTCACAACATCAAGTTCAAACACACCACTTGTTCTCCTTCTTGGCCTTAACAAATGACCATTGGTAGTGATTGTTGGCTATGTCTCCAAAAATGTTCAAGCATTTATCAGGGGATTTGTTGTTCAGGCTACCTCCAATTATTGCATCAATAAGCTGCCTCGTGCTATAGTTAAGTCCATTATAAAAAAGTTTGGACCTAGGTCTATTCAAGAATTCTATGGTATGGGCACCTGCTTAACAACTCCTTCTACCTTTCAAAAGCTTCATAGAGAGTCTCACATCCCAATTGGTGAAATGAGCTATGTCTACTCTTAGCTTTGCAGTTCTAGGAGGTGGGAAATACTTTCTCATAAAATTTTCAACCATTTGTTGCCAGGTGGTTATAGACTGTCTAAGCAGACTATTGATCCATTCCTTTGCATTAACCCTTAGAGAGAAAGGAAACAATCTAAGTTTAATGACATCATTGGAGGTTTCATTGATTTTAAAGGTATCATAAATCTCTAAGAACTATTGGAGGTGAGTGTTTGGGTCTCCATCTTATAATCCATCAAATTAGACAAACTGCTAGACCATTTGGATCACATTATGTTTAATCTCAAAATTGTTTTGCAGCAACTCTAGGCCTAGCTATACTAGTGTTGGCTCCATCAAGGGTAGGCCTATAGAAATCTAGCATGGTTCTAGGTTGGTTGACTCTATTGGGTTCAATCTCCTCTTGCTCGAGTCCTTCACCATTCTTTGGGTTAGTTCTATTTGCCATTTCCTCTACAAAAAATCTTTGTTCTTCCCAAAAACACTCCTTGATATCTTACCTATTTGCTGGGGTTTTGGAGTAAAGGAAATAATGGGTGAGATTGACTCCTAGTTATAACCCTACATTTTTATTATGAAAGAATTAATTAGACTACAATATGCCCATTTTACAATAAAACATAACAACAACCATGTTACAACAACAGGGTTAACATATGACAACAACATTTATATACAAACAAAGAATTAAAGACTTAAGGAATTATGTAGAAAATCAAAACTAAATGAATAAAATTGTACAAAAGAACAAAAAAAGAAAAGCGTATGTACAAATATCTACAGATATTTATATATATACATAAAAAAAACAGAGGGTTAGCGGTATTTATAAAAATGAAAACAATAACTTTATAAACTATGTACAGGGTTAACAACTAGTCTAGTAGAATCAAAACTTTCAAGTAGTGCCATGTTGACAACGGCGACAGAAATGACTTGGTTGGTGGCATGTTAAAACCATTTAGAAATAGGCAAACATGAAGCTGAAATATTTCAAAAATTTATATAAAATGTGCTAATAAGTCCTATTCAACTTCAATTACAATCATCAACATAGGCAAGCACACTTACCGAAGTAGCATAGAAAATATTAGGTTGTATTCCTTGGGAATCGTGGGGCATCTACTTACTCCCTTTTAATCTATTATCTAACCAAACAAAAATTTAGCAAAAATAGAATCTAGACTAAGGTTAAGGTTAAGAATATATACACGTTTTTAGGGTAAAATTTAGAATATAAGTTTGTAAATGAAAGAAAGGACTTAGGATTTTTTTTTCACCAATTCCTTATCAAGTGATTTCTTAACAAACTCAAAAAGTTGTTTACTAGGTATGTTTGCACTGTTAGATCCAATGAGATAAGCTAAAGCCTCTCTCAAGGTCATAAACTCTAGATCCAGATTAGATCACCAGCATCTCTTCACAAGCTATCAACAATCTCGATCCGCATAAAGATCAGGAATCCTTTGTTTAAAAACCCATTTTGGAAATTTGAAAACGAGTGACATAAAGTTTCACTAACCTTCTTTCAAGATGATTATGAGCAAATTCATTAGTAGTCTAGATTTATTCAATTGAAATTAGACATAGATTTAAAAGGTCCACCACACATTTAGACCCATGAAGTTAAGTTTGAGTTGCTAAATACAAATATCTATTCAATATTCAATTAAAATGCATTTTGAAATCACATAAAATCAAGTTTTTGATTCACAAACCCTAAATTAAGATGATATCTCCATAGATGCAAATATTAAGAGTAGATTCAAGAGAAATAATATGAGAATATGGATTAATATTATAGATTAAGAATAAATGGGTCTTACAAAAACAAGCTTCGGATTTAAAATAAAATTACCCAAAAAACTTGGAATCTCTAGTAAGAAGAAACAATTCTTTTAATAAAAATCTCTCACTAGAAAGTTAGTAATTTGTTACATATGGTATACTCCCTATTGGATGTCTGTGCATGTTTATTTAAACGCAACATGAAGGTTTTATTTGCTAACGTAGTAGATTCTTTATAACAAACTTTGTCATTCTTCTTACGTGCTCTAAATCAGGGCAATGTGTACATGAAAGCCTAGATAGGGTCACTTTTCATAGGTTTGATCGAGGGTTCAAAGGTTGGCTGTGATCTAAGCTATGAGTTCTTTATAAAAATTGTGATTTTGGGTTCAGCTTCAATTGCGGGTGTGATCATGGATGAAATTAAGGGTATGGTTATAAGTGTGATCTAGAGTTTTGTGTAGGCATGGTGTAATCTGTGGCTCTAGTCAAGGGTGTGGTTTTAGGCACAATTAGCACTTTTGCGACTCATTCGTGTTGTTTTACTTGAAATCTAATATTAAACACTTTATTTCTTCTTTTCTTGATCTTAGGAGCTAAAAAACAACATTTAAACAATAAAAACACAAAATTCATAGGAATTTATTTAGAATTAGATCAAATAAGGCCTAAATTCCTATGGATAGAATAGAGTATGAAAGACTTATCCACTAGCTTCAAGCTTGCAAAAGATGTAGGAGTTAAGAGATCATGTCATATTTTATACTCATCATACAACAGGTCAACGATAAGTATGAGATAAAAGAAGATGCCATGATTAGATAGCTAAAAGTTGTCCAGGCTTTAACTTCCGAGTTCCTCTCTTGGAGTATCCATAGCATTCCAAAAGTTGATAACAATGAGACAGATAAACTCTCCAAGCTTGCCTTCCTAAGCATCCCCAACCGTAAGAAGAAAGAGAGCAAGATTTTTATAGAAGACCTATAAGATTAGAGCATTAACACTATGAAGTCTTACACATGACATATGCCGAGCTTAAGGATGATTTGTATTAGATGACATTAATTGTTGACTATCTTAAGAATGATACTCCCCCTTCAAATTGGACATAAGTGAGGAGGCTAATGTATAATATAGCTAACTTACCTTAGTCAATGATGTACTCTACAAGTGATGTCATGCCCCAAAATTGAAAGATGTGAACAGTCCGCCACATACTCATACTAAATTATAAGTATGCAAAGGCTCAAAACAACTAAAATCCACATTTAATAAATAACCACAATTATTTGAAATATAACATGATATTTTGAATGTTAATATTTTACATCTCCACAACTTTAAATAATTCATTTGTATACTAAGATAAATTTTTTTAACTAAAACAATCTATTTTATAATTTATCACATTTAAAGTGGCGAACCCAATCTCAAGTTCGGATGCCTTCAAAATATCATTAAACCATCCCTATACCTAAAAGAAAAATTCACAAAAGGATGAGCCGAAGCCCATTATATAGTAATGCAAACACATTCGATATGTACATACATTCATATCATAATGCAAAAAACATTAATTTAGATATTAAATTTAAATGAGATAAGCAACATAGGAGTACTCATGACTCCGAGCAACGAGATGAGGGACCTAAGTTCCTATACCACCACAGCAGTATCAGGAGCTGATGAGAACAACCGACCTCTTGCCAAAAACAAGAATAACAAAAGTAGCTTCATATAGGGTTTATAGCCGTTATTCATATGCCACCATCGCATCTTTATCATATAGTTTGCTGAGACCCATAATCCTTAGACTATGCTTGACATAACTTCTCTTTGTTCGGATAATCGTTATACCTGATACCATCTCCCCTATCAACTGCCTGTCAAGCCATAATGAGGTGGCCTAACTATCAAACTACCATGTCAAGGTATAAAACCTTTCCAAGGGTGTTGCTCTCCGACTTGAGATGACTAGTTACAAACAACACACATTTTTAGCTAGGTTTAATGATTAGCCAAGTTAGTATGATCTAACCCTAGCATGTAACAAGCATGTCACTGCGTACCTGGATCCTGAGCAAACATGTTTCCTTGCACAAGAATAATAATGAAATTTGGTGCATTTATAAAATTTACATATAAAAAATCCATACTTGAAGATCTATGATCATAACTTAATTCAGATCTTTGATTAAATTCCTAAGGAATAAATTTAAGGAATCCTTTAGAATCCCTTAAGAATTATACTTAACAACATTTCATATAAAATCCAATAACTAAAGTTTCACTCATCCAATTATATAAATATATATATTTTTTTGTTTGTTTACATATAATAACACCCGTAAGTAATATTATTGTTTTTTTAAACTATTTTTTATTTATTATTGTCATTGTAATTAGAGTTTTATTAGTTTTCTTGATCATATTACACATTCTAATTACTCTTTTATATAATCAAAATCATTATTGACTTAAATCCTGCAATTACTACTTTTGTTTATGGTTATATGGTATTATTAAATTTTTAGCATTATCATTTATATTTGGATAACTCTATTAGTATCAACACTTATTATTTATTCAGTAGTAACAATATCATTAAAATTTACTCACAATTCTCCCATTCAAATCATGACTTCTTCCAACATCTACTCAATACATAATCCATTCACGTAATAAGAATTTTCGTCTTCCAATTCTTTAATACGCTGATCAAATTTCTTAAATCTAAATAATGACACTTGTTTGAATAAAAACCTTAACTCTTTCAATATATATAAGTAAATTTATTCAACCATATTTCTCCCTTTCTAAAGATTTTGATGATAAAAAACTTGCCAAAATGATTTTTCCATGCCTAAGTTATCCTTTAATTAATCAAAATTGTTTAGCTACTTATCTTTTTTAAATATTGAATGACATCTTCCCCCTTTTTTCTTTATCATGTTTCTTTTTATATCTTCCTCTACTAATTCAATAGCAATTTGTAATTCCCATTCATCAACCTAATTCTCAAGGTTTCAACTCCTAATACAACACTCCAATATTATTTAAGAGGATGAACAGAGGATCCTTGTTTATATAATTAGCTTGCTTATTGCTCCAATATATTAACAATTGGTAATGACGATGCAATAACAAAATATTGCTAGATGTTTTAATATTTCAATCGGAAAGTCAAACTTTGTTTGTTTGTTTGTTTTTGTTGTTTTTTTTCCCTCATAAATTCCACATCTCTTTCATGATTCCATATGATATATTATGTACAATTCTCCATAATTAAGGATATTCGCAATGGGCCAAGATAATTATCCCAAATCCATTATCAAAATGGATGAAAATTCTTACTTTAATCTAAAGAGATAACCATACTTCTTACACAATTCTAAGCCTACTCCTTAAGCAAGCTATCCTTGGTTGGTACGAGTCCTTAAAAATATGAACAAATTAGGGTTTTAACTTCAAAAACAACCAAATTTTAAATGATGATCTCTTACCAATTTGATGAGCATTATTCACCTTCAAGATTCCTCTAAAGACTGAAGAAAAGATCTTATCCAAACATTTGTCAATTGTTATTCCATAAAAGATTGAAAACATTGAAACCCCCTCATTTTTTTCCTATTTAACTTTTGCTTAAGTATGGAAAGAGGTTCTTTCTTGACTCCCTCTCTTTATGCAGTAATAAAGGAGTTAGACTTTCATTTATAGGTTTCTTAAATTCAAATGCGGATCCATATGTGTTTTTGTAGGGAGAAGTACACCATAAACATAAGTCTACTCTTAAATTGTGAATAAAATGAACCATTCCTTCCTCTTATAGTTATATAATTTATGGAGATGAATTACACATTTGTCCTTCTCTTTATTTATTTATTTAGGAATTTCAAGTGAGGCTTCACACTTCCTCTTAATCAAGGAAGGATGTTAAGTCCTGCAAGAACTACATGTAGGAGTGCGCAGTAACCATGTTTATGGCCAAACCCTTTGGGTCTATGCTATTCAACTTAGATATTATTAGCTGAACATAAGGGAAGGTGCCAATGCAACAGTACAACAATGCCACCCATGTCATAAACATGCCCTCCTAAAGTGCATTCATAAGAATTAAATGTATGATTTCCAAAGGCTACCACTCAATGATAGTATATCATAGTAGTTGTATATGTATGAATTTGATCACAAAGGTTTTGAGCCTAATTTTTGGTTGGGTTTACCTCTCTAGGTTAATATGACAGGATTTAAAGAGTTAGGCCTAGTGTATTTTGGGATGATCATGGGAGAATTGGCATGGTAAGCTTAAAGTAGGGCTCGTTGGAATTAGCTTGCCCAATTCTAACCTTTTTCAAATTGGCTCACACACATTACAAATGAAGGCTTCAATAAGCCTAGGACCACAAAGGAGCCCACATCTATACCTACTATGAGAGGGACTCATCTTAGCCATTAGTTATCTATCTCATCTAACGGATGACATCGATGGCTAGACTCTCTATAAGTACCTTTAGTCCCCACCTCATTTGGATAAGAAAAATCTTAGACAAATATCGTCGTGCTGCCGTATTTTCATTATTCTGAATCAATTACTTGACTCACTCAAGAACATACATGATTCCATAGCATTTAGTGAGGTTGATGCTTTCTAGCTCCCTTACCTTTCACGAGTATGTTAGAGCCTGCTGAAATTGCCTACTCCTCCTCCTTATGCAATTCTCACTTGATCATCCTCGTACATGTTGTTTCTCTAGGTCACATATAGCGCGATAGTCACATGGCATCCATATGATCATTGCATTCATATCCATACCTACACAGTAGTCATTGATTATGGGTTGAGGTTAAAACATTGCCAAAGATCGTAGAAAAGAGCTTTAAGTCCTTTGGGCTATATCATATCATCACTTGGTTTGGAGTCTCATACATTTAATTGTAGAAAATGGGATTTAGTTTAATAACCAAAAGTTTAGAAATTATTTTAATAAGAACCACATCAACCTCCAACATATGTTAGTTGCCATGCGTAGGTTGGAGTAATAAACAAGTTCATTCTCAAAAACCTCAAGAAAAGGGTTGACAAGGCAATAGGTCATACAAGAACTTCTGCAGCGGTGTATAATAACCATGTTAATGGCAAAACACTTTGGCTTCATGCTTTCCAACTTAAATATTTTTGGGTGAGCACGAAAAATGACAACTTTGCAATCACTTCAATCTTAGCCTCATCTACCTCCACTCCTTTGTGTTGCACCAAAGAGTAATATTTCTCCTAATCATAGTTGTTAAATTGTAATTTTACCCCTATGATCTATGTATTTACAATTTTAGGAGGCAATTCCAAGTTGACCCATACATAAAATCGTTTTTTTTTTCAATTTTTTATAGAATATTATGATTTCAATCGAATCTATATGTCAACTTAAGAGATTTTTACATTTTTCATAACCGAGTTTACCGATTCTACCTATTTTAATTCAAATATGTTGAAATATAAAAACATATAATTGTGTTTTTACAAGCTCATTAACTATTAGAATGAAACATATTTTGTATCACATTTCAATTTTATTTTCATACTCTCTCTATCTCTTTCCTTCCCTCCCTCCCTCCAACTCCCTTGTTCTATATTTATAGAATTTATTGAAGTCGAGTAATAGCTATAGAGTTTATAAGAAAATGTATTTATTTCATTTATATCATCAAGAGCTTAAGGTAAGTTGGAAAGTTTGATTCTACTCCAATTGATTACTTCTTTTAAATAAAATAATAGAAAATAACTTAATTTCAACTCTACTTGCTCTTTTTTTTTTTTTATGCATCTTATATTTTGGATTAAAAGTTATTATGAAGAAGAGAACTTAATTTCTTTATGATAGGGTCCAAGGAGCACAAGCATCGGTTTTTCAAATCTGTTAAATTTAGAGTTGCAGACTCTGTACGCCGACATGTACGCCGCTGACCTAAAATGCTACACCGCTGGCGTAGGAACCTACACAGCCAGTGTTCATCTAGCATTTGATATGAACAGAAGCGGAATCTTTAAAGCCGTCGAGTACACTACAAGCCTTTATCACTTACGCTGCCGACGTTCAAGCTTACACCACCAGCATTGAAGCTAGCTTTCCCTGTTACGTAGTTTTAGTTTTCTTGTTTAGTTTTTAAAAGCCATCGGCGTAGGAGCTCGAATGTTTTATTTTCTTTAATGGCTTTAAAGTTTCCTTTAGGCTTTTATATATGACTCCTTTGATTGTATTGAAGAATAGAAGTTGAATGAATATTAATTTCTTTGAGAGAATTCTCCATTGGCGAGAGTTTTTTGTTCTTGAGATAAGAAAAAAACATTTCATAGTTTTGGTTCTAATCAATAGGTGTGACTAGGGTCAAACTCTGTTCTTTTGGATAGTTATGGTTTTGTTCAATAGGTTTGAATTGGGTCAGGTTACGATTGTTTCTAATAACGTTGGTTTTGATTGGCGGGTTCAATCGTGGTCAAGTTTCTATCTTGCTTGTTTCAAGTCGATTGTTGATCACTTGGATCTTAGGGTTTCTACGCCTAGGGTTCACAAGATCACATCACTTTATTTTTGTTTATATCAATCATCAAGTTTTCTATGACTTTTATAAGCATATCTATAGTTTTTCGAAGATGTTTTGTGAAGAATGAAAAACTTATGTTTCTATGTTTTGATTCCACATTTTGATTTTACAAACCCTTCGAAAATTCTATGTAGAATCACAAGTTTGAAAACCTTGATCCTAATTAAGAGCTAGGTGAATGCCTTTGCATCTTTGAAGTATATATGACAAGGGTTTCAAGGATTCATATAGATTTAGGGTTTATATTGATAATTACAACTTCTAATATGTTTCATTTTGGTAATTGGTATTGCCACTACAATTTTTATGTTTCCAAGTTTTGACTATAAATTAAAATTGTTAGGTTTTGATTACTTATTTAGTAGGTATAACCTTAAGGGTGTTCCTGTTATCTTATAACAATAAGTAGTTTATTGCTAGAGTAGATTGTAAGGGGAGACTAAGGCCATATTTACGATGTTTAGGATGGGATTAATTTTTTTCCCAACTTATGATAGGTTTTACATGTCATGTATAAGGTTACAAACGGGCTGAGTTATTCATGAGCTACTCGAGCTTGGCTCCAACCCTCGTACTAAATGAGCCGAATCCGAGCCTGAGCCTAAAGTGAAGCTCGTTTATCTAAATGAGCCAAGTTCGAGCTTTGATTTAGGCTCGCGAGCCAAATCGTGAACAAGCTTGTTTGAGCTCGTTAATAGGTTCGTTAAAAGATTTGTGAATTTTTTAATGAATGATATATTATGTATAACTATATAATAAAAACAATAAAAACTAATTTTTATTTAATAATAATATATATATATATTATATCAATACTTATATATTATATTTTAGGTTTAAAAAAAATGAAAAACGGGCTATTTAAATAAGTTAAGCTCGAAATTATATTTCAAGCTCGATAAGAATGCTCGTTAGGCTCGATAAAAAGCTCGACTTAGCTTGGCTCGAGCTCGTTTCATAAATGAGTCCAGCTCGAGCTCAAACCTAGGTTCGTTTAACTAAATGAGTTGAGTTCGAGCTTCAATTTCAGGTTTTATAATAAGCTTTCTTGAGCTCGAGCTCACTAAATTTTAAATGAGTCGAGCTTGAGCCTTTAAAAGCTTAGCCAGCTCGGCTCGTTTACAGCCCTGATCTCATGCGTATATACTTTTTATTAATAAGAGTGAATATCACATTTAGTACATAGAAAGTTTATGCAATCAATTACCTAAAGTTTAAAAATGTTAATTTGTTACCTAAATTCTATCCAATTTTACTATTAACTACTTTAATTTTGACAAATTTTGCCCTTAGTTACTTGATCTTTACTCAATTTTGCAATTAAATACTTTATTCAAGTACTTTGAATGAACTTGAAAAGTTCCTAGGTAGTAAATTGATACTCTTATACTCAAAATAGTTAATTGACACATTTACCCTGATAATTACCTCATCACTTTCTATCTCCCAAATTAATAATTATTATTAAATTTTTGCTATTTTCTTGAAGCTTTTTAAATTAAATTTCCATTTCTTTATTATATTTTTCATTATGTTGTGTGCACGTATATGTGTGTGGGAGTGTATATTTTGTATACTAGATATTTTGCATATCATTATACAATAGATAATATATATTTATACTACTAGAAAGTTATAATACACAATATTATAGTTTATTGATATATTTTATCAATTTTCAATAAAACTAGATAGGGATAAGTGGGTCAATTAGTTATATCTCATTTGCTATAATATCCTATTCAATTGAGTAGGTTCTGAATGGGTATTGAATGTCATACTCTCGTAGGTGAAAGTACAGATTAGTGTATGGTATGTCTCCATGCTCTTACCTTTCTTAGAATTTGTATACTAAGGCATATAGATATATGTTACGAGATAGTCAGAAATTTACCTATAGTTATATTGAACGACAACAATATAAAATTTTCTTTTCATAAATTCTAGGTTTATCAAAGACAGAAAGAGAGAGAAAAAAGAAAAGAAATGAACTTATAAGCAGCTCAAAATTAAGACAAACTATGGTAAAAAACCGAACAATCTTAAACCATACTACCATTGATATAAAATATATAGGTATGAAATTGAGAGGTAAAAGATATCCCTCATTGAAGTAAACCATGTGCTTATTGTAGAAGTACAGGGATGGTTCTTTTCGATAGGATAATTACTATATAAAGGCTTATATACATACATATATATTTTACAAAACCAATCTTTTTAGCTTGCTGTAGTGTATATTTTCTATAGTTAAAGGGATTTGTAAAATATAGACTCTGTCGATTCTAAAGTATGCTTAGCGCTAGTTGACAGTCGACTCCCTTGATTAAGATTAACAAGGTAATATTGGGTGACAAATAATTATTGTTATCCGTAATCGGGGCCAAAAAGAAGAAAAATTGGTCCATAATCAATATACATCTATTCTAATATAATCGACCATTTACAACTTTTCATATTTCAAATAAAACCATGCGGCGAGCCTGTCGTAATCATCCTGCTACATAAAATGTTTCCTTTAATATATATATATACATATATATATATATATATATTTCTTTTTTCTGTATTATTGATGATGTTGATTGGTGGTAAAAGAGAGAAAAAAAAAAAAAAACGAATTGGTGACGTACATCGATAATGGAGGGCCGGCGGCGTTATGTTAATAAATGGGTGGTGGAAATTAGAGAGGCAGCTACCAAAATGTGAATTCAATGACAGTATGTGGAATTCTTTAAATATGTAGACATATCTATATTATCGTGTCTATTTCGTTCTACAAGAATCTAACTTTTAGTGTCGATAGGATACAAGTACAATAATATAACTACTCGTTCACTTCATTGTAATTGTAATTCCATTACAGCTTTATTCCTTACGAATAGCTATTACGCTGTTTAGTTCACGAATAACGATTCCACAATGAATCCCTATTATACAAAACATTGAATAGTCATTCTTTATTCAAACTTATGAATATCAATTCAATATTGGAACTATCTTTTTTTTCAAAATACTATCATTTAAATAAAAAAATTAATAAAGAAAAATCCTATTACAACTTCATTCCATTCCTCCATAATAGGAATTCCATTACAATCTTATTTATTCAACGAAATGAACGAGCCGTAAGTGTTTGCTACTCCACGTGTCTGCTGCTTTAATGATTAGGAGGATTACGATTTTGAATTTATGTGCATACGATGAATATTGAATCATTTCAATTATAAGTAATCCTAGCATTTAAAAATCCTATTGCTTCCCGCTTACCTATGCCAAAAGGGGGAAGAAAAAAACTAACTATACAAATAAAAGTATAAAAGCCATATTACGAGTTGGTTTGAAAGTTATTGTAGAGATGATACCGAGTAGAATTCTCTATTCTGTTGTAATTAGAAAGATAAAATAAATACAGAAAGTACCCATTTTGCGATTAAAAAAAAAAATTATAGTGATATTCAAATTGTTTCACTCAATTTTGACTCTAATTTGAATTATCATAATATTATAAGGGCCCAATTAAGACCTTGTTACTTCCTCTCTGCATATGGTTTGCCATGTAAAGGGATTATCTTTTGGTTAATTTTGTTGAAGAGATTAAAGGAAATTTTATTTTAATGATATCCATGATTCAAAATGGGAACATCATATAAAGTACTCACTCATAACTCGTTCGATCGGATAGATTTTAGGAGGGTATTACGAGTCAGTGAGTAGGTTTCAGATACAGGATTTTGGAACCTACTTCCACAGGATTGGGTACGAATATGAGACTCTATACTCTGTACCCACCCTATAACTTGTATTCTACTATTTTTGAGGTACAAATTTTATGTTACCCGAAGCCTACCTTATAAAAATTGTATAAAATAATATTAAAAATAAAATAGATATTATTTATTTTTGTTAATTTTTTCGTTAACAGCAATATTGTGACATTTATTTCATATTCCATACTACTAACTTGTTAATGGCAACAAAAAAAAAAAACTACTAACTTGTTATTTTAATATTTTCTTCATTTTTATTTTATTTTATTTTTTTCATTTGGTAATGACAAGTTCTATCGATGAAGATTTATTGGATAATAACTCAAGAAAAATATAAGTTGCATTATGAAGACCGAAGACATGAGTGTTTTTAATTGTTTTATGCTTTGGATATTAATTGTAAAAACAAGTTACATTATAAATCAGGCTAGTTAGTATAGAGGTGCCTCCAAGTTATAATATTTTACATTACAATATATGTTTTTGGTTATAACTTGTACATTTCAACTTTTATATTATTTATTCTACTATTCAGGGCGGATCCACAAGGGGCTGATAAGAGCCTTAGCCCCCCTAAACTCGGAAATATTAATTTTTTGAATATTTTTAAATAAAAAATAATATGTGTATTATATGTATATTATAAAAGGCAAATAATGACATAAAAATAAAGATAGTGTGATGGTTAAGTGTTTGGTTTCCATGGGTTCATGAGTTCAATTTCCAATGGGTCTACGTTTTCTTTTTCAATACACCTTTTTTTCTCTTTTCTACATTCATTTATTACATTATCCTTTTTTCCATCCTAATTTTCTAAAACTTTTTTCTTTCATAATAACTTATAGAATCAAATTCATTTATTATAAAATTATATTTAACTAAATAAATTCTTGTAAAAAACTATTTTTTGTTCCTAGTGCACTACAACTAATAATTATATTATCGATATTGCAAATGTTATGATTTTATCACATAAAGTATTTCTAAATAACATTGATTATATCATCTATTAACTCTATTTTTTAACTGATAATTAGTTCTCAAGTAATATATGCATGATGTGTTATGAAATTGACTAAATACCCTTAATTATTTATTGAACAATTTTTTCCATACTTGTAAAGTTAGAAAATATCATAGTAAAATCATGAATAAAATTTTTATGCATATATAACGTGCAATATAGTTGTAATAATGAGGAAATACATATCCATAATTTTAATATTAACTTAATTAAGATCTGGCCCCCTAATTATCTTATCTTGCGTCAATCCCTTACTATCATATAAACAAATTCCAGATGTCATAGAATTCGCAATATTTGAGAAATTACTTTTAAATGTCTTTCTAGTTTCCACTAGTAATTTGGCTCTAAAATATTTGAAAGCAAAATGATTTTCATTGTTATATGTGCTACGATAATTTTTAAATTTTAAAATAGAATAAAAAAATTATAGGTTCCATAAGGTGCTTTATATTTTGTAGGTTTTGCAGGATACATGGTGGATATAAAGTGGTACATGAAAGGTTCCATGTATAAGATTTTATATCCTAAATCTTACAGGGTAGGATACGAGTAAAGCTTCATACCTTACCCACTATGTGCCCACTCACACCTAATTCAGAGGGTGCTAAGTGAAAATTCCAAAGAATATGAGTTGATGTGTTAGTTGCTTGTGTAATAAAATGGGTTGCTTAGCAATCAAAGTTGCTATAATAAGTAACCATCTCACTTTTCTTTGCATTGGTTTTTTCATACTTATTTGATCTTTAAAAAATATGTAACCATTGTTTCAAGATATAAAATAATATGAGACCTGCAAAAGTTTAAAAAAAAAATAGATAAATAAAATAGCATGGATAAAATAGTGAGTTGACTAGTAGAGATAGTTATTTCAAATATTAATATGGCATTTCAAGCCACTTCTAAAGCAACCAAAAAGACATTACATTCAATGAAAATTAATTAATTAATTAACCTCTTTTTTCCAAAATAAAAAGAAGAAAAATCGATCAAGTCCTGGTTAAAGCTTTTTACATACACGATTATCCTATTATTATGCAGACCAAAGATATTTATTGGCACTAGTGTTGTTATGTTCAAATCGCATTTTCACCTTCATGATTAGGAGCTGCCATATACAAGGCTAAGGTTTGAAATGACATTACTGAATGAAAAACATACAACAATCCCACGTGTTTCTATTTCTTGTACTGGTGAAGGTCATGGCAAACAGCTTTGCCGGCTTATGTTACAGTTTCCTTATGGTTAGTAGTAGAGCTCAACTTCAATTGGAAATAAATTTACTATTCTCAGTTTGGTGTTTCTATTGTATTCCATAAATAAATATTTGACACGTGTTAAGAAGTGCTTTTTAAATTTTAGAGATTTTAAATATTTTTTTAATTTATTGAACATGTGTAAAATGTCTATTGGTGAGAACACAAAAGAGACAGTATTTTAGGAACAGCAAACATCTTTCCACTTTAATGGGTGATTGAGATAACTGCATATTTATGTCTTATTGCTTGATTTTTTTTTTATAAGTAAAACTATCCTTTTTTTATTTGTATTTATTTCTTAATAAACACCTATTTTAAAACGATAGAAATAAGATGAAAAAATCACTAGAAAATAATGAAACAAACATACTAGCCATTAGATCCATTTATGAGAAACTAACATATGAATTTACCCAAAATCAAAATTATGCTCCTATAATATAACTAGTTTTCATTTTATCATAAAATAGCTGGTAACAAATTGACCAAGCAAAATCATTTCACTTTTGTCCTTGCTTGGGAAATATATCGTCGAAGGTTATAAGTCATGTGTATTTACGTGTAGCAAACAAATACTAATAAGATTTTGAAGCATGACAATATCCATAAAACTAAGTCGTACTTTTTTTTTATAAACTATCTATCATCTATAAAATATATATACTTGTCTATCGATTGTATATATAGGAAGTATATAATATCTAATAAACAAAAAGTTAAGGATTGATAGATGTATACAATTCACAAATATCATCCTTGGCTCTTTGCCGTTCAAATAGACAATAAAGTGGATAGTAGCAACAAATAGCGATGTGGGAGTTATATGAAAGGGTTGACCTAGGTTCATAAAATGTTCAATTTTCTCTCGACGTAACTTTGTAAAGTTACCCTACCCACTACTACAATCTTGTCCCATCCACTAAAATGAGAAATCTGATCGCATACTCCATGACCAGGAGCATCCCTACCGAGTTTGATAAAATCGAACAATTTAACCACAATCAACGGTATATGAAACAAATTAAAAACACTAGGATCATGAAGCAATACTTCTTTGCAATTGTATTTGTGATGCAATACATGGAACCTGAGAACACTAAGTGATTTTACAGATGTTGATCTATTAGTCATTGGAATCAAGATCCATACATGTAAAATCTTAGACCTGTTGACAAGTAAATTAGGAAATTAGGAACTATGGTATAGAAATCTATACCTATTATCGCCCCCCCAAAAAAAAAAAAAAAAAAAAGAAAAAGAAATCTAGACTCATTGGCAAATACTTGATTTAAGAAATTAAACTACAACAAATGCCAGAAGAATTTTACAATTCTTGATAACTTTAAAAATAGAGTAAAAATTCAATTCATCCATCAAAATTCAATTAATGTTCAATACAATGGAAAAGGTCGTTTACTGGTATAAAAGGAACCTAAACAAAATATGAATTATCTTTAATAATTAGTGTAGATATCCTATTTTTGCCTAAAAAAACTCAAATTATATATATATATAAGAATTTATATGTTTTAGTATAAAATAAAATAGAATATTATATTATATCTAAAATCATCATAATTTTAAGGCTTAAGGTATTATATGAAACTTTATTTGAAAGACTTTAAAAATCTTTTATGTTTAATATAATACAATTTTATCATATACTTAGTCTAAGTTATCATTAAATAGCCTATGATAGGCTAATTTATTTAAGAAAGGCGCCTAGGCTTTAAGCTTTAAGATGATATTTTATGCAAACAAAAATCAAGAAATATGCTAGTAGCCTAATGATTAAACGGTTCAAATATGGAGGAGATATTAAAGTGCCTTTTATTTTCAAGCCTACTAAAGGACATGTGGCACAAAATGATAGGGCCATGTCAGCATCATGTCATGGTGACATCATCATCTCCTTTCTTGTGTTAAGAGAAACATGCGCATATCCATGGTTGACAAAATAGCTTTGAAGTCATTTTTGGCCATTTCAGTTTTGCAATTTAACCATTAATTTGGTGAAATTGCAAAATATGCATTGAACACATTAATTTGGAACTAAATTCGTAAGATATTTTAGGGTTTTTCTATATTAAATCGGAGTGTAAAAATTGAAAAAAATCAATTTCTTACTTTCCAAAAATTCTAAGATTTGATCATGGAATTTTTTTTTTTTTTTTTGAAATATATTGGAAGCTTTTAATTGTTATTGAGAGTGAGGATATCATATTTAATCAGAAAATAACATCCAATTTTGGTACAAGTCCTAAATTCGTCAAAGAATATACCCCATAATATCAAGATTCAATATAGCACAGGTTGAAACCTTCCAAAATTGAATCAAGCCTCTATTAGTATAGATAGTACTTCCCAAAGCTTGTTAGATAATCAATTCCATTTAAAATCCACTGAAAAATCAAATTCTTATTCTTGTTTCTAACTGAGGGTTTCGATGCTTCCCTTCGAAATTCTGTGTTTTGCATGCTATATTAAAGGACATTGAGGTAGTGGAAAGCTTTGGGTAGTCATAAGCTTTGGATCAATAGTCTTAGCTCCTCTTGAAATAGCCGCTACTACTGTTAATGCCAACCACCGCCTAAGGAGTGCCAGTCTCCACACAAAGCACCACGTCCACCCACTGTTGGGAGAAACTATTCTACCGGAGTCTTTGTAGGGTCAATTTCGGCTTCTTCAACGCAACCAGCACCCCGAAGCACTAGATGCACGTTCGTCGATCACTTGCCCTTTGCCGCTCGAACCCGATCTACGCTTCTGCCCCCCATCGGCTCCAAGTAAGTTGGATTTCTTCTCATTTTTACTTTAATAATAATAATAATAATAATACGAGAAAACAAAGAAATAAGAAATAATAATAGTAATAAAAAATAATAAAGTAATAAAATAATAAATTGATATAAAGTAATGATATTGCATAAGTGTCACTTGTCGCTATAACAAAAAAGCCTAAAAAGTGATAATAAGATAAAGTAGTTCTATTAATACATGTAGTGTTTTATGATTAAAATTTAATAATGATAATAATGACGGGAATCAAGAATTTTAGGAAACCATAATAGACGTCGTAACGGTTCCAAAATCGAATAAAATCAGAACCGAAACCGCCGGTTTCGGATCTTGAAATTGAGGAACCGAAACCATCTCCCATGGTTCCAATTTGGTTCCATGGCACCGCCGGTTCCTAGTTTCAGTTTTAAAACCGAATTTTTTAGAAAAAAATTTAAAAATAAAAGATAAATTTTATTTTTAATAAAATAAATTTTAAAGTCAAAAATAATTATTGGATCTAAAAATATTAAATTATTTAACCAAAATTTTAAAAAAATTATTTAGAATGCACATTTATATATATATAAACATATCCAATATCAATTATAGTTAGTATTATAATATTGTAAAATACTCTAGAAGATAAAAAGAAAATTATAATGCAAAAAATAGTCTCATATTATTAAGAAAATGAATTTTGCTTTTGGGAGAAATTCATTTAGACTAATTATATATGATTTTAAGCTATGTTTATTTATGTTGTTGATAATAACATATTAAATATTGTAAATAAGTAATAAATTTTACTATATAAATGAAATAATTTAAATATTAATAATTATACATTTAATATTATTTTTTATTTTTAATTTTTTTAATAGAATCGGGTGACCATGAAACTGGCCGTTCTAGGCCAAATAACCGCTTAAGAACCTTGAAACTGGTGGTTCCATAGTCAGCTCTGGAACTGGCCAACTGGTCTAGTTCCAATTCCGAAACCGTCGGTGATGGTTCCAATTTGGTTCTTAGACTAATATTTAGTTATTACTTCCTAGCACATGTAATTATATCAAACACCACAATTCACTCTACACATACACATACACATACACACATGTAACAATCAATTTACATGTATTAATTATGAATTTAACTTTGGTCATTTCAATTATTCTTCATTTTTTTTACTTAATTCTTGTACCTTTTCCTGCTTTCTTCTTTTTTTTTTTCTTCTTTCTAAATCATTTTATTTTCCTCTTCTTGTTTTTTTTTTTTTTTTTTTTTTGGGCATGAATCCAAGGCGATTTATGCTTCTTCATCTTTCATTAAATGGCTTATAGCTCAAAGTGCATGGATTGTGTATGGTATTGAAGTAGAGACTGTTCTTCCTTTCAAAGGAAATGAATTATTTATAGGGGTGTTCACGGTTCGGTTAACCAGTCCGTGGCTCTATTTTTTTATCCTAACTGTAATAATCGGATTTTTAATATCCTGATCCTAAACCGATCCATTATGAACGGTTAACCGCCTTAACGGTTAACCGTTTCTTTCGGTTAATTTTTTCGGTTTTCGGTTTTTAACCGTTTAGCATAATGGTTATACAAATTTTGTAGTTTATCATATTTTTTAATATGTCCGTAAAAAAGTTAGAGTATTTTTTTGTATAATTATATTAAAAATTATAAATTAAGAATATAAGACATGTAAAATAGTTGTTAATATATATAGGTTCCATCACGATAATCATCATAATAGCTTTTTACTCATATGTTCTTATCAACCTTGATTAATTGAGTTCAATACAAAATCACAATCAAACATCACCATTTCAATTTTCAAATATATATGCATTTGTTTTTTCTTACCTGAATCATTCATTTCAACATAATTCATATTGATAATACTAAAAAAATAATTATATGGGTATATTATAAATTATATATATTTATAATTACAGATCGGTTAACCGAATCCATCGGTTTCTAGAATCTAAAAACCGAAACCGAAACCGAAAACAGAAAAAATTAAAAATGCCAATCCTAAACCGAAACCGATGGATCGGTTAACCGTTTTTTTCGGATTGGTTTTTCGGTTTCGGTTCTGTTATCCTAAACATTCGGTTTTTTTACACACCCCTAATTATTTATATCAATTGATTACTCTTGAATTGATACGATTAAGGCAAACACATATAAGTTAATCCTTTTCTTCCTCCTTCTTAATGACCCTAACCTCCAAATTGCCCTCTTGTGGGGTGGTTCTTGATAGAGTTTACCTTTTAAAATACTTCCTTAATAGCTCAACTGGGTTGGCAAGGAATAGGTGTGTTTGGGGATATTGAAATGAATGCCTAACGTCATTTTGACCCAAGTATCAAATTCAAGACAGACCTCCTTTGAGGAATGAATCTATTTCCTCTCTTAAATATCACTCCTCTCTCGAGTGTGTAGGATTGGTGTTTAAGACTTGTTTTGCCTCTTATCATTCTAGACATTTTTTCTAATGAGATAATTTTTTTTTTATCAATCATCCATTCTTTCAGTTTGCCTCAAGATAATTCACTAAATGCCTCTTTTGTATTGGGTTTATATTTTAGAGATTAAGCCAAACAAATGCCCTAATTAGTAATTGATCAAGTCCTTTAGGTTGCCCCTTAATTTTGGTTTCATTTCATTTGTAGTTTGCCTTTAGCTTAAAGTGAGTGATCATTGGGGCAGCAATTCGAAATATCATTACCCGTTAGCAATTTTGCTTTATCTATATTCTTTAAAAAAAAATTTGTTCTTTTTTTTTAATTTTTAAATTTGTTAGAAAACAAGTTTGAAAAACTTTTTTATTCTCTTTTTTTCAAATTTATTAGAAAACAAGTTTAAAAAAACTTTTTATTCTCCTTTCTTTATTTTATTTGCAAATTTTATTAGAAAATTATCTTCTAGAGATAGCAAAGCATTAATTATTGAAAGAATGATGGATATTTATAAAAAAGTATTTGAAAATCACATTTTATAATGATTATTTGCAACCTAAAGTGGGAATTTATTTACAAAAATAATTCATTATTTTTTTATTTTATTTCATTTTCTCTTCTTTTTTCTTTTCAAAGCAAAAACTATTTTACAAATTAACAAGAATAATGGAAAAAAAATGACGACCCTTTTTTAAAAAAAAAAATTATAAATGGAGACTAACATTTATAGAATGATAGACTTAAGGTTAAGGGAGTGTAATACCTATGACAAAGATAATTTTGATTGAAAAGGACCTATAACTATCCAATAGATGATTGAATTATATACAATCTATGGGTATCAACAAATTTGATATACATTTTTTTTTTAGGAAAAATTTTCATTTCTTAGAAAAACATATTTTAGAAATAATTAATTACTGAAAGGATTATGGATATAATGTATTTAGGAGTTATAATGAATATTTACAAACAAGGGTGAAAGCTTATTTACAAAGATGAAAAAAAAAAATTTTTTGAAAGAATTACTTAAAAACTAAAGAAAGAAATGATTTCTATTATTTACAACTTATGGGATATTTATAGGATTATTAATATATTTTTTCTTTTTTTTATTTTTAGGAAGTTAAAAAAAATTACAAAAGGAGATTAAAGAAAAATTTGATATTTACAAATTGAAAGAAGGACAAACTTGATATTAAAGAAATGGAAAACCTATGAAAAAGAGCTAACCTAATTGAAAAAAAACGTATAACTATCTAGAAGATAAACTAATTTAATGGATGATCAAATTATGTATAATCTATGAATATCTTGTTCACTATATTACAATCTATATAATCTAAAGAGTATTTGAGTTCAAATTTTTTCTTCTTTTTTTTTATTTCAAACCAAAAACTATTTTACAAATTAACAAATATAATAAAAAAAATGGTGACCTTTTCATAAAAAATATTTACAAATGGAGATTAGAGAAAAATTGATATTTACAGAATGTAATGACAAAATTAAAGATAAGAGAATGAAGCAAAAAGTGATTCTAATGAAAGGCCTTGTAATTAAGGAAGAAATAACCTAAAGGATGATCAAAACTACTTGCACCCTATAAATATTTATATTTATAAGTCTACTATATATATATATATATATATTACAACTTTTACATACATGTTTTGCATTTACTTTATTATGATCTATTTAAAAAAAATGTAAAATAATACAAAAATTAATGATAATTTTTTCTTTTTTTTAATCATTGTCATACACACTATTTTACATGAGCCAAAAAAATATTGTTATCTTTTTTTTTTAAGGATAATTTACAAGTTTAGCATTTTATTTTTTATTTTTTTGAACTATATACAAATGACTATAATACTAACAATAAGCTATTATTTATAATAAATTATTCACATTACATATTACACATGCAATTCACATGAATGCAGATTTAGGACTTGAAAACTAATTAATAATGGGGCAATTTTGAGATTTTTCATTTCAAATTACAAGCTTGTTTTTTCAGAAAAAATGAGATAAGTAATTTTCAGAGGAAGGATTTTAAAAAGATTTGAAACTGTAACTCCTTGAGGTATGCCCCATTATTATTTAATCATCAATTTATGTTCATGAATGTAATTGGGTAAGTTCTAAAGGTGCCCCGATTAATGAGCCATAGGCCACATTAAACGAAGTGGGGGGTTAATTCGTGTCTCGAATGGTGGGCAACCATAACACCCGAGACTTATTGGTGCTCCTCGTCCTAAGTTACCTAAGGTGGTCCAGATTTGACCACATCTAGCACACATAAATATGAATTCTAAAAACATATGCTCCGATTATTTACAGAAGTTTTTTTTTTTTTTCGTTTTGCATCACTTAAAGGAAAAAAATTAGTACACTATTTACAAATTAATAGCTATATAATATACAAGGGTGAGCATATAAAGGATAAACTTTAAATTCAAAATTTCAAATGGCTAGCCCTCTTAAAAAATAAGCGTCCCTAGTGGAGTCGCCAAGCTATTGAGCATGGATTTTTCATTTCCGGTTTAATTTCTTTTAGTCCAATCTGTATTAAACCCAAACTCATTTAATACGAACCATCGACTAGGAATTAAAAGAATTTTAATTTTTCAAAACAATTCGAAGTCGCTACCTGATTGGAATCGGGGAAAATTTATAAGTTAGGAACAATGGGTTGGTTAATTCTAACTTAGTTACTAGTCTGCGAAAATTTTGATATACAAACCAAACTTTATAAACCAAAAATTTTAGATTCAGGGGCTAACCTATTTAAACCATATGGTTATCACTTGAAATTTAAAATTTAAAGTTTAAAGTTTTTCCTTTTAATGCTCGAAAAAAAAATATTTACAAGCTGTAACATCTACAAATTATTATTGCAATTTTAAGGAATAAAAAATCAGTATTTACGTTAACATTTACAAATAAGTACAAATAATATTGATTTTTACAATTTATTATTAAAGCTTACAATATGAACAATGAATTAATTCAAAATAGAAATAAACAAAAAAAAGTTTTTTTTTTTCATTTTTTATGTTGCCCCTAAGGTGCCTACGTACCCACTAATCGGGATCAAACAACATGTAATTCTCTTAATGAAAATTTTAGCTTGTTGTTAATTTTAGAAATTTTAAAAAAATCTTATTATTTTAAATTCATTAAATTTTATTAATTTTACAAAAATCGATTTGCATGTGAGCCCTAAATCTATCAGATTAGGTTTTAACAATTTTATGAAAACCAACCTTTTTCTAAGTGATGAAAAAGAAATTTTTATGGAAACACAATCACATATCACCTAAATCTTATATCAAAATACATAACATGTTATTAAGAATAAATATTACTATAAGGATTATCAAGTATCAACATGTTAACGTTAACAAAATAAAACCGTATATTCATATTCATGTCAAACATCACAGTGGAAAGCAAACATTAAGGAGAAAGTTAATTTTTATAACAATTTGGAAAATAACATCATTATCTAGAATATTTTAGGACAAAGTAATATTAATTACGTATTCTATTCTTATCAATTGGACATTACACATACATATAATATTATGAATTTTTATCCTTATTATTATAACCAGTTTATTATTATTATTATTATTATGGCATCATTATTTAATATTATTATAGTAAACACTATGTACATGTATATATATATTTATCTATTCATATAAAAATATGATGGTGATTCACATGCACCATTCCTAAATCTTATTATTAAAACAAGAAAAAGGTAAAGCGAACTTACCGGGAGCAGCTCGAAGGACAGGGACAATTAGATGATGATGATGACCGTTGAGTTAGATTCTTGGGTTAGTGGCCGAGAAGTTAGCCTTCGACAGAGATTAGTCAGATTAGGCTTCGTCGATGGCGGTCGGTGAAGCTCTGGCTACGTCAATAGCACTTTAATGATGCTTGATTTTGCTAATTATCCTTTTTCATCTACAAAATAACAAAAACAAAGTTAGAATATTGAATCCCAAATTTCAATAAATAAAACTAAGAACACAATAAAAAATTAGAGAGAATTTAGAAGTGCCAAACCTTTTTTTTTTTTAAGTGTAGTGTGTGAGTCCTATGTATAGTGTTAGGATGGTGAATTAACCTCTAAGTCTTGCCAATTTAATCCGATTTCAAATCTAGTGTTTTTAAGGCAAGTTCTTACACTAATTTGAAAAATTGGCTCCAATCGGTTAAAACTTTCTAATTAAAAGCAATGTTAGACATGTATATACCATATCATAACAACCCAAATCAACAAACTTTCCTCAAAAACAAAATTTGACGCATTTTGAATTTTTTAGGAAAGTTAAAAAAAGAGTTTTTCCCAATTTTTAGATCCGAATTTGAGGCACTTTCCTTGATTAAAATACGTGTTTTAGATACCAAATTAAATCTCTCAATGCCTACTTCTTATATGTACAATCGTTTTTTTTTTAAATAATAATGTAATAAATATTTGATATTATATGTGTACTTATATTGTATCTATCATCTTTACTTCCTACAATTTGATTTATTTTCCTAATTTTATTCATTTCTAATCCTAATCTCTTTATAATTACAAAAATTAATCTAATTCTTCAACTTAACCTTAATATTAACATATAATTAACAACAATTTAATAATTCGCCAAAATGAGGTGTCTATACATGGCAATTATACTTTATTTACCGTTTTCTCTTTCTCTTTCTACCCACTTCAGGCTGCTATTAACGCCCTTTGTTTAGCTTCCCTACTTCTTCTTCATGTTCTGCTCAAAATCATTCCTCTATCTCTCGAAAATGGTTTTTCTTCTAAATTTTAAAACCCCAAAAAGGAAAGAGAAAAGTACGATCTCTAGTGGAAAAAGAGAAATAAGGAAGAAAGAGAGAGGGGAAGAGGATGATGAGGTCTTCTTCCGAGAGAATAAACATCACCACGAGTACACAAAAGCTCAACATTGACAATCAGATCTCTCTTTGGTTTTATTGGCAAATTGCTGATAACATTCTCAAGTAAGTATTTTTACTGTACGTTATGTGAAACTTTTTTTTTTTCCTTTAGGATTTTGAATTATGTTAATGATTGGTTCAAATCGATTAGATTTGATTCAATTATGATATGTGTTTGCTTAGTGTAGAGGATTTCTCTAGGGTTTATAAAATTGTGCCTCTTATATAGTAGGTGGAAGGAAGAGCGGGGCATCTGCTAATTCATGAATCAACTTATTGAAGGTGATTGGAAATATAAATTTGATTGGGTTCTTAGTGCTGATTAGTGAAGTTACTAGCAAAATGAAGAATAATCAATAGTAATGCTTTGAGTTTGAGTTAAGAATTCGAAGTAGTTAACCCAACATTGGTTTTAAGGATAATCAAGTTCATACTAATGTCTTCCACCATGTCAAGGTGACTAATTTTTCAGCCATTTCTTTGCCCTAGTTAATTAGTTCTCTTCTTTGATTTCTTTTTCAGCTTTCATTTTCCTTTGCTTCAAATCCAATCTACACTCTTCGAACTTTAAAGCACAACGAGATATGACTATGTAATCTGTAATTGTATTAATTTCTTGATGTAGGCATAACTTTCTCAACTTCCACTTGTTGAAAGTATGATTTCCTTGAACTTAGACTTATGATATTCTTGTTTTCTTTTTCTTTTCCATATTTATGTTTGTGGTATAATTATTATTTTATTTCTTTGTTGCATACTTACAATCATTGTTTGAAATATGTTTATCTATTCAGCAAAAATAAAAAAATCCGTTTATATATATATATATATATATTATGCTATTATTTTTTAGCTTATAGGATACAAACTTACCATTTGTAGTTTGTAAAGTCTATACCATCTTGGGAACTTCTTGGTTTATATTTAATGGTCCATTGACTAATTAAAAAGTTTTTGAAATGAAAAAAAGTCTAATTAAATATCTATGAAGAGAAGACTGAGATTAGTAGTAAGATAAGAGGATGAACTCACAATTTATTAAAAAATGTTTAACCGATTTTTGTAGAACTTGAAGCTGAAGGGTTATTGATTTGACTTTTCATGTCTGTGGATATCTAAAAGTATATGATGAGATTCCTAAAAGAAAAATAAGTTTGAATGGCAGTTCAAAACATATTGTTACAGGTATGATATGAGAAATAAACTAAGAAATATTTAAGATTGTTTAATGAGTTTTGACATGGCCAAAGGATTATAAATCTGACTTAAAGGTTAAACAGATAGAGCATGTTTGTGCTGCTTTTCAAGTCAAGTTATGGGTTATTGGCAGATTGTGTTGAATGAACATTGCCATTGTATTGAATTCTATTGACTCTTGCACTAAGATCATTTAACCAAATGATCCTATATATTATCCTGATTCTTGGTCTTGTTTTTTTCTCTGATCTATCCGTGTTTTGTTATTTATAAATGAAGTTACTCAAATTGAATGGTACTAAAACTATACAACTTCTACTTACATAACTTTTAACATAAAGGACATTAATGAATTGGGGCCATGTGTGCTATTGTTGCTCATTGGTACTCTACTGGATGTGCGAGTTATTGTTATGCATACATGAATTGGGGCCATGTGTGCTTGCTGTTGTCTTCAAGTGTGGATTACTGCATATGGGTGTTTGTTAGTTCCTGAAGAGTGCTAAATGGGGTGTGAGCTTGTTACTATTTGGCCACTTCAAATGTGCTTGCTATTAGGCTGCTATCCATGTTGGAGTTGAGCTTGTCACTAGGTTGTTTGATCGGTCACTGGGTGTATGCTTGGTAAATGTTGAGTACTCGATAAGATGCTTGATTGGGTGCTCTTGGTTACTACTTGGGTACTCGGGTACTGATGCTTTGAGCGCCTGTTGTTGTTTGGTTGGTCTTGAATTGGAGCAATCTAAGGGGTTGTTGTTGTGCTGATTTTGATGTAGAAATTGGTTACAACGGATGTTGCTGTTGTTAAGACTTGAGTGCTCCATGTTCACTTCCTGAATTATGCTACTACAACTAGAATTGTGGGCCATTCTATCTTGCTTGGTTTGCAGCTCCTTTGCTGAATCGTGCTATTGTTGTCTTTCCCATTCAAACTAATCAACCTCAATTGTTGGATTACTGATACCGAATGCTTCAAACTAGATTGGGTTATCCTATTAGAGTACTTGACTAATTAGGTCATTGTTCTACATTTCATACAAGTCTCATGGAGATATTATTTTTAAGTCTTGAAATCTCATTTGTAAATCTATTAAACTAAAACAAATTGGAAAAATAATTCCCTAATGGGTAGGCTAGTCAGCAACATAGGAAAAGGAAAAAAAAAATGGTAAAGAAGGAAAGGCTAAATATGGATGTATGTGATAGCAATGCTCCCGATATGAACATATTATATTGCAACAAAATTTCACATTAAAAGTGTCCATTCTGATATGAAAGTGTGTTGAATTTGTGAGATAATCAAATCTTTTATTGTTAATATGCTATATTTTCATTCATGGAACATGCACACCTTTGATCTTAAAATATTGGAATTCATAATGTGATGCAAAGCATGTTTTTTTTTTTTTTTTCCTGTTACTATAGTAGATGGACAAAAGCAGGGTCGTGATAACAATAACCAAGAAAATGTATCTTCACATGGTAACCCTCCATCCATTCCACCTCCTGGCTCAAGTAATTTCTTTTTGGGTAAATTTTAGTTTTTCATTAATGTAAATGAGCGTTAGGAGGAACTTAATCAGGGCTCTTTGGTTTGCTAGCTTCACGAGACTCTATTATGTTTATAAAAAATGAGAACTTGATTCACACAACACATAAGAGAGGTCCATATCAAGGAAAATGACTTGAAAAGGAAAAAAATAGACGAAAGGGCAAGATGGTTATTAAGTTTACTTCAAGTGGAGGACATCCACTAACAATAAACTAATCATCAAGGTTAGCATGTGAAATTTAGAAGGCCTACAGGGATTTAATCCCTGTTTGCGTTGATGATTGGAGAAAAGTCACCATGGCGATTAAACAATGTGCCAGGGAGAAAGTATAGGTAAATCCCATTTGAACATTTCTAAAGATGTGAATGAAATGAATAAGTTCATATACTTTTGGAACCTTATATTGTATAGATAAAATTACAAATTGTGTTATTCTGCAATAAAATCTAGATTTCATAAGCCACCTATGCTCTTCTCCTAACCTAAGTTTAGGATCAGATATATAATAAATTAGTGGTTACATAATTAAGATTTTAGTTATAATTCGTACACATGTTATGTTCTGGCGTGGTTGTGTTGTTTTGGAAAACACTACTGGTTAGCTGGATTTAGAACCACTTTAAAAGACCACGAAGTTGAACTTTTCAAAAATTTATAAAACTAATATGTTCCTATCCAACTTCAGAAGCAACTACCAACATTAAGCAAACGCACTTACTGAAGTAGCATAGAAAATGTCAGGTCATATTCGAAGGAATCATTAGCATCTACCATACTTTACATTTTATCTATTATCTAGCTAAAGAAAATTCAGAAAGCCATGATAAAAACAGAAGTTATACTAAGGTTAGTTGAAATTTACAAATATTTTCATGGCAAAATTAAAGATAGGTTTGTAAAAATGCAAGATGGAAGCTTAAGGTTTGCTTCACCAACTCTTTATCATGTGATTTCTTGACAAAACTCAGAGGGAGAGAGTTTGTATATTGGTGTATTTGCACTGTCGGATTCACTAGTGTAAGCTAAACCCTCTCTTAAGATCAGTAGCTCTAGGTCTGAACCAAACCACTAGAATCTCTTCAAAAGTTATTAGTGATTTAGACTCGCATAAAGTTTAAGAATCCTTTGTTTTTAAGACCAACTTAATAAATTTCAAAACAAGCGATAGGAAGTTTCACTACCCCTCTCTCAAGGCAATTATAAACAACTCCATTAGTAGCCATAGATCTATTCAAGAGAATGATCTCTCAATCTATTCAGTTGAAATCAAACATGAATCTAGAAGATGCACTACTCATTTAGACCTACGAAATTAAGGTCAAGTTACTAATTACAAATACCTAGTCAATAATTACTTGAAAGTGCATTTGAAATCACATGAATCGGGATTTATCATGATTTTGGTTTACAAACCTTAAGCTGTGGGAGATTATTTCTCCATGGATACAAACATTATGCATGAATTCTAAAGAAATAATGTGGAATTAACCAAATGAATATTTCAATTAAGATCAGAGTCTTGCAAAAATTATAAACAATGGGTTAAAAATGATTTCACCTAAAAAACTTGAGATTTCTAAAGCAAAAAGAAATTAATTCTTTCGCCTCATAATTCCCTCTCTATACCATGTTAGGTTATTATACATATGTTACATTACTGATCGCGTGCCTCTACACCTTTATTTATAGGCGTGATACAGAAATTATGACAATTTTATTCACTACCTTGGTAGATTCTCTGTAATGGAATTTTCCTTTATTTTTCATGTGCTTTGAATCAAGGCAATGCGTGCGTAAAATCCACATGTGATAACTTTTTGTGGGGTAACGTTAAGAACGTTGAGGGCTTGAGCAGTGCTTTTATATTAGGGCTTGACCTAATCTTATGTCTGTCTATTAGAAAAGCTCAAGTCCTTATCCATTCTTCAACCGAGAGGTAAATCAGGTGCATCCAGGGCTCAAGACTTAAGCTCGACCTAAACTGTACTTTACAAGCAAAAGGTTTAATCTTCATCCAACATTTGTCGTGGGTCAAATCTAAGGCTCAATAGTGTGGCACAACAGGAGCTATTCTTCATGTATAGGGCTCAATCATCTCAAAACATATATTGAAGGTCACGTTAAGGGCTCAATTTAGGGCATGACAGACCGGTTTGCTTTGTTTTGCCATAACATTTAAGCATTGACAAGTGCTTTTGCAAGGCTCCACAGAATTTGTCTTTAATTCTTCATCTTATGATTCTAGGAGTTGAAAAACAACATTTGAACGTTAAAAGTACATGTCCATAGGAAATTAACCAAGAATGCATCAAATTAAGTCCAAATTTCTATGAAAAGGATAGAGTAAAAATGAGTTATCATGGTGCTCTATTGGTCAAGTATTGAACTAAAACAAATCTTTAATTGAATCCAACATGGTAATAAAGACATTAGGATATGTTTTGCCACTCCATTGGCAATTAAGTAGTGCAGGCACCTTCGGTTTCAAATAGAGCAACCAAACACTCATGAAGTATCCTAGATTTTAAAAACGAAGCCAATCTAAATCAAAGTTTATATATCCCAATTTGATTTTCTTCTACTTTTTCTCGACCAATGGTATAGGTATTTCACAATACCTTCTCCCACACAGACACACACACCCACACATGAGCCAGAAAGTATGCTTGCTTTTAGAATTAATTTCCATAATATTTTTCACTATATTTTTTCATCATCATAAGAATGCCAATCATTTGTCAATTTGGAAAGAGTATAGGTTCAATGGTGAATATTCTTAGACAATTCACTCATGTACAGGGGTTTTGTAATTCAACAAGATAACTTGATTCCTTATTTGTTATTTCATTGTTTTTGTTTCCTTCTTTGAGATGATTTCCTTGTAGAGAGAATATTTAAGAAGACTAGCCTTTGCTTATACTGATATTTGTGAAACTAATTGATACAAATTGTGATTCACATTGTTTAACTGGATTATATAGGGTTGAGAAACTTACTTATTAATTGCCATAATTTATGAACAAGTACAGAAACATCTTCTCTTTTGTAGAAAATATCAAAGATATTTGACTATATCTTCTATGAAGTTGGAAATTTTTGTTTTTTGGTAAAGTTATCATGTGGAATATGGAAATCATTTGGTAAAGTATGAGATTGGCTTTGTCATTGAATAAAAGGGAGCATAGCTTTGGGGAAGTATGCCTTCTTATCAAAGTTGAATATGACTTCCATGTTTATAAGAGCTTATTGGCTGATAATTTTGATATATATCCTTGATCATAGCTAAAGAAAATTTATTGTCATTTGCATATTGGTGTGTCTATTTTACAGCTAGCTAGGCTAACATAAATGGTATAATGACTTTGTTCGGATTATCATAGTACTTCGAGTAAGTTTTGTCATTAAGCTTTCACAATGTTTAATGTTTGTTTTTTCAATAAGTATATTTTATGTGTACCTTATTACATCATATATCGTATTATAGGAAATCCACGAAAACAAGTTCGTTCTCTAGTACCATCTGATAATGAGGACAATAGGGGAAGTGAAGATGGAAATTGAGGATATGTATAGGGATTTTGAGACCATTTCTAAAAGTTCATCCGATCAAATAACATAACTTTTTTATGTTCAAACTAATTTACCTTATAACTTATGTTTATGTTTGTATGGAGAATATAAACATCCAATACTTTGTTAGATTGCACAAATTTTAATCATCAAGTGTCTTTTTCGTCTTATTTAATTTCTGAACTATGTTACACAAGTTTATTGCTTCTAGTTTGCCTATGCAAATTCAGTGATATATGGGCAAATAAATTTATGTTTGCCATCATACCTCGACAAGTGTATGGTCATCACACAAATATATTTTTGAAGAATATGTATTTATAAACATCACTAACTAGGTCAAATGACATGTTTAAACAATGCAAAATCAGTTATATTGTCGTATGTAAACATCGTTGAATTGGTTTAGTAAGCACATTCAGGCATATTTAAAATTGGCCAAACTTAATAATTAGCTACGTTTAGTAAAATAGTCACTGTTAAACGTCATTGATGTTGATCATATAGAGATGTTTATAATCCTAAATGTGTGTGAACAGTCGAATTTAAAAAAAATGGAGGGAATAGGATTGCGATGTTTAAAAAAACAAGACAAAATGTCCAATGGCTTATAGTCACATATTAAAGTTGCCTATCATATTATTGTTGGCCACATTTGAATATGACCTAATAAATTTAAGTTGGTGCATCTAATTTTTCTTGAGATGTTTAGTTTTTAAACATCGCTAAATTAATTTGCAACATACCTTTTGTGACGTTTATTAGCCACGTTTATTAAATGTGGCAGAATGTATTTGGTGATGTTAATTTTGTATGTAGCGATGTTTATTAAACGTAACTAGAGACTATTTTGCTTGTAGTGATTATAAACTGAGATACAATACCATGTGAATTAGATGGATTTGACCAACTACTCAGCTATGGTTAACAAAGTAAAGATAGTTGAGTAGGGCTTGAATAAGATAAAAGGTCATGAGACCCAGATAAGCTAGGTATAATAGGGGAAGTGACTAGCCACTAGTTTTCTAAACTAGGATTAGGGGAGAGGCCTATCACTCATTAGGTTAGATTAGCAGTTTAGGGTATAGAAAGAAAAGTGTATTAGGTGCTATAGACCTCATGATCTTAAAGATTATCAATGGTCAGAAAATGCTTGGTTTGCATATGGCAAGGTTGGGCACAACCACAGGTTTTGTATAGAGAAGATTGTCCCACAAGTGTTCTATTTCAAGTGTGGGCAACGAGGACACAAGGCCATAGACTGCAAGGAGCCTAAAGGGCAAGTGATTCCAGGAGTTCAAATCGGCCAACATCAAGGAAGTGGCCAAGGATAGAGAGCACCAACTAAGGTTTATGCCCTCTAGCACGGAGATACATCTAGTGTGGATACTATTGCAGGTACACTCGTTATACTCCTGCATAGCGCTTATGTTCTTTTTGATACCGATGCAAGTTTTTCATGTATCTTTGAGTTGTTTGTATCTGTATGTGGTGTGTATGTTGAATATATGATGAATGTTTACCTGTAAACACACCTTCGTGGAGTAAAACTATGCTGAATAGGATTTATGGAAATGTGGATATAGAGATAGAGAGTAGACATCTACCTGCCGACCTAGTAGTCTTGGATATGATAGACTTTGATATAATCTTGTGAGTAAACTGGTTAGTAAAGCATCATGCTGTGATTGATTGGCATAACTTAGTAGTAGAGTTTAGTTTACCAGACGAGGACCAGTTTATACATAACCTTGAAGTGCAAAGACCTCCAGCTCTACCTATATATGAGTTATGGGTAAGGTCAGCTTTAGCAATGGCAACTATGATGATAGAAAGTAAACAAAAGGACATACCTTGTACGGATACCGATTGTATGTGAATACCTGATGTTTTTCTAGAAGATTTACTAGGGTTACCACTAGAGAGAGAAGTAGAGTTCTGTATTGATTTAATGATAGGTACTTTGCTTATATCTAAGACACCATATCACATAGCTCCAACAGAACTTTTAGAGCTCAAGGTTCAGTTAGAAGATCTACTCAAGAAGAAGTTTATCAGACCCAGCATGTTGCCCTGGGGAGCTCATATTCTATTCGTTAAGAAAAAGGATGGTAGCATGAGGTTATGTATATACTATAGAGAGTTGAACCAGGTGACTATAAAAAATAAGTATCCTCTACCAATGATAGATCTGGCAGGAGAAAAAGTATTTTCAAAGATTGATCTTAGATCAGGATATCACTAACTACGGATTAGAGCAGAGGTCATACAAAAGACAGCCTTTAGGACTAGATACGAGTATTGTGAGTTTTGATAAGGAAAAAGAAACAAACAATATGAATCCCTACAAATTTCAATTATATCAATAATTCAAAGCATATGAAAACCCTATAACCTAAATTCTTCATCAAATATCTATATAAGATGCCTAAAGGGAATTGTTCATAAATTGTAGTTCTTTTATATTCGTTAGATAATTATTTTCTCCTCTTTTAAGAGGAGACAATGAAAGAAAGAAGGAAAAAAATTTCAATGACTGCTACTTTCTTCTTTTCTTTTTTGCACGGGACCATTTCAGCTTAATGAGAGATAGGGGTGATCATGGATCGGTTAACCGATCCATGGTTCTATTTTTTGAACCTAACCGTAATGATCGGTTTTTTAATATGCTGATCCTTAACCGGTCCATTATAAATAGTTAACCGTTTTATTCGGTTAATTTATTCGATTTTCGGTTTTTAACCATTTAACGTAATTGTCTCAACAAATCAAATTAATAATTTTAATAAACCTTAATTTATAGCCTTTATTATAGAGTTTTTCTTTAAATTATTATATATATTACAAGAGCTATAAAAAGAAGAAAATCAAATTAAGGAAAAGAGGAAAAACAAACCTTTAGATGTTATTTCCTCAGCAGCACTCCGAAGTCACGTGCCAGGCACGAGATTTACGCGACGCGTGCGTGACCGCTATCAACAAGGACCGTACATATACAAGTTCTTTTTTCAATTTTTTTTCTGTATAAGCAATTAGCCCAAATAGTTTATTTTTCATTTGATAGATCAAAATATAAGCTACAGTGAGAATGACATGGAGTAAATGAGCTAGAATCGGGTGATGGATAGTTCATGGATATGGCATTAGCATAATATATAGCAAGTGGGCTTCAGTTGTGTTTGGGCTAATTGAGGCTTATGTCACTCGATTTGGTTTTGTACAAAGTATAGGTCGGCGTCCTTGTAAATTCACATGGATCAGATCGATTCTTATCCAAGCCACATGCATGATTCTAGATGGCCCCTTCCCGTGAGTCTCAATCCTCGAGCATATGTACATGGACAAATAGCAGCTGCGGGTCCTTTGTTGAACAAGTCACTTACGATAGGGTCGTGGTGACATCGCGTCTCGATTCGTGTGGATGTCTGTTTTGTGGATGATCTTTGATTGCGGTTAGAAGCTTCCGAGTGGCTGAGATGTGTTTGGTGCTTGTTTTGGGTTGGGCACGAATGGGTTTTGGTCATTCAAAGGAAGATGGGTCTTAATGAACGTTCTGGTCGTCGCAGTTGGCCTTATTTCATAGGTGGAAGATGACTGGCAAGGATGATTAGTTGTGGCTTGGATTCTCAGCGTTAGCTAGAAGGCACGGTTGCGGAGATGGTGGTAAAAAAGGGTGAGTTTTGAGACAGAGAGCACTCTTTGAGAGAGATCGTAGGTTCTGGGTGGGGAAGATGTGTGGAGTCAACTCGGCGTACTCTTGGCCTGGGCATGGAAGCATGGTGCAACGGAGATTGGCAAGTTTCGATTTGTTAGTGCTTGGTGATTGGGTCTGTGGGTTTCAATGAGGAAGATGGGTTGAGTAGACTCGGTGGGGCAATGTTATGTTCGTTGAGCTTGGGCTTAGAGAAGATGAAGGGGAATGGGGAAGAAGATGTTGAAGATGGTGAAAGGTTGAAGATGAAATTGGTTCCCTCCTTGATGATGTTCTGCTTCATTTTATATAAACCTTACTATAATTGGACTTTATGACAAGGTTCAGTAAGATTCATGTACAAAATGCTAAGATGTGATCAGATACGAGCTTATCCATGTCCTTCCCTCTCTTTCTCTCGCATTTCTGATATTTCCTAATGAAGACAGTAACGTGACTGTCACGTGACATGCTTAATTCATTTCAAAAAATTAAAATGCCCGACATCATGCACGCAAAGAGCTGACCCAGGACCTAATTAAAAGACCAATTTATTCTAGTTCCTTTAATTTTGACCATCCACTAATTACACCAATAAAATATCGTAATATACATCATAACTCCATTGAATTTTATATAATAATTTTTTTTTTATAATACTTTATATATATTTTTTAAATTTTTTGTGTAGCATGGCGAAAAGGAAAAATGAACAAAGGCCAAAATATGGAGTATCTATAATTCAAAAATCAAATTTCCTATTTGACTAAAAACATTTCCCCCCAACATTATAATTATTTTCCAATTAGAGTACTAATGTACCTGAATCTTTATGACAACTTTGCATCAAATCAATTTGAACCCCTACTAATCCCATGCATAAAAAAATCTACCACTCCAAGAGAATGATCTTGTGGTCGAACTGCGAGTACCATCGCCACTACCACTAGCACTAGCATTGGCACAGGTACACCATTTTGTAGCTGTTGATCATCACCGCAACATCGCGTATCCACTGGCACGTTCCCGTTTCCATTACCTACATCAATTCTGATTTCCTCCAGGAGAGGATTAGACAATATTGAATGGGAGTTCAGAGAAATTGATCTCCCCCAAAGTCTCGTCTCGTCCACATCAGCTGAAATATGCTTATCCATCTCACTTAACACGGGACCTAATACTGGGGAGCCAACAGGATCAGATGACCCAACCCCAATGGTCCAAGCCGTAAACCCATTCGATCCTACAAACCCCTCTTGCAAATTCCTCCCACTGTCACCTTCTGGAGATAGCGTCACTCGTTCATCATTTATGCTTTCTGGAATCACCCGTAAAACCCCACTATTATTATTCCTGATTTGACTGTTGCTTCCAACCGAATTGCTATTGTTTACAAAAGTACTCTCGATTTGATTTTCCTCCCTAGAACTCAGATTCCTAGAAAAATCCATATTCCTTTGACTTTCCTCCAAACTATGCCTCGACGTCGAGCTGACATTATCATCAAACACGATATGACCCGGGACGATAACATGTTCGCGGCAAAACGGACAATTTACATGCGACCGCAACCACATATCTATGCAGTCAACATGCAATGCATGGTTACACTTTGGCAATAAACGCAACGTTTCGCCCTCATGAAACTCAAGCAAACACACTGTACAATCTTTGCCTCCGATCAAACCATTTGATTTATCATATTTCACAACGGTGATCGAATTGATTACCGCCTGGCTTAACCCTATAGTCGGGATGTACCAAAATGGATGATCAATACGAGTCCCGTCGTCGAATTGATCGGAAGGCAAACGGTTACTGTTGTTGTTGTTGGTGTGACGATTCCTGTTGCGAGGAGAGCGGTAACAGAGACACGACTTTTTGATGATGACGTAATAGATGCGGGGAGGAGGAAGACGATGATGATGACGACGAAAGGAGGGAAGCGATGGCTGTTGTCGGATGTGTCTTCGGTGGAAGAGAAGGGTGGTGGCGATGGCTTAAGGAAGTATTTTGAACATGAATAGGGACATAAGGGGTCACAGGAGCCCAGGCATGATGATGATGTTTGCTTTGGGGCTAAAAAGGTTCGTGAATTGCCATCTTTTATCGCCATAATAGTTGAAAAAATTGCAATGTAAGAGGGAGAGAGGGGTATGGAGACTCAGACTGAGACAGATGCTGAGAAAGAAGGCGGTGTTGGCGCGCGCAGGAAGAATAAATAAATTAATGGCAAATGATGGAAAAAAAAAATAATAATGGCGATATAGAACAAAAATGGCATGCTTCTAACTTTCCATAATATAAATTGCCCTAAGAAAAAAAGTACTAGTGTTTTACTCTTTATTGTGTGCCTTTTTTGTTAAACAGTGCTGAGATAATTAGATTACCCAAAATGTAAATATTCTAAAGAGGCAAAATTAATGTACAGAAAAAATTAAATGGAATGGGGGGATTGTTTTCTATATATAATATCTACTTTAAGATATAATTTTGATTTTGTTTCCGTTTTATATTATATTTTTTTAATCCTTTCTTTTCATATCCTGCATTTCTTAAAAAGACATCAAGTCAATTTTTATTCTTTTTAAAAATGTTTATATTATTCATATTGATTAGTGACAACATATTTTACTTTTTCTATTACTTTTTTTATTTTATTTTCTTAGAGACAAAAACTTTAAATACTTTGGCTTATTCACTTCGATGAATGGAATAAGGGGAAAATGAAATTCCAATTCAAAAAGAATGTAATAGAGTTGTAATGAACATTATAATGTTCACTTAAAGTAAAAAGTAAGACAGATAATTATTAGAGTAAAAGATAAAATATCTATAATATCCCTATATTTATTTTAGAGAAATGATAATTGTACAGGTGTTATTTTTAAAACAAGGATATTAATGATAAAGTTGAAAAATACATTATGGCAATTCATGCGATGGAGTCATGAATTACTATTCACCATTTTTTACACTGTTAATCTAGATAAACATGTAGAACACATAGTAGCTATACTTGAAGTATTGAGTTATCATAATCTAGCTTGTGCACAAGTACAAGTGTTTCCTATCGTATGTTTTGAACTCTCATGATCATGATAGCATTTTCCTTTAACCCTTGCTTCGCATTCCTACAGTTAAGAACTCAGACATGCGTAGGCCTTTTAGAATTTAAGTTTGTATTATTAGTTTCATTAACTTCTCTTTAACTTCTTTTTCTTATAATAATATTTTATTATGTGAGCTACTTTCTCCCATATCCTATGCACATAGATAGTGCCAATTTTGTCATGTATATCACTTAAGCAATATATATTAAGGCCTACTTAATCTAAGTGGGTTCCTATCCAATTTTATTTTTGAAAACCATATTCAAGATTTTGGACATTTTAATAGAGTTTAATCCCTTTTTTTTTCATAATTTGAAAGTTTAAAAAAAATCGTAAAAAATTGATTTGTAATAGATATAATTTATCTACTAATCTGTAAACATCACTATCAAAGGGCCTCATCAAATGGGCTCAAGCCCATAAAAAGCTTCCAAAATTCACCTTCCGTAGTTGGAATCTTGTGATGCACGAATTTTTAAATAACATGTATAAATGTATAATATATATTATAATGTTATAGTTATTGACAGACATATAAAACATTATAATAAGTTAAAAGGTCATAATCCTATGAGTCAAAAGAATATAACATTATATATCGGAGTTCATCATTTGCAATAAGCTATAGAAAAGTCGAAACTTTTCTAGATATAATGTTTTGTATATAAAGCCATGTATTTAAGTAATGAAAAGATATAGATTTATGAATATTAAAAGGCATTATCAATGAAAAGATAAAAATGATAAAAACTTTTGGAAAACAAATCAGAATCTAAGAGAATTGGAAAAAGTCAAAGAATAATATAGTAAGTAACATATTAAGTATTTCGATGATAAAATCAAGATTCACTTTGAATTTAAGCCGTTAAATAATTGACAATATTAAAAAATATGGTTAGATCATATAATTTTCGTAAAAGTTAGCATTAAAGTGTTGTTTTCCCGTTTTATCATTAAAAATGTCACTTTTTATTAAATGAACGCAATGTTAAAGAGGTCTAATAGCAAAATATTTCTAAAATTATATATTATAATATCGTAGATTATTATAATAAATCATATATATATTATACTATGTAATACATTGACTGAATAATTACTTATCAAAATTCTTTCTCCATATAAATTGTAACCATTCAAATTTGGTTTTTCATGAAGCATATAAGCATAAAAAGATATTATTGAAAATATACATAGACTGAATAGAAAAAACAATATGAATCCCTACAAATTTCAATTATATCAATAATTCAAAGCATATGAAAACCCTATAATCTAAATTCTTCATCAAATATCTATATAAGATGCTTAAAGGGAATTGTTCATAAATTGTAGTTCTTTTATATTCGTTAGATAATTATTTTCTCCTCTTTTAAGAGGAGACAATGAAAGAAAGAAGGAAAAAAAAAATTTCAGTGACTGCTACTTTCTTCTTTTCTTTTTTGCACGGGACCATTTCAGCTTAATGAGAGATAGGGGTGATCACGGATCGATTAACCGGTCCATGGTTCTATTTTTTGAACCTAACCGTAATGGTCGGTTTTTAATATGCCGATCCTTAACCGGTCTATTATAAATAGTTAACCATTTTATTCGGTTAATAATTTTCGGTTTTTAACCATTTAACGTAATTGTCTCAACAAATCAAATTAATAATTTTAATAAACCTTAATTTATAGCCTTTATTATAGAGTTTTTCTTTAAATTTTATATATTACAAGAGCTATAAAAGGAAGAAAATCAAATTAAGGAAAAGAGGAAAAACAAACCTTTAGATGTATCATTATCAATAAAATCAAACCAAATCAAGTACCACATTAACTCCATCAAACATAGGACAATAGTGTTTTAATCGAAATCTAAGGAATATTAACATAGGTAATTTATATGTATATATATTTTGAAAATAATCATATGTATATATATATATTAAAAAATAATTATATATATATATGTAAATTATATATATAATATACTTATAAATATTGAAACGGTTAACCGTTAACTATCGGTTTTTTTTGGTTACATACCAAAACTGAAACCGAAAACCGAAAAAAATAAAAACCGTAATTCTAAACCGAAACCAACGGATTGGTTAACCATATTTTTTGGATAGGTTTTACGGTTTCGATTTGGTTTTTTGGTTTTATCGGTTTTTTTGCACACCCTTAATGAGAGAATAAGACCGATAAAACATTGAAAATTATATATATTTTTATTGTAGGACTTGTGGAGCTGTGGTGAACAAGGGTGTGACATCTGAAGGAAATATGGGCTGTGTGGTGCGCCGAACGCAACTAAAGGATAATGGGTTGTACAGGGTTTTATCCTATATTGCTTATTGTAATTTGTTCATATTTTGTAAGCCCACTACGGCTAAGGAACTTATACACTAGTACTATAGTATTGTTTATGGAAGCTAAGATAATTAATTGATGAGGTGGCACTAGTAGCATACGTCACCATCAACATTACATTACAGATTGAGTGGGAGCCCTCTGATAGATATTATTACACATGTATTACACCAAAAAAAAAAATAAAGTATGTTTGGGATGAAGATTGTGAGAATAGCTTCCTGGAATTGAAGGAAAAGCTAATATCTGCCATAACAAGGAGGTAAAGAAGAGAATGGAAGTAATCAGAGCAGTTGAATTTCATATTGATGGACAAGGTGTCATGAGATATAAAGGAAGGTTATGTGTGACATAACAAGGAGAACTTAAGAAGAAATTATTGAAAGAGGCACATTATTCTGGGTATTTTATCCATCAAGAGGTAACAAGAAGTATCATGATCTAAAAATGTTGTATTGGTGGAATAATATGAAGAAAGAGATTGCAGAGTATGTATCCAAGTGTTATACTTGTTAGTTAATCAATATTAAGCATAGAAGACCAGCAAGTGAACTAAAGCCTTTACCTATACCTCAATGAAAGTGGGAGCACATAACCATGGATTTTGTTTCAGCTTTACTTAAAACCAAAGAAAGGTTTGATTCAGTATGGATAATTGTTGACAGGTTTACCAAGGTAACTCACTTTATATCGATTAAAAGCGAGTACAAATTGGAGCATTTAGCAAAGTTATATATCAAAGAGATAGTGAGTTTACAAGGAATACTAGTAACCATCCTGTCAGATAGAGATACCAGATTTGTTAGGAGATTATAGAAAAGCTTGCATAAAGCTTTGGGTATTAAAGTGGTTTTTAGTACTGCCTTTCATCCTTAGACAAATGGAAAATCTGAGTGGACCATCCAGATTCTGAAAGACATGTTGGGAGCATGTGCTTTAGATTTCAAAGGTAGCTAGGAAGAACACTTGCCTTTGGTGGAGTTTGCATATAATAACAATTATCAAGCATTACTTGGGATGTTACGTTATGAAGCCTTGTATGGTAGAAAATGTAGGTCACCAATTCATTAGGATGAAGTTGGTGACAGACAGATGATAGGACCACAGCTGGTACAGGATTGTATTGATAAGGTTAAAGTGGTCAGGCAAAAATTGCAAGCAGCTCAAAGCCGTCAGTAAAGTTGTGTTGACAAGAGGAGAAAATCAGTTTCAAGTGGGAGAACATGCCTTCCTTAAGGTTTCCACCAACCAAGGGTGTTATTAGGTTTAGTTTGAGGGGCAAGTTAAATCCTAAGTATGTGAGGCCTTATGAAATTTTGGAAAGAATAGGCGATGTGGCTTATAGATTAGCTTTACTACCTAGTTTGGATGGAGTACACAACATGTTCTATGTGTCTATGTTGAGATAGTATGTGAAGGATCTTGAATAGATAATAGCTTTGGAACCGCTAGAAGTATAGCTGAATCTCTCCACAGTTGAAAAGCCAATAAGAATTATTAACACCAAAAAACAAATTTTGAGAAGGTGGGTGATCAAATATGTGAAGATGAAATAGACGAATCAATCTGAACGAGAAGCTACTCAGGAGCTAGAGGAGGAGATGAGGACAAAGTATCCTGAGCTTTTCAATGATTTGAGTAACTTTCAAAGATGAAAATTTCTTTTAGGGGGAAGAGATGTAATATATAAATAAATTATAATGAAGGACAAAAGTTTCATTTGTTGATTAATAAGAGGGTTTTATGATCCACCCAAATATGTAAATATATGTTATGTCAAATAGTAGACACGTGATTGAGGACAAGAAGACCCGGTTGTACACCTTCTTATAGGCTACCAGTCTTAGCATTTACGCTACTGGTGCCAACCATCTTTGCCTTAGATTCGTCTGTTGATTTTTAAGCTGCCAGCCTTTATGCCAGTATTCATACATGGAATTTATAGAGATTTCCAAGTTCTATATATCCTAACCTAGCTTTCCTTTTCTCTAAACCTATCTTAAGCTGTAGAAAACCCTAAGAGAGCTCTCTACCCCATGATCTTTGTTTCAAGAAAGATTAAGAATCAAGAACTAAGTAAGTTAGTTATTTTCAATTCTTTAGTAACCTAAAAGAATAATCTCTTCTTAAAGTCTTCTTATTGGTTTCGAAGGGAGATAATCTTGGAGGAGTTTTGGAGAAAACCTAAGTTTCTTGTTGGAGATTTCATGTTCTGTAATCAAGGAGGAAGAAAAATCGAGAAATAGGTAATTTGATCCTTTTTAATCCTCTTGGTGATATAAAAGTATGATCTTTTCCTAAATTTCTTACTGATGTTGAAGGGAGTTAAAATTTTGGGATAAAACCCTAAATTTGGTATTTGGAGACTTTGTGGTTTTACAATAAAAAAGAGAAAGGTGTGTATGAATCTAGGAATTTGTAGTTCTTTTGAGTTTAGGGTTTAGATGATAGCAGAAGTATGTTTATTTTGTGAAAACAAGTTTTGAGATAGTTTTTCTTATGTGATCAGTGTGTTGGTGAAATTAAGTTTTCTGTTTGAAGAGTTGTCATAGGTACAACCTCACCTTATTTGTTGCTTGTGATTATAGGCTTAGTATTTGTAAACTAACATAATACTATTCGGCTTTAATTGAATTTTGCTGCTTATATTTAGCTAGGTTTAGTAGATCGGGAGTACCGTTACTACTAGGATAGTGCCTAATGATCTATGTGTGATACTATCCTGAGTGGAATTATGCACAAAGATGATTCTGGTAGTTTAGGAGTAGTACAAGTACGGTACACAGGGTGTGTGGGGAGTACCCAATACCAAGATATATATATATATATATATCAAAGTATTTTGTATATAAAACTTACTTTCATAAAGTTATGGGTTACTCTAAGTTTAGGATTAGTTGAAAATGGTTCTAAACTGTGTTGTATGTCCGGCTAATTAAATATAATAACATGTGCTTCTTGTATAATTTATTAGGTTTCCTGTGAAATTTATTTGATACTTGTTCATGCACATGTGTTTGTGGTATATTGTACTGGGCCTTTGTACTTGCTTTTTTATTTTTCAAGAACAAGTGATGATCGCATAGTGTTTGATATTTCTAGATATGACGTTTATGTACACTATGGGAATGACAATAATGGAGCCAACTTTCTTGCTGATAATTAGATATTTTGGTTTGGATATAGACAAAGTTGAAGATTTCTATGAAGTTTTATATGTTTTTATGATTTGAAAATATTTTATGAGACTTTCCTTTTGAAGTTATAAACTAGCTTTTAGTTTATGCCAACTATAGATGTTTTAAAAGTATCCGTATATGTGAGATATTGATGAAATATGATATGAATATTTGTAGATTAGTGGAATTACAGCCTTAGTGTGTCCATATCTAGTAAGAATACGTGGTAGACTAGTAACGCTTTCAGTTAAGGGTGTTACATAATATGACCAACCTATAGTAAAGTATGCCTAACATTAATAAATATATATCTAGTGTCCGCAAATTAAATACTTATTTCAATAATATCCTTTGAATCATGGTAAATTGCCTTGTCTAATGGTTATTATGAACAATAATAATTGCTTTATAGTAGTTTTTAATATATAAAGATATATATATATATATACACACATTATTATTTGTCTATGATTCATAAAAAAAGTACCATATAATATGATCGAAATAATGTTCGTCATATATAACATTACAAATATGCTATTGCAGTATTATATAAATATACTATTCTCAATATATAGTATGTAGTTATATGATTTAATACTATTTATAATGTGGTATATTATAGAGTTGTAATATGATTGAAATATTTCTAAATATAACTATAAGAGAAAAGCAAATAAAAAAAAAAGAATCTGCAAAAAGAAAAGAAAGTAATATTCAATACAAATTATAAGAAATAAATATTGAGATAAACAAATTGTCATGCAAAGTAGAAAAGGGAGAAAGATTAGGTAAAAAAATAAATAAAGAATGGTAAAAAAAATATATGAAAGATTTGCTAATAAAAAAGACAAGAAATTCTATGGTTTTATGATGGGATCGGTCCGATCACCATCCAATGGTTCACATCATACCTAACTGTAATTGAGCCACTAAAATAGTCAATATTTCAATTGTTATATTTATTTTAACGATTAGATGGTTGACTAAATTGTCTCGTCAACAGGATAGTAGAAGCTTCCTAGAAAGACATGTAAACTAAGAGTGGGAAAGAAAATGAAAGGAATAAAGTAAAGATAATTGAAATAGAAAAAGAAAGCTATATAATAGGTAATAGGTTAAAGTTATTTTTTCAAATGGATAAATGAATGATTCAGATTGATGACTATATAATATAATAACTTTTTAAATGACTATATCGTAGAAGCCCCCATAAGTATAACAAGTAAGAATGTGCTTGATATTTCTATCGTATTGATGATGACTTCTATGCCAACGTTCATTACGACTCTTTACGATATGAGTTTGAGGTTCATTACGACTTATTATGACATGAGTTTTAGGATAAGGCTTTAGGCTATAGTATGACGTAGACACAATTTTGGTGGATTAGAGTTAAACCTAGATTTTGCTATACTTAAAATTTGGATTGGAAACCTAAATTAAATTACTAGTCTTTAATGGCTTTGTAGCCTAATAACAACTTTCCTAGTCTTTCAAGTAATAGATGTCAAGTTTGATTTTCCTTGTCTGTAGTAATGACAAAAAAGTTAAAAAAAAAAATGAAAAACTTCTTGTATTATATTATATATTTTTGGAAGGTTTATAGTCTTATATCTCTTTGTTATTTTTTTTCTTTTTTGTATTATACCATTTTAAGAAATTTCTTTTTGTATTATTACGATTTATGAAATATTACATTTTCATATTGTTGCCTTCATCTTTTGTACTAATTTGTTTATACCTTTTTAATATTATCGTTTTGGAGAACTTCTATGGTTTGGTTGACAAGACCGTCTAGTAAATCATCTAACTCTTAAAATAAATATAGTAATTAGAATGTTAGATATAGTTTGTGTCATTGAATAGTTGACGTAACCTATTCGATCAAAATTAAAGACACGAATATACAATTTCCTTTGTTACTATATGTTTTCATTTTTTTTATATTTTCAATAATGTCTTTTCATGCTTATATGCTTCATGAAAAACCACATTAGAATAGTTACAATTTATATGGAAAAAGAAATTTGATAAGTAACTATTCAGTCTATGTATATTTTCAATAATATCTTTTTATGCTGATATGCTTCATGAAAAACCAAATTTGAATTGTTACAATTTATATGGAAAAAGAATTTTGATAAGTAATTATTCAGTCAATGTATTACATAGTATAATATATATATATATGATTTATTATAATAATCTACGATATTATAATATATAACTTTAGAAATATTTTGCTATTAGATCTCTTTAACATTGCGTTCATTTAATAAAAAGTGACATTTTTAATGATAAAACGGGAAAACAACACTTTAATGCTAACTTTTACGAAAATTATATGATCTAACCATATTTTTTAATATTGTCAATTATTTAACGGCTTAAATTCACAGTGAATCTTGATTTTATCATCGAAATACTTAATATGTTACTCACTATATTATTCTTTAACTTTTTCCAATTCTCTTAGATTCTGATTTGTTTTCCAAAAGTTTTTATCATTTTTATCTTTTCATTGATAATGCCTTTTAATATTCATAAATCTATATCTTTTCATTACTTAAATACATGACTTTATATACAAAATATTATATCTAGAAAAGTTTAGACTTTTCTATAGCTTATTGCAAATGATGAACTCCAATATATAATGTTATATTCTTTTGACTCATAGGATTATGACCTTGTAACTTATTATAATGTTTTATATGTCTGTCAATAACTATAACATTATAATATATATTATACATTTATACATGTTATTTAAAATTTCGTGCATCACAAGGTTCCAACTACGGAAGGTGAATTTTGGAAGCTTTTTATGGGCTTGAGCCCATTTGATGAGGCCCTTTGATAGTGATGTTTACAGATTAGTAGATAAATTATATCTATTACAAATCAATATTTTACGATTTTTTTTAAACTTTCAAATTATGAAAAAAAAAAGGGATTAAACTCTATTAAAATGTCCAAAATCTTGAATATGGTTTTCAAAAATAAAATTGGATAGGAACCACTTAGATTAAGTAGGCCTTAATATATATTGCTTAAGTGATATACATGACAAAATTGGCACTATCTATGTGCATAGGATATGGGAGAAAGTAGCTCACATAATAAAATATTATTATAAGAAAAAGAAGTTAAAGAGAAGTTAATGAAACTAATAGTATAAACTTAAATTCTAAAAGGCCTACGCATGTCTGAGTTCTTAACTGTAGGAATGCGAAGCAAGGGTTAAAGGAAAATGCTATCATGCTCATGAGAGTTCAAAACATACGATAGGAAACACTTGTACTTGTCCACAAGCTAGATTATGATAACTCAATACTTGAAATATAGCTACTATGTGTTCTACATGTTTATCTAGATTAACAGTGTAAATGAGTACAATATCAAAGTATATGATAACAAAATTACAAATCTAAATCTTAATGTGGTACATCAATGTCATGAAGATGTTATTTATGATAATAAATTTATATTTAAAGGTTTGTGTGAATACAATACTTTGTGGCTATTAATGATTATGTGAATTGTTACGATATTCATAGAACTTACAAAATTTTGAGTTATAAGAATATAATACTGTATAAAAAAAATCTAATAATTTTACATTTAGATATTGAAAGGCTCAATTATTCCAACAACGATATCAACAGTTCATTACTTAGACATGAATGGCTATTTATTTCTTTCTTGTTCGATGTAAAGCTGACGTTATAACGTTCACTTGAAAAAAGTGATAATTCATAATAAATTACTATTGCTTAAAATGGTGAATAGTAATTCATGACTCCATTGCATGAATTGTCATAATCTATTTTTCAACTTTATCATTAATATCCTTATTTTAAAAATAACACCTATACAATTATCATTTCTCTAAAATAAATATATGGATATTATAGATATTTTATCTTTTACTCTAATAATTATCTGTCTTACTTTTTACTTTAACTGAATATTATAATGTTCATTACAACTCTATTACATTATTTTTGAATTGGAATTTCATTTTCCCCTTATTCCATTCATCGAAGTGAATAAGCCAAAGTATTTAAAGTTTTTGTCTCTAAGAAAATAAAATAAAAAAAGTAATAGAAAAAGTAAAATATGTTGTCACTAATCAATATGAATAATATAAACATTTTTAAAAAGAATAAAAATTGACTTGATGTCTTTTCAAGAAATGCAGGATATGAAAAGAAAGGATTAAAAAAATATAATATAAAAAGGAAACAAAATCAAAATTATATCTTAAAGTATATATTATATATAGAAAACAATCTCCCCATTCCTTTTAATTTTTTCCGTACATTAATTTTGCCTCTTTAGAATATTTACATTTTGGGTAATCTAATTATCTCAGCACCGTTTAACAAAAAAGGCACACAATAAAGAGTAAAACACTAGTACTTTTTTTCTTAGGGCAATTTATATTATGGAAAGTTAGAAGCATGCCATTTTTGTTCTATATCGCCATTATTATTATTTTTTTTTTGCCATCATTTGCCATTAATTTATTTATTCTTCCTGGGCGCGCCAACACCGCCTTCTTTCTCAGCATCTGTTTCAGTCTGAGTCTCCATACCCTTCTCTCCCCCTTACATTGCAATTTTTTCAACTACTATGGCGATAAAATATGGCAATTCACGAACCTTTTTAGCCCCAAAGCAAACATCATCATCATGCCTGGGCTCCTGCGACCCCTTATGTCCCTATTCCTGTTCAAAATACTTCCCTAAGCCATCGCCACCACCCTTCTCTTCCACCGAAGACACATCCGACAATAACCATCGCTTCCCTCCTTTCGTCGTCATCATCATCGCCTTCCTCCTTCCCGTCATCTATTACGTCATCATCAAAAAATCGTGTCTCTGTTACCGCTCTCCTCGCAACAGGAATTGTCACACCAATAACAACAACAATAACCGTTTGCCTTCCGATCAATTCGACGACGGGACTCGTATTGATCATCCGTTTTGGTACATCCCGACTATAGGGTTAAGCCAGGCGGTAATCAATTCGATCACCATTGTGAAATATGATAAATCAAATGGTTTGATCGGAGGCAAAGATTATACAGTGTGTTTGCTTGAGTTTCATGAGGGCGAAACGTTGCGTTTATTGCCAAAGTGTAACCATGCATTTCATGTTGACTGCATAGATATGTGGTTGCGGTCGCATGTAAATTGTCCGCTTTGCCGCGAACATGTTATCATCCCGGGTCATATCATGTTTGATGATAATGTCAGCTCGACGTCGAGGCATAGTTTGGAGGAAAGTTAAAGGAATATGGATTTTTCTAGGAATCTGAGTTCTAGGGAGGAAAATCAAATCGAGAGTACTTTTGTAAACAATAGCAATTCGGTTGGAAGCAACAGTCAAATCAGGAATAATAATAGTAGGGTTTTACGGGTGATTCCAGAAAGCATAAATGATGAACGAGAGACGCTATCCCCAGAAGGTGACAGTGGGAGGAATTTGCAAGAGAGGTTTGTAGGATCGAATGGGTTTACGGCTTGGACCATTGGGGTTGGGTCATTTGATCCTGTTGGCTCCCCAGTATTGGGTCCCGTGCTAAGTGAGGTGGATAAGCATATTTCAGCTGATGTGGATGAGACGAGACTTTGGGGGAGGTCAATTTCTCTAAACTCCCATTCATTATTGTCTAATCCTCTCCTAGAGGAAATAAGAATTGATGTAGGTAATGGAAATGGGAACGTGCCAGTGGATACGCGATGTTGTAGTAATGATCAACAGCTATAAAATGGTGGTACCTGTGCCAATGCTAGTGCTAGTGGTAGTGGCGATGGTACTCGCAGTTTGACCACAAGATCATTCTCTTGGAGTGGTAGATTTTTTTATGCATGGGATTAGTAGGGGTTCAAATTGGTTCGATGCAAAGTTGTCATAAAGATTCAGGTACATTAGTACTCTAGCTGGAAAATAATTATAATGTTGGGGGGAAATGTTTTTAGTCAAATAGGAAATTTGATTTTTGAATTATAGATACTCCATATTTTGGCCTTTGTTCATTTTTCCTTTTCACCATGCTACACAAAAATTTTAAAAAATATATATAAAGTATTATAAAATAAAAAAAATTATTATATAAAATTCAATGGAGTTATGATGTATATTACTATATTTTATTGGTGTAATTAGTGGATGGTCAAAATTAAAGGAACTAGAATAAATTGGTCTTTTAATTAGGTCTTGGATCAGCTCTTTGCGTGCATGATGTCGGGCATTTTAATTTTTTGAAATGAATTAAGCATGTCACGTGACAGTCACGTTACTATCTTCATTAGGAAATATCAGAAATGCGAGAGAAAGAGAGGGAAGGACATGGATAAGCTCGTATCTGATCACATCTTAGCATTTTGTACATGAATCTTACTGAACCTTGTCATAAAGTCCAATTATAGTAAGGTTTATATAAAATGAAGCAGAACATCATCAAGGAGGGAACCAATTTCATCTTCAACCTTTCACCATCTTCAACATCTTCTTCCCCATTCCCCTTCATCTTCTCTAAGCCCAAGCTCAACGAACATAACATTGCCCCACCGAGTCTACTCAACTCATCTTCCTCATTGAAACCCACAGACTCAATCACCAAGCACTAACAAATCGAAACTTGCCAATCTCCGTTAAACCATGCTTCCATGCCCAGGCCAAGAGTACGCCGAGTTGACTCCACACATCTTCCCCACCCAGAACCTACGATCTCTCTCAAAGAGTGCTCTCTGTCTCAAAACTCACCCTTTTTTACCACCATCTCCGCAACCGTGCCTTCTAGCCAACGCTGAGAATCCAAGCCACAGCTAATCATCCTTGCCAGTCATCTTCCACCTATGAAATAAGGCCAACTGCGACGACCAGAACGTTCATTAAGACCCATCTTCCTTTGAATGACCAAAACCCATTCGTGCCCAACCCAAAACAAGCACCAAACACATCTCAGCCACTCGGAAGCTTCTAACCGCAATCAAAGATCATCCACAAAACAGACATCCACACGAATCGAGACGCGATGTCACCACGACCCTATCGTAAGTGACTTGTTCAACAAAGGACCCGCAGCTGCTATTTGTCCATGTACATATGCTCGAGGATTGGGACTCACGGGGAAGGGGCCATCTAGAATCATGCATGTGGCTTGGACAAGAATCGATCCGATCCATGTGAATTTACAAGGACGCCGACCTATACTTTGTACAAAACCAAATCGAGTGACATAAGCCTCAATTAGCCCAAACACAACTGAAGCCCACTTGCTATATATTATGCTAATGCCATATCCATGAACTATCCATCACCCGATTCTAGCTCATTTACTCCATGTCATTCTCACTGTAGCTTATATTTTGATCTATCAAATGAAAAATAAACTATTTGGGCTAATTGCTTATATAGAAAAAAAATTGAAAAAAGAACTTGTATATGTACGGTCCTTATTGATAGCGGTCACGCACGCGTCGCGTAAATCTCATGCCTGGCACGTGACTTCGGAGTGCTGCTGAGGAAATGACATTTGATGACAGGATAGCTTGGAGAGAATGACAGGGAAGGAAGAATAGGCAGTCTTAGTGTCTCAAATGTATAAGTGACAGGTAAGAGAGCTTGAGTAGACCTCGTGCCTCAACTTTACAGTTCTTGAGCAGTCGGAGTAGAAATCACTTGAGTTGCCTTTTTTGATCTTCCTGAATAGAACCTCCTTTATAGACCGTTGTTTGTCTTTTCTCTCCAAAAGTTCTAAATAAGGAGGAGGAGTGACTGAATACTTATAGACACTTGACGTGAATGACGACGGTCAGATTATCTCAGTGATTGGCGGATGAGATGGAGCAAGATCAATTCATACTTATCATGAATATGCTCTTCATGGGCCAAAGCCTGTAGTCATCTCCTGTGTGTGCATGAGCCTGCCTAAGAAAGGTTGGATGCGGCGAACCAATCCAGCAATCCCTGTTTTAAGCCCACCAAGCCATATCTCCCCAAGCCATCCAATAGTTAAACTGGACTCATTAGGCCCTGTCACTCAGCCGATAAGTCAAGCCCAAATAAGTAAATAATATTTATATTAAAATTTTTTAAATCCCCATTACAGAACCTATCAAAAGCTCTTCTACTTCCTCTTAGGACTTTCTCTCTCTAGCTTATGTCTCTAATTTATCTCTCAACTGAATCCAAGTTCAACATCACAAAATTGGAAGATACCAAGATCAGTATTCATCAAGACCTACTCAAACCAAGACAACAGAGCATGAAAAGGATCCAATAATTAACAATTGTACCAATTGTGTATAGGAAGAGAACTTGATCTGATGTCTATGTATATGTCAAGAGAACATGATCTTTCCTTTTCTTTATAGAACATGGAATTGCCAAAATATATACTCCTGAGAGAAGCTTATTATATACTACTTACCTTTTTTGTATACACTTGCACCGTACATACTGGACTTGATGAAGGTTTGATGTTATCACCCCCAGGTTGAAATTGATTTTCCTTTTCTTCTTGAGATAACTTAGCTCGCCACGGTCAGAGATTAATTTAAATCATCTATATGTTAAACCATGTATATTCGACTCTATTTTTTATTTAGAAAACAAAGTATGTCAAGTGTAACATCCTAATGTAGGGTCAATTACAACCCGCCACGTGTCTATTGGTAAATGCGGACACACCAAGGCTCATATTACATTAAAAACCATCATGACTTACATTTATCTCATTAACTCCATATCACACACATTTATAATAGGTTACGCTAACAAAGATAAGTTCTAACATGTTTACAACCAACACACTAAGATTCATACTAACATTAAAAACATTATGGGATGGCCCAAAGATTCCACTTGAAACACAAACAACTATTCTTGAACATAAGAGAGTTCATACCCTAAGCCTACATATAAGTAATATAACACATCAACTACACTTCCACCACATAAAATATCAAAGGATTAATTGATCATATCTCTTTATTTTCCAATTTTCATAAATCATAAAACCTAAAAAAAAAAAATACTAAAACATAAATTGCAATTGAAGCACTTGATCCACAAATTACTCGGATTCTCCTATCTATATCAACTACTGTATTTTAATTTACTTTGTAAAATATACATATTATACATTTTTTTTATATTTTATTAGCATCTAAAAATATATTCCTTGCTATATTGCAACCTTTACTGGCTTTAGTAATTGATTCTCAAAACCTAACTTACTCTTTAGTTCTTCAATTGGTGGTTAAATGTTTGGCCTCTTCAATCTATACCTTACATTTTTTTTTCCAAAATAAAGAAATGCTCATTCTTCTTTTTAGCTAAGGCTACTTGATCCATCTTGGCCTCCTTAACACCATGGATAGTAAAGCAAAGTTTTGTTTATCCTGAATTCATTGTACTCCCTTTGAAATGCTAAGATACTAAATTTGACATTTCCCCCCTGAATTTTTAACTTTATTTATACTCCATTTCATATATTGAAACACTTTATTCAATGTGACATGTAAAGGGAAAAAAATATATTTCATCCTTCTTTTAATAAGAACTCATTTTAAGTTTTGGTTTGGTTTGATTTGATCCTTGAAATGAATAATGAATTGTTTAAACCCATTACTAGATAAATAGATATATAAAGAACTATATTGTATGTTCAATTTAGTTTATCTCTATGAACAACTTGTCTAGTGCAAGTAGTGAGTCAAAGGTAGGAATGGGCTAAGCCCTATGTAATGTAATTTACTAGTGAGTATGCCTACTAGTCACATCTACATTACATATAAGACAAGCTTTGAAGCTTTTAAGGATGGCAATGTGAATTCCAATAAGGTGATCTAAGTATATTTATGTGAGGTAATCTAAGTAAGTTCCCATAAGGTGTTCCAAAGTAAACTTCTTTAGGATGATAAAAAAATATTCCTATAAGGTAATCAAGTATATTCCCAAGAGTTACCACGTGATTCATGAGGATGACATGAAATACCGGTTAGGTGGAAATGGGTTTTTCATTTGTGTTAATAGTGAATTTTTCAATCAATTTAAAGATGGATAGTTTTAGACAGTTTATTTTGCCTTCTACTTTTATTTATTTTTTTTTATAATTTATAGGAAAAATATCAAAGGAAACAAAAAAAATTGTAAAATAGAAAATAGGGAAAATTTTCTAAAAAGAAAAAAAGAGAGATAATGAAATAAAAAATGATAAATAAAATAATAAGTTTAGAGCAAAGCACAAATTTTCAATGAAGAAAAAAATTAATTTTTCTATATAGTAAATAATTTGATAGGATCTTAAAATAAATAAAAGGGTAAATTACATTAGAATGTATCAACATTTTGAGGTAAGTTCATTTAAGGTATCAAGTTATAAGTGGTTAAAAAGATGTGTCAATGTTTCGCAAATTAAATCAAATAAGTTATTAACATTTTGTAAATTTCATCCAAGATATCAATGTTTCGATTAGTTTTCAATTAAATTTCTAAAATTTTCCTTAATAGTTTAATTATTAATATCTTATTTGACTCACTTTACAAAACATTGATACCTCTTTTTAACCACTTGAAATGTTGATACTTTAAATGAACCTACCATCAAATGTTGATACCCTTTGATATAATTTTTTCAAAATAAAAATATGCAGTTTTATCAATTAAGTACATATTGGGACTAAATTCCATTTAACAAGGTTTAACAAGTACTTACTTTTGTTACATATACAACGCAATTACTATTGTTCAATTGCTGAAGAAGCATCCAAGAGAGTCCAAGGCTTTAGTTTTGAGTTCCCATTTTTTTCTTGCTTTAGTTACCTTTATAGTTTAGGGCTATAATTGATCTAAGTAAAATTCAATCACACTTTAAATTGAGTTAATTGCTAATGTAGAAGTAAGTATAGGGTAATAACCGTTAAGCACTATTTCTCATGCAAGGGAGGGATTTTATCTTTCATATTTTACCAAGTGAATAGCATGTGCCAATCGCATTAAGACCAAATAGTCGTTTTTTCAACCAAGAAGTACCAAGAAGGGTTGAACCAAACCAAAGGAACAATTCAGGCCAACTCGTGGTGGAGGACCAAGCCTAAAACGCCTGGGATAGTTTGGATCCTGCGAACGAGGGTGTTTGACCGAATTAAGTCACCACTCTCTTGTGCAATTGCTTGACTTGGCAAGTTTTTCCCCTTTTTTTTTTCCTATTTATTTACATCTTTGGTGGTTTTAGTTATTTTAGGACATTTTCCTTGATGTTGTTATAAGTATCAATTGTTATCAGTTTTGTTAATTCCCATTTATAGCTCGATATTTTCATTTTCTTGGATGTAATTTGCTTTCCATTTTTGGCTTGGATATTTTTAAAGATTACATGAGCCGACAAATAGGCCATTAAATATTTTTACCAAATTATGAGGGTTCCCTGATTGTGCATTGTCAGTTTGCAATTTAATTGCACAACTAGTTTGATTTTGTTATTCATAATCCATATCGAATAATTGATTTTATCCACATGCTTTATTATTTTTTTTCAAATCATAAATAAAACTAAAAATAATAAAAATATCACTTTTAATTCATATTTAGAATTTCAAGCATTAACTAGACACGCATTCACATCTCATTTGGTATTAAAGCTTTGGTGGACTCGTATGTGTTGTAATTATGTGACTTTTCTTGTTGATTTTATTGATTTGGAGGTTTTTCTTCCATTTTTTTTCTACATGTGTGGGAGATAGCATGGCTTAAGTTTTCGATGAGAAGTCTTTTAGTCGTAATTTAAATGCTATGAAACGAGAGATAGTTGTCATTAGCGGTCTTAGAAAACAAATTATGAAAAGGTTTGAGGAAGTCATTGAGCAGTTAAAATTGAAGAAAAATTGAAGTAAAAAATTTTCTGGCAAGAGAAATAAGTGGGTGATTGATGTTGTTGTGGAGACGGTTGATAAATGAAGAGAAAGATTCAATTATCATGTCATCCCACAATTGCAAAATAGTTGCTATGAACAATTATTAATAAAGAAAACTCACAATATACATTTAAGATAACGAGCCTTAATAATCTCAACATAAAAATTGTCAATAACAAAATCAGAGATGAAAGAAAATGCTAAACTCCCTAAATAGCATGACTAATGGCCGATTTAAAAGCTCACAAAAATCCCCTAAAATATCTAAGCCAAAAATGGATAGTGAATTACATCTAAAAAATTGATAATATGTAGCTATAAATGGAAAATAACAAACTGATAATTAATTACGTAGGTAGGCTCAAATAAGATTCCTAAAACATGGAAATAACAATCGACACTTAAAATAACATAAAGGCAATATCCTAAAATAACTAATATAGCGAGCATGAGATCTTCTATAGTCCTATAAATAAGATTATCTAATTAGCAATCTAACCTTTAAAATAAAGATAATAATTGGAATATCAACTATTTTAATGATTCGATCACAGTTTGGTATAGTGTAAGTCGTTGGATAATGATGGGACAAGTTCTGTTAAAATGAATAACGAGACCATAGAATTTCCCTAGCGAGCACATAAGAAAATACGAAAAAAAAATTAAGCAACAAGTCTCAAAATCGAGTGATCATATAACAGGGTGATCGAACAAACTTGGTCAAATTGCCCTTAGTCTACTAGTTTGAAATCAATCTTGGTGGTTTAAGCTGGGTACTCCACCTCCAGTTGGCCCGTGTTGCTATCGTAATCTAATTTAGCCCTTTTCAATACTTCTTGGCTCAAAAATCACTTAAAGAACATCCTTTGGCCTTCAAAACTTATTGAATTCTCTTTGTCTTGTTTCCCCTAAAATTCACATAATCTTTTACACTTAACCCATTCCCATGATTGAGGTCTTGAATTCACTACTTGTGTGCATCGTCTACTTCCTTTTTCAACCATGAACAGGTAAACACAAGAAGAAGAAGAAGAAGAAGAAGGAGAAGAAGAAGAAGAAGAAGAAGAAGAAGAGCTCAAAACCGACATCCTTTAGCCATGATTTTTAGTTTTCTCAATACATCGAGGTTATTAATGATCAAATGATCAATTCTAAAGGCGAAACTAGAAATAATTCCATGCAGAAAAATAAGAAATTGTAAACTTGAACTTAAGAGCTACGCCTTCATTTTTTGACATCCTCCAGCAATTAATCAACTTTTATATAAATAGCATGCCTCCGAAGTTGAATTTGATTATTGAATCTAGACATAGGCATAATTTGGCTCTGGATCAGAACTGTCATCAGCAGTTCTAGAACCGGAACGAGCTAAGGAAACACCAATTTTTTAGTTTCTAAGCTGTTCCATAGCCTACAACCGGATGGAACAGGCAATTCTAACGGGTTCCATTAAAAAAAAAAGAAAAGAAAATACTTAGATAAAAAATTAAAAAATCATATTAAATATATAACTATTAATATTTATACTATTTTATATAAATAGTTTATTATCTATTTACCATGTTTATTCTTTTATTATCAATAATACAAATAAACATAACTTTAAATTATATATATTTTAGTTCACATAAACTTCTCCTAAAATTGTGGAAAAAAAAATCTCCTAAAATCAAAATTCATTTATTAATAACATGAGACTATTTTTTGTATTATAATTTTCTTATCATCCTCTAGACCATTTTGCAATATCATATTACTAACTATAATTAATATTAGTTATATTTGCATATAAAATATGCATTCTAAACAAATTTTTAAAAATTTTGCTTAAATAATTTAACACCTTCAGATCCAATAATTAAGTATTTTGAGTGTAAAATTTGTTTTATTAAAATATAAAATTCATTTTTTTTAAAAGACGGTTTTGCAGTTTCAAAACTAAAACCAGAAACCATCAGTTCCATAAAACCAAACCAATACTGTGAAAGACGATTCTGATTCCGGTTCGGTTCAGTTCCAAATTTGTGTCAATCTCTAGTTGAATCGCTCAAACAAGTTAAAATCACTTAGCTTGGTCATAGTCACCATCACTTAGAGTCCCCACTTCTTCAAGCGCACCATCACTTCCAAACATACCATATCCTCTAAACAGCTTAGGAACATGCTTATTACATTTAATCAACATGAGTACGGTTAAGGTTTTTCTTGAGGTCACATGTGAATATAATTTCTTTGTTTTCTTAGACTTAGATTTTATCATATTTTTCAACTTTTTATTACATTTCTAAAGAAAAGGGGAAAAATGATAACATATGTTTCTATACATATAAACAACAATGAGAAAAAGTAATGCAATAGCTAAATGATGATGATGGGCAATATCAATTAACCGAAAATATTCTCTTTGTGAATTGAATTGCCCAAGAAGCGTTAGAATGGCAACCCATGATTCTTAGGAAGTCCTAAATAAATGACCAATCCTTTCTTTTGTCCTTCAATTATATATATATATATATATATTTGGATTTTTAGCTCGAAAACACACTAAAGGCCATTAACTATTAAATGGGATAAATGGGATCGTAAATTCATGAATAATTTTTGCACTCGATATGAAATTTGGGTTTTCCTAATCCTATTGATATAACACCAAGCCAAACTTAATACATAGCAAACCAATATTGATTCTTTTTTATAAGGAAAGGGAAAAACAATATGAATCCCTAAAAAATTCAATTATAACAATAATTCAAAGCATATGAAAACCCTATAACCTAAATTCTTCATCAAATATCTATATAAGATGCCTAAAGGGAATTGTTCATAAATTGTAGTTCTTCTATATTCGTTAGATGATTATTTTCTCCTCTTTTAAGGAGACAATGAAAGAAAAAAGGAAAAAAAAATTCCATGATTGCTACTTTCTTCTTTTCTTTTTTTCACGGGATCATTTCAGCTTAATGAGAGAATAAGACCGATAAAAAGTTGAAAATTATATATATTTTTATTCTAGGACTTGAGGTGCTGTGGTGAACAAGGGTGTAACATCTGAAGGGGATATGGGCCGTGTGGTGCGCCAAACGCAACTGAAGGATAATGGGCTGTACAGGGTTTTATCCCATATTGCTTATTGTAATTTTTTCATATTTTGTAAGCCCAATACAGCTAAGGAACTTATACACTAGTACTATAGTATTGTTTCTGATAGATATTATTACACATGTATTACACCAAAAAAATCAAGAAGTTCAATGCAACATAGTTGTTTCCCCAATTGCTTGCATCCGAGCCATCTTGCTTGCATTTCAACTAAAATTCTGTGCATTGATAAATGTTAAAATGGGAGGGATGGACCCATTAAGTTGTGACATTTACGCTTATAAGAGCATTCCTATCCAGGATCTTAATACAACATCTCATACGAAGGATTTTACTTTTTGAGGTTTTACAAATTGTGAGCGATACTTATAATTTTTTTTTGCAATCTTTCTCAAGAATTCCTAGAAGTAAAATTTTTCACTTTTTTATAATTTTTAATTTTGTTATATGTCCATTTCATACATGTATATAAAACTCATAAAATTTAAAAAGATACGAACAACCTAATAAAAAAAATTTAAAGATTAAATAATAATATTATTTAAATAAAAGTTCTTAATATACTGACGTTGTAGCCTTGTAGGTGGCAGCATGAGTTCCAAGGTGATAACTGACAAACGACCTCATCCTGGCTTCTGTATTTCCGTCTCCACGCAAAGAGTCTCTAAATCAGTATTCGCGATTTGAGTCATGCATGGAAAGTCCTAGTGCACCATGAATTTGTCTTCGTGTACAATTACAATGTACCGAAGATATCCCGAAGATAATAGCAAGGTAATCTTTTCATGATAGAGGCCCAAACGATCTTGGTTTTATTGAAAACAACGAACGTCGTCGATGATCTCAATCACCCATCTTTTCTGAGTCTTGCACATCCTATTATCGCTGACACAGCTTTTTGGGGATGAATAGATCCAGATACATGGTAGTTTAATATCGATTGATAACGAAGAATGGGTTAAACTTATAATGGCTTTCCAATGAATGTCCTTCGCCTACTAGCTAATTGTTTATAAGAATTTTTTTTAACACCTTTTGTTAAAAAAGATTAGAATTCATTTACTTGATTTTTTGACAAATCCCTCCGAAACATTTATTAATGTTTTTAGAATGCGTAATAAAAGGTATTGCTTGCTACATATATGGATAGTATAGGTAAAACTTTTATAATGTATGATTATATAATAATTATTAGTTTTTAAAATAATTATCATGTATCATTTGCTCTAATTGTATGAGAGGCACTCACGGCACATTTAGTTCATTGAAATGGAATAACAATTCTCTTATTTTAGGATTAGGGATATTTTTGGAAAAATATATGCTTTTCAAAGGAATAGCGAGTCTTTTAATGAAAAAAGAATAAAAATTCTTTGTCTATTCCATATTACACGAAATAGATATTTCTTATGATGGAGTTTTCTACAAACCAAACAAAGGAATATGTATTATGCAATAATAAAAATGAAATATATATTCCATTTTTATCAATCAAACATGTTGTTATAGAAGTACCAATAGATAAGTTCCTCAATATATGTGGTAAAAGAGGGTTATGTAAGCTCCACGTTCTAAAATGAATATTTGTTCATTTTATTCTATATTTGTAAAATTATCATATTCAAAACAATGCTTCTATTAAGGAAACTTCTACGGTTGTGTCATGTAATCATGATGTTACTAATACCAATTTGAATTAATTATAAAAAATAAGTATAAAAAATTTTAAAGAGTTCGATCACGATTAAAAAAAATTTGAATCGTTTATTTATGTGATGGAATAAGTCATGTTGTAATTGCTACAAGATTGTAAAATTTTCCTTATGTTAAATGAAGGACAATGGTACGCAATTTCGACACGTTTATTTTTTACCAACTTAGTATTCAACACTCAAATTTTGGCAAATTAATACATATAGTTTTAAAATATAATTATTTATACATTTTGTGTCTTTTTTTTTTTTTTTTTTTGATGTTTTACATAGAACAAATTTATGGTCAACTTTTGACCCACGATACATGACGGGCATATCTGTAAATAAATGAAGTGTATTATGTCGCCACTTCTAATATACATATATATAGAGATAGACTCACGCACAGACTAAAACTATTGCTAGAGGGTGATATAAATATTCGTCAAAGGTTTAAGAAAGAAAAAAGCGAAGGGTACACGATACCAACAAAAGAAAATATATTCACAAATAAATTTCTTGATTTTAAAATTGTGCTTTTATTTTTTTTATAACTTTTAAAAATAGGTAAATAATCCTAACTACTGCTGAAGTGACAACTTAAAAAGCATTTGTATAGTTTTGAAAATTATGAGAGTAAAAATACACGATTATATTTAAAAACCTTAACACCACATTTAGTATATAGGAATAAAGAATTGCGATTCTGAATTTTATTGGGTTTGTGGAATCACGATTTTATTCAATGTATTAATGATTATTATTTTAATTACATTTTTATTTTACACATAATTATTATCTATATTTATTATGAAAGGTATTTTTGACAAATTTATTACATAATCATTCCATTCATGAATCCATCCAAACATAGTAATGGATTTATTATTCTTTTTTTCATTCCATTCTTTCGATTCCAATCCATTTTATTCCAAACAATTTCAGTGTATCAAACATGCAATAAATGTATATGTGCACCTAGTCATACGTAAGTATTGTAGTTATTTTTTTATATGATTTATTGATAACTACAATGAGAACTGCAAAAGAGTTAGAGTTAAACTAGTATATTGCTAATGCCCCCCAAAAAAAAACTAGTATAGTGCTAATCTTATAATTAAGAGTTCACAACCAATTCAAACTATCACTAAACAAATTTGAGTTTGAATCATCTAGACTTGATTTATTAATAAAATTATATTTTGTTTATAATAAATTAATAACATATCAGTATTCGACTAAAATTCGATTATGCTTGAAAATTATTTGAGTTAAACATTACAAAGCTCAAATTTGACTTAAAAAACTGGGCGAATTACATTGTTACTAACTTTTAAAAAGAAATTACATAATTACAAATTACACAAAAATAATTATAAAATACTAATGCAAAATCGCATGCAAGATTGCAATTTATGTTTTTTTCTTAATGAATCGCTTGTATAAGATGCAAAATAGAAATAGTGCTACAGTGCTGAATTGCACCTTATAAGTAATTCATATATGTTTTTTATGAATCACATAAAACTACAGCACTAATTTGCTAGATTTAAAAATGAAACAGTAAATTACCAAAAATTAAAAGTATAGATACATGACCTTTCATTATCCCATCGAACCGCATATTTTCATAACTTTTATATTACATGGTAATTTATGATTAATTGTTTGATTCTTTTTCTTCCAATTGTACCGCTTTTCTTACATGAGTTTGAGTTGGTGATTAAGGATGCAATAGGGTGGGCTATTACAGGGTTTCGACTTATCTGATGTAATACGAAGACAAATAAATTATAAAGAAGGGCAAATGTTTCATTTGATATAAAATAAGAGAGTTTATGGTCAACCCTAAAGTATATAAAAGAATTATTAAGAATTGTCAAAATGTCAAAGGATATTAAATAAGAAGGTTTTATGGTCAAAGTTTAAATATAATCGTATTGTATTCACATGGTAAAGACTTTATTAAGAATGGATTTTGGCAGAGTTTATACTGGCTTCAACACCTCTAGCATAGGCTGCTTAAATTGGACATGAACCTAACGTTTTTCCTAAGCAATATACCTTTATAAATAGACCTTTAACCTACGAATTTGTCACACCATTTCTCAGTCAAAACCCTATATGAATTTGGACATGAGGAAGTCACGTGTGAATGATCGGACAATTTTGAAATAGGCCTGCATTGAAGCTGCCAATCTTTAATTCTAAGCTGTCGCCCTAAATACAATGGACGATGGCTTAAACTCTAGCTTGGAGCCTCGAAGGAAATTTTACAAAATTGTAGATTTTGGCCTACACCAGCATATAGGCCGTCGACGTACTCTTATAGGCCGCCAGTGTACCAAAGAAGGCCACAAGCCTAATGTACAACTTTAAATATTTGTTCACCGAAGATTTTTAGCCGCCAGCTTTGTTTTCTTCTTGTCCAACCTATATGCTTATGAGAAACAACACTATAAATACGTCCTATCTTTTATCCTATCTCTCATAACCTCTCCTAAACTTTTAGAAACCCTAGCAGACACTCTCCAAGTTGGATTTCTTCAAGGAATTGAGTAAGTGATCTCTCTTATTCCTTTAGTTTGTTTTAGAATGATTCTTTCTTAGATTTTCATTGTTATTGATGAAGGAGGTTGATCATTAGTGGAAGTTGAAGGAAACCCTAAATGTGGAAATTGGGGATTTGCAGTTCTACAATCAATTGAAGGAAGGTAAGAATCAATCTGGAACTATAATTCATAGATATTTAGTTTTTAGGAAAATCAAATCATATATGTTGTTGTGGATGATTTGTGAATGCATAAACAATGGTAAACAGATATTCTTGTGAATTAAGGTTTCTCTATATCATTGGTGTTGATTTGGAGATCTTGGTTCTATAGTTAGGAAGGTGTGAGATCCAAGGTTCTAGGTAAATATTGAATCCTTGTAGTCTTGGTTATGTTAAGAGATGGAATCTTGTCTGATAGTTGTGCGGTTTCTGATTGAGGATTTTAGGGTTTTGAGGAATTTGGAGAAATTAACGTTCTAGGGTTTCGTTGTTTGGTGATCTTAGAAGATAGGTGTGTAGATCTAATATGGAAAATCTTATGTTTTAAGATTGTGGATTTTAGGGTTAGGGTTTAAATATGAATGTGAAATTGGATTTTGAATTGATGTATTTTATTATTCAGGTTTTGGTAAGTTAGGGTTTATATCTGTGGTAAAGGTTTAATGATATTGAAGTTGTGGAAAACGAATCCAGGTACGACCTTACCATACTTGTTTATTTGTGCTTGTAGGACTAGTTGTTAAATCTAAATAATTTATATTCGAATTTAATTGAATCGAGTGTTGGGTATTCGTGGCTGCAGTTAGTATAGAACTCATGGTAGAGAGAAACCATGGTAGAGGGTGATACTAACACTGACAACCTGATGATCCTTGTGTGTCGTTATCCGAAGTGGAGTTGCAATTGGAAATGATTCCGGTAGATTAGGAGTCGTTACCAGTTTAATTGTGGAACGCATCTATATATGTATATACTATTATAATATGGTTTTCATCGGGATCATGAGTTACTCCAGGTTTGGGATTAGTGTACAATAGTTCTGAACTGTGTTGGTTGCTTGGCTAATTTAAAGATAATAATTGGTGTTTGTTGCATTAGTTTCTAAGTCGTATATGATATTGCTTATTACTTGATCATATGCATGTGTTTTCGGTTTGGCGTACTTGGCGTTTTTCGCTCAATCCTTATTTTTTCCACAGGTATAGGTGAAATTCTATTATCTATGATTTGACGGGATACGACGTATTCGTGGGCTATGGGGAAAGCGATAGTAGATTTGATCATTCTATCAATAGTTGAGATTAGTGATCTTGGATCTAGTGATTGCGGGAAAGAAAAACAATATTTTTATGATTAGTTTATTATTATATTGGAGATTATGTTATATTTTTAAAGTTAAATTGTTTAGTTTTATGATTTTAGATGAATTGAGGACATTTTATTTCACGTATCCTTTATTTGAGAGTTATTGGTGATATTTGATTTATATATATTAGTGGATTAGAAGATATAGCCTTTGCGTGTCAATCTTTGGTAATGACACGTGGGGGGCTAATAACACATTTAGGTTAGGGCGTTACAGCTTATTAGGTATCAGAACAATAGGTTTTAATCTTGATAGATATAGGTTATGAACTCCTTAGGACGGTGAGTACTGATGAGCGAGGTAGCAATAATAGGTGTTGTTCTTCTAGCTTAGTTTGGTTTTACCTAGTAAGTATATAAGAGCTTTGATCTTTAAGTTGGATTTAGTTTTATTTTTTTGTGGTGTGTTGATCTATGTTAGAATGCGGAGAATACCTTATGTTGGTTCCTCCATAGATGGTTAAGAGAAAGCTAATAGAGGACAATCAATTGAGAACCAGCCAGCCCATAATCTGTTACCACATGAATTACTGCCACCACCTTCCCCACCTATAGGTCAATAGGTGCTAGTGAATGTTGCACAGCTCATGTAGGTGGTGAATACTCTTTTGGGAGTAGTTTCCCAACAACAATGGAATATGAGATGAAAGACTCAAAGAAACAATGGGAATGGTGGATATGAACCTAGGTGTGCTAATGTTTAAGTTTGAACAAGTTTGTGGATATAGTCTATAAGTTCGAATCAATGCCTAGGAGGCCATTATGGATGGAAGAGTTTAAGGAGAATTTTGTTACCCTATATATTCTTGAAAATAAAAAGGTGGAGTATGTCTCTTATTTTTCTCATTGGGAGATCAAATAATTGGTAGCTGAATATCAAGAAACATATGGTTAGAGTGATCACCTAGGACAATTCTATTAATGGAGATGGAATTTTAGAGATTTAGTTTTCAAATATAGTAAGAAGTGTAGTATACATGATACAAAGATAATGAAGGAAAATGAAGTTAGTCTAGGTTTTGAATATAAATTTTTTATTTGAGATAAAAGATGGATATTTGGAGTGGAATAGAAGGATTTAGTGACATAATTAAGATGTATGAGAGTTTAGATACATGATCGTAGTGTAAAATGTGATTGGTGGCTCAATGGATATAATTCTGTGGACAATAAAATGAAAAGAATCATTATTGAAGAATAGATGAAAAGAATTCGAGAATGACTAATATAGATAAGAGAATCACTAAATCTTATGAAAGGTATGAAGATTCATGTGGAATAATAATAATAATAATAATAAGGAAATGATGTGAACTTGGTAAGCTGGCTCATTACAATATAAAACATGAGATTCGGCATCATGTGAATTTGATGAATATGACCAATTGTTTAGCTGTGGTCAATAAGGCAAAGACCTTGAGCAAGGATTGAGTAAGATAAAAGATTGTGAGACATAGAAAAGTCAAGTCTTTTTAGGTAAGCACCAGTTTTAAGGTGAGGCACAGATAACCAATGGATTAATATAATCAAGTATTGGTGCATGGATCATTGTATTTGCATGTTATGAGTATGTTGAATGTGTGCTGGGATAGTTGTTTATAAACATATTTTTGGGAATTGAAGTTTAATCTACCAAATGGGATTGGTTTATAAATAAGCTTGAAGTGCTTTGTTCTATTTGTAAGGAAAGTAGAGAACAATCAAATTACTAAAATGAAAATTTGAGTAAGAGTGGAGAAAATTTTCATATTATGGGTGAATATGTATTTAAGGTGAATATCAATAAAAGTGAAGATAACCTATATTAGTATGATGATGAAGAGTTAGACAATATGACCAATGAAAAAAGAGAAAAGTAAATGATACTATTGAATTAAGATGACAATATTAAAGGTACTTAGCAGGCAAAGGTTTTAACGTAAAAAGGTGAATGATTGGAGTTGACCAGAAGGAGCTAGTAGTGTAATTCAGAAGTAGGAAATCCTCATAAATGATTAACAAATGGATTGTTAGCTTAGCAGATATAGTATCGTAGACATGTAGATAATTAAGAAAGGTCATATTGAAGAATAGAGGAAAAGTATTAAGATAACTAGCATAAATTAGAGAATAGTTAAATCCTATGAAAATATAAATATGCACGTAGAAAAGCCATTGCAAGAAGGAAATATGATCTTAGTGAATTGTAAGATGTGGGACATCTATGAATGATGAACATTGATGACATGTACACTAATCTATGATGATAAATTTTGGGATGATTCTTAAAGAAAATCTATATGAAGATATAAATGGTTATATAAAAAGCAATACAAGTTTTGGAAGACAATTGGAAAAGTACGATGAATAAATAAAAGTTGGGGATTTTCTATGGTGTTTAACAGGGGTGATAAAACTAACCAGCAGATACGTAGATGCTATGATCATATGAAATAACGAGCAATGTAAGGTTTGATCATTAGAGTTAGGGTTGCAAAATCTTAAATTTTGTGATTTGAGTTTTCTGATTGTTATTTGAAGGATTATAAGGTGATTATGTCCTAAAGAAGTTTCAATGGAAATGATGGTAATTAGAGGTAAAGTATAATGGTCAAATAATGTTAATGAGTTGAATAGAATTTTCTACAATGCAGTATACAATTGTATAGAAGATGTAATGATTGATTTATGAACTGAGAGACAAAAGTATATAATCCAAAAAGAAATTTTGTTGAGTAGTAGATTTGATAGTTATAGAAGGATACTGAATCCAAGTGAAGAACAATCACTTAATCTTAGGGCAAAGAATGGATTTGTATGGTAAAAAAATAATAATAATAATAATTTTGGAGGCAAAGTGCATTAGTAATCTAGATATCAAGAAATATTGGAACGCTAGGAGTATTGATGTCAAAGGACAAGTTAGAAGTTATCTGGTGATTTTGAAGGTTTGTCCAACGACGTAAGTGTAAATTTTTAAGTTTTAAGTATATATTGATGGAAAATATAAGAAAATATATATTGGAGATTGAGAAAATATACTTGAAGTGATATAGTTAGTTAATGAGTATTTTGAGACTAGATGAATGATATGCAAGTGATGCGAATTATTGTAGATATGGAACAACAAGGGGAAAAAAAAACTAAGTCGAATCAATAGAAGTGTAAGTAACACAATGACATTTAGAGCTCCAGGTTAACGTAAGATTTGACCTTTGGAATTTAAAACTATAGTTAAGATTTCATCTTTCAAAAAAAAATCTCTTGAGGAATTGAATTGGAGATTTAATACAATGAAGTCGAGGCAAGATTTCTTGATCAATATTGTTAATAAGTTTAAGTTATAGTCAAGAGGTGTGTTGTGAAGTAATGGAGGAAGTGAATCCAAATTGAGTGGTGAAAGTTAAGAATTAAAGAGACGTCGATGGAATTATATTCTAGCTAGAAGATATAAGCATGAAGATGGCCCAATATGGTATAAAGAATCAGAAATAAGAAGAAAAGGAGTGATAGAGAACTGATAGATGCATGAATAAAAAGGAGATAGTGATTCGAGTAACTTTTGAGGACGAAAGTTCTTTTAGGAGGTGAGAAATGTAATATAAAGATAAATAAATTATAAAGAAGGGCAAGTGTGTCATTTGATATAAAATAAGAAGGTTTTACGGTTAATCCTAAAGTATATAAAAGAATTATTAAGAAGGGTCAAAGTGTCAAAGGATATTAAATAAGAAAGTTTTATGGTCAAAGTTTAAATATAATTTTATTGTGTTCACATGGTAAAGACTTGATTAAGAATGGATTTTGGTAGAGTGTACACTAGCTTCAACGCCTCCGGCGTAGGCTACTTGAATTAGACATGAACCTGGCATTTTTCCTAAGCAATATACCTCTATAAATAGATCTTTAACCTAAAAATTTGCCACACTATTCCTCAGTCAAAACGCGAGATGAATTTGGACACAAAGAAGTCATGTACCAATGATTGGATGATTTTGAAGTAGGCCTGCATTGAAGCCGCTAGTCTTTAATTCTAAGCTGCCAGTCTAAATACAATGGACGATGGCTTAAACTCTAGCTTAGAGCCTCGGAGGAAATTTTACAAAATTATGGATTTTGGCCTACGTCGGCATATAGACCGTTGACTACTCTTATAGGCCACCAGTGTACCAAAGAAGGCCGCTAGCCTAATGTGCGGCTTTGAAGCTTATTTGTTCCCCCAAAGATTTTACGTCGCCAGCTTCGTTTCCTTCTTGTCCAACCTATATCCTTACGAGAAACCACACTATAAATATGTCCTATCTTCAATCCTATCTCTCATAACATCTCCTAAACTTTTAGAAACCCTAGTAGACACTCTCTAAGGTGGATTTCTTTAAGGAATTGAGTAAGTGATCTCTCTTATTCCTTTAGTTTTTTTTAGAATGATACTTTCTTAGATTTTCGTTGTTATTGATGAAGGAGGTTGATCATTAGTGGAAGTTGAAGGAAACTCTAAATGTGGAAATTAGGGATTTGCAGTTCTACAATCAATTAAAGGAAGGTAAGAATCAATCTAGAACTATAATTTATAGATATTTAGTTTTTAGGAAAATTAAATTATATATGTTTTTGTGGATGATTTGTGAATGCATAAACAATAGTAAACAGGTATTCTTGTGAATTAAGGTTTCTCTATATCATTAGTGTTGATTTGGAGATCTTGGTTCTAAAGTCAGGAAGGTGTGAGATATAAGGTTCTAGGTAAATATTGAATCCTTGCAGTCTTGGTTATGTTAAGAGATGGAATCTTGTCTGATAGTTGTGCAGTTTCTGATTGAGGATTTTAGGGTTTTTGAGGAATTTGGAGAAATTAGCGTTCTAGGGTTTCGTTGTTTGGTGATCTTAGAAGACAGGTGTGTAGATCTAATATGGAAAATCTTATGTTTTAAGATTGTGGATTTTAGGGTTAGGGTTTAAATATGAATGTGAAATTGGATTTTGAATTGATGTATGTTATTATTCAGGTTTTGGTAAATTAGGGTTTATATCTATGGTAAAGGATTAATGATATTGAAGTTGTGGAAAGCGAATCCAAGTATGACCTTACCATGCTTGTTTATTTGTGCTTGTAGAACTAGTTGCTAAATTTGATTAATTTATATTTGAATTTAATTAAATCGAGTGTTGGTTGTGCGTGGCTACGGTTAGTACATATTTCATGGTAGAGAAAAACCATGGGAGAGGGTGATACTAACGCTGGCAACCTGATGATCCTTGTGTGCCGTTGTCCCGAGTGGAGTTGCAATTGGAAATGATTCTGGTATATTAGAAGTCGTTACCAGCTTAATTGTGGAACACATCTATATAGTATATACTATTATAATATGATTTTCATCGGGGTCATGAGTTACTCCGGGGTTGGGACTAGTATGCAATAGTTCTGAACTGTGTTGGTTGCTTTGTTAATTTGAAGATAATAATTGGTGTTTGTTGTATTAGTTTCTAAGTCGTATGTGATATTGCTTATTGCTTGATCATATGCATGTATTTTCGGTTTGGCGTATTGGGCAGTTTTCGCTCAATCCTTATATTTCCCATAGGTACAGGTGAGTAATCTATTATCTATGATTTGACGGGATATGATGTATTCATGGACTATGGGGAAAGTGATAGTGGATTTGATCCTTCTGCCGATAATTGAGATTAATGACCTTGGATCTAGTGATTGCAAGAAAGAAAAACAATATTTTTATGATTAGTTTATTATTATGTTGAAGATTATGTTGTTTCTTTAAAGTTAAATTGTTTAGTTTTATGATTTTAGATGAATTGAGGACATTTTATTTCAAGTATCCTTTATTTGAGATTTATTGGTGATATTTGAGTTACATATATTGGTGGATTATAAAATATAGCCTTTGCCTATCAATCTTTGGTAATGACACGGGGCGGGCTGATAATGCTTTTTGGTTAGGACATTATATCCAATCTGCTAAAAACCCTATAGAGTCGAACGCTATAAGGTTTTAGGGTCGGGTCTGGATATGTAGCTAATATCTTATAGAGTTATAGGATCGGGTTTGGATCTTATAAGATACTAAATAAATACTAGACCTAGTGCTAAAATATATTAAAAAAGAAAAGGACTCTTGTCACCAATGGCTGATTTTCACTATAATCATGTTATGCCATATCTTGAACCTATTAAAGATCAAAACAGTAAAATTGTTTTTGTTTGTGTCATACTCTTTTTTCTCTAATTAATTTCATATCATTTTACTTGGTCATAATTAGAATTAGATTTGCCTCTTTTTCATTGAGTAAAATTAAATTTAATTGATGAATCAGTTCTAACATGGACTCTTAGCCATTGGTTTTTTGTGCAATCTACAAAATTTTGTGGACCGTCACAATTTCAATAGTTTCGAAACACGTGAAATCACTGGAGTTTTGGTCACTGTATCTATTGTGCAATCTTTAGGCCACTACCTCTTTAGCAGCCTTGAGACTCTTGTTATTGGAGTTGTACTAGATTTGAAGTAGTGTAGAGTATATATGTTATTTTAGTCATTTTGCTATATATATTGAATGGTGCATAGTATGTTATTCTCCTGAATTTATTATATAAATTTGAAAATAGGTTGGAAAAAAAAAAGAGAATTATAAAGCCGAGTTTTAGGTTTTAAAGTAAACTCTATAAGATGGGTTTGGATAGAGTATAAAAATCTTATAGGTTTATTGGATAAGATTTGATAAATATTATAGGATAGTGGTTCGGATTTCGATTTCACATAATCTGTCCAAAATCCGGTTGCATCCCTATTGATGATGATGGTAAGAAAAATCCGTTCATTACCTATATGGATTTCGAGTTACTTTGCCCACTTCCCCCTAAGCGGATGGAAAACGAAAGCGGTGAAAGATATTTCAGATGATATAAACTATCTATGAAATTAAGTCAAAGGTACTGCCATTTGATTTTTGAATAAGATTGTTAAAAGTTCACGTAGGTTTAAGCATACAAAAATTAATTGCAATAAGTAACTTTTTTGCCAGTGGCACCGGTAAGATACGGCTCTCCCACTGTGCAAAAAATACAATCCTAGTGTGCGAGAATTCTAGTCTCGGATGTAGCAGTGGAATCTATTTAATAAGCATAATATGAACGGAATATTATAACTATGTATCATGTACTAAAAGTTGCCTCACAATTTCAATCACTAGCATTTTATAGTTCGTTTGGATTTTGAAAGACTATTTAAATAAATTCGGTTGATTTTTAAACATTATAGCGTATTTCCTTCTTTTTGCTTAATTATTTTTTCGTGTAACATATAGAGAGGGATTTTTAAAAATCAACACACTATAATTGCTTCACTGTATGAAAGAAGTTATTAACTATGACGAAGAATCTACAAAAAAATATTTAGAGGGTCAGTTTGGTAATTGGATCATAATCAAATTCAATGCATCGAGGTGGTCTTTTGAAATAGTGTCATGGTTAAGAAAACAGGGTTTAATTAGGAATGTCTTAGAGTAATTTGACTTAGTAGACTTCGAACAAGGATTGTCGAATAAGTTTTTTCTTCTTTCTATCTTACTTAATTTTTCTCATACGTGAAAAGTTGATTCGATAAAAGGCCTTTCCCAGCTCATTTGGACTCAATCTGCCTTAAGAGAGTCTTAATGTGTATACGTTGTCACGGTTCGATTCGGGTCTGGAATTGGACTCGAACCGCCGATTCTCGGTTCCAAAAGTGGTGGAACCAGAACCGGTCCTATGGGAGCCGGTCCAATTCCTGGTTCTTAGGAACCGTCGGCTTCTACGGTTCGGTTCTGGTTCTAGAGAAACTGGGAACCATGAGAAAAAATAATAAACCAATTATATAATTTACTTAATTTAACTAAGAAAAAATACAAAATAAATTTTTAATTTGAAATAACATTGTGCCTAACAATAATTGTTCATAGTATTAATTAAAAAAATTCTATAATTATGTATTTATTTATATACAATCACTTGCACTATTTTAGTTGTTATATTAGCTATGTGACACTATAAAATATTCAAAATACAAGTAATTCTCAATAATAAAAAAACGAATCACATATTGTTAAGAAAGAAAGTCTACTTTGGTTAGAAGTCTACATAAATTTAACAACATATGATTTCAAATGTATTTATTATTTGTATTGTTAATAATAACACATTAAATTTTGTGAATAGGAAATAAATTTTTTATTATTTATGCGAAAGTAGTTTTAAATATTTGTTTTATAATTACAATTTTTTTATAATTTTCTTTTCTTTTTTCTTACTTTTTAAATAATTTTTATGGTGTAGAACTGCTGGTTCTTGAATCGGCGGTTCCAAAATCGTCGGGTCATGCTATTTTTAGGGATGGAATCGTAAAGACCTGCTAGAACCGATGGGTCCTTTACCAATTCAGACTTGCTATTCCCAGGTCGGTTTCTGGTTCAGGAACCACCGGTGACGGGTCAGGTCGATTCCCGGTTCGAAACCGACCCATGATGATGTCTATTAATGTCTATTAAACTTATTTTAATAGAAGATGGATTCTTTCATTTCTCAAAATCCTTTAAATTTCTTCAAGTCCACTTCCAGTCATTCCACTAGAAACGAAAAAAAAAATGCTTCAATGTCAACCATTGTATTTTTAAGAATTATCTAATGATGATTTGCAATGCTTGATCTCACCCATTCATTAAGGTATCATCTAATGATTGGTGTTAGCTTCCAATATCTATAAATGAGAGGCTTTTCTCTTCATATTAGATCATTTTATATATTGCTAAGATTAAGAGTAATGCAAAGGCTATGCTAAAATATCTCATCAAATATCAAAATGCCTATTCAACAAAGGGTGGATCAAGAATGATCAAATCTACTTGATTTGATCTCTAGTCACACTAATTCCCTTGGGAAATTGAGTTTGTTCGTTTCGCCTCCCACATCCCTCCTTAGGACATCTATATATATGTCATCATCTTAAGACTCATCTTAGATTAATTGACATGCTTGTTGTATGGGATCAGCCAGTTGCAGTATCCTTATGATACAATATATATATAAAGATACATAATGTGTGTGCATGTATAATAATACGAAATTCATGAATTGTGGATTGTGAAACATTTACATTGTTGATTATATAGGGTCATATGTTAAATATTGTAAAAAAAAAAATTATACAAAATCATTTAAAAATACCAATAAAATAGAACAATATTAAAATTTTTCTATGCTAACACTTTTCAAGAAAGTAATGTCAATATGAAATATTTCTCCATCACAAATCTTATCATAATCCAATATAGCATGCATTGAAAAATGGCAAGTAGAGTTGAAACTAAACTCTTTTATGCTATATTGTTTGAAAAGATTATAAATTGAAGGAGAACCAAACCTTTCAACTTAATTATCTTATATAATAAATCAAAGAATATAAATGAATTCTCTCATAAACTTTGAATCTAGAACTCAAAGTTAAATAAATTTATAAATATCAAACAGAGAGAGAGAGAGAAAAAATTTAATAAGAAAGATTTAATGCTATAATAGTTGATGGATTTGTAAAAGTATGATTGTACTTTTTATATTTTAGCCTATTTACCTCAAATAGATGTAATCGGTAAACTCGCTTAAAAACGTATGATTCTATCGAAATTATACACAAATATTATTTTATATACAAGCTATCTTGGAAGAGCCTTCTAAAACCGTAAACTCATAAAATCATACAAATTAAATCTCCATTTTGACAAGTGTGATTGTTAGGTAACCCCAGTCAACATTAATCGAATGAGGAATGGGGCTACATTACAACTCAAACAACTGATCCATCGGACTCGTCTTGAAATCTTCACTAGTCATGGTCTTTCTACTAGTTCTATTCAAGGCCCTTTCGAATACTAATGTAATGTAATTTCATGCCAATCGCTTTATCATTTTTCATAAAAATCCCATCCTTTTCAATCTATCTTATATTAATTCTTTCTCATGAATTATATAAATTTTTTATTCAATTATTGGTTTTCATGACAAAAAGAATCATTAGTCCTCATTTTTATATGCATTCTTATCCCATGAAGATCTAATTTCTCCTTATTTTTGTTTTAGTTTTCATAAAATTCATAATTGTTGTCAAGATTCATAACTCAGCATCATTTTCGAATTTGCACAATAGTCCTCGTGTATTATTACAACAATATGAATGTCAAGAACCAGAGCACCCAATGTTAAGGGCCCGCTACTCTCTCGGCCCATTGTCTTTTATAATAACGATAATCCTAATGCTCTTTCTTGAATGTTCTCACTATTGCCACCTTCCTTGAGCTAAGTATTTTTCCTATTTTCCTCTCTTATATTTCTCTCACTTAGGGTTTCTCCTAAACTAATGGGTTGTGTTGATTTTTGCTGGTTGTTCAAGCATTTCAAGTGGCTTGGCTACTCCTATTTCACTAAGACACCATGATTTTGGTAAATTGAGGGATGATCCCCTTTTCTATTCATCAATCCTTAATATAGTAGATCATTCACATGTTAGTTAGAGATGACTCCAATTTTAGTTATTTTTTTCTGTTAATTTGTTACAATCTTGTAACTATATGAACTATTACTGTTGTAGATGTAACTAATGTCAGCTAAAATCATCTGGCCACTTGGCTTGTTCTTTTGTCGAGTGTTTTTGGTTGTAACAGAGATTCACTGCCTTAACACATGGATTGTAATGGTATCATTATCCCTCATAACAATCGAATGTCACAACCCACTTATGTTAATCCCTTGAAGATTCCATTTTCATTCTATGGAAAATCTAATTATGGCATAGCAATTTTGTTATAGCAAACTTATCATGAAATATCTTGTAATAATTCCTTTTAATCTCTTTAATTTCCTATCAAGTATATTTTGTCATCATCGACTTGTTATAAGAAATTAATGAAATGGTGAACAAGAATTCTCATGAATTCCTTACATTTTCATAGGATTCATGAGAGCCTTGGGGTTGTACGGAAAATATGTGATCTTTTTGGTATTCCTACAGAAGGGAGATTAGGCTTTCAAGAAGGTTTATGTGGGGAAGGACATATCAATGGAAAAGAATATAAAAGGTAAAAATTTAAATGGTCAACATATCTTTGAGGTTCAATTACCATCATGTTCCTAATTTGAAAAAATTTTCCAAAATATTTCAACAACTTTTTCTTTTTCTTTAAAACAACTAAATAAGGAAATTCTATAGTCTCCACATTAATTTTTACAAGATCGGTTCTGTTACTATTCAATGGCTCACATCATTCCCAACCATAATCGAACTATTAAAATAGTTTATATTCCAATTACTATATTTATTTTCATGGTTAGATGCTTGATTGGATTATCCTATTGACGAGACTATAGAAGCTCCCCAAGTACATATTATTTAATTAAGAGAATTATTTCTTACAAACCAAGCGCAACAAAATACATTTTCATCATTAATAGCATATTTGATACACAAAAATGACCGTAAATATACCTAAACATAAGAATATATTTGTCATTCTCTGACTCATTTTATTTCATTCCAAACAATGCTTTCGTATCAAACATAATATAAATTTAATGTTAGAATACTTGCATATGTCATAGTTGATGGCAGATGGGGGCAAAAAAAAAAACATATGTGAGAAATAACTATTCTCGCGTCACATGTCACATTGTTGTGGCAGTTGTATCTCTTCAGAAATTTCCTATTGCAGCTATTTTAAGAAGGAACCCCATGGTTACTGACAACGATCTCACGAGGTAAGTTGTTGGTGATCGTGATTTTGACATAAAATCTGCTTGGCTGCTCTTTTAAAGACAAAAATCTCTCAACATATATCATATCTAGGACTTTCTTTGGGTTAGAAACATCCTGAGAGGATTAGACAATACGAGTGAGAGCACATGGTTACTAATACACCTATAAAAATAAAGTGAGAAACCAATACGGGAAAATGATGCTCAATTAATTCAGGAAATAAGCAGGATGGTAACATAAGGTAATTAATTGTACTTTTTATTCCATTTTATATAATTTTTTTTAATACTAATATGAATTTGAAACAAAACAAAATATAAGCCTGCTAGCCAATACAAATTTATAGCTCCTAGTATAGATTGAGAGACCTCATAATTTAATAAATTAATAAATCGCTTTAAAGGTGCTTAAGCTTAGCTTGGTTTTTCTGTCGACAAAAGCATATTGGAGACATTTTTGTCAACAATGACTGCGTGGCTTGTGAGGAGTAATTGGCCAAATACTTCACTCATCGTTTACTTTGACCTTCTAGGAAAGCAGCCTTTAATATATGAATCTCCATCGAAAATGATAGGACTTCATCATTGATCACGATATAATTATCCTTATTGATTATCGGATAGCTATAAATATTCAGTAATAAAATATATTTAATGAATAGCTTGATTTAAAATATTTCAATCCTCTTCACCCTATGTTAGTTTTTGTATGATAATTTAATAAAAGGGTATATATATGTTAATGACATGAGGTGGCTTTCTATTTGAACACTTCTATGCATAATTGTCAAATGTACTAGATTTAGAAAGTGGATAGTGTTCCATTATCAAATTTTGTAGTGTTCCATTATCAAATTTTGTAGTTCTATGTTATTTGATAAGGATAGCATTTTATGTTTTTTTCCTTTTGTTTTTTTTTTTTTTTTGGGTCAAGGAAAGCATTTTATGTTTAAAAAATAATTATTGTACATCTAAATTAATGGTCTAATATTAACGATAATATTTTCTTAAAGATGCGTATAAATCCATATTATTTGATATATGCGGTATATATTTGAGTTATATAAATTTTGAAAATCTAAGTTCATTTTAGTATAAGAGACATTTGCTATATTTAATCCTATTGGTAAAAGAAGAAAGGGAAAAAAATGAGTAGGGCAAGACACAACGATGCTTCGACCAAGTTCGACATCCTATTGCACCAGCTGGATAATAATGACAACAGACTTTTGCTGAGTAAATTTCAAGCTATTATAGTGATATCGACCTTTTCTATCATTAGAGATAGTGATAATTATCGAGGTATATATTTAATCCATTCCACACATAATCATCTCTGTATATACTTTAGTGAAGTCCTAAGGTAAAAATGTCTAAAAATGGGGTATTTTTGTTAAAGGTTTAAATCTTCATTACATATGCAACAAATGGAATGAATGGATTCATTTAGCTGTAATGCAAAATAATCAGACAAGAGTGAATATTTTAACCCTTGCGGTAGCTATTTCGCAAATCAATAATTGCATCATAATATATACATATATATATATATATATATCCACATACTATATTGTGCCTTATGGTAGTTTTTTTATAAGAGCTAGCTAGGAATAAACATTAAAAAGTAAAACAAAATAAAATTACACAACATCTTGGTCTCCTATCCATTCGAAAGGGTTCAAACGCCAAGAAAAAGAAATTTATGATTATATATATATATGTATATATATTCCTATCCATATCCATCTATCAATAAAAATAAAACAATTTCTTTTAATAAGATCCTACTTTTTTGATATATATTATTACAAAGGAGTTGGTCTCAATTTGAGAAGAGACGGTCTTCTCCGAGAACAGATTTATGTTTGAAAAAAATAGCAAGAAGAGAGTGTGAGGTGGGTGAGTTGATCTTTCTTCAATTAATCCTTGGATGGATACGTCTTGTTTACAAACAAGGTTATTTATAATACACTTTTAACTCCCTATTCTCAAACTAACTTACAAATATTAACCAACCAATATCTAACCTTTTTGTAATAAGTATAAACTAATCCCTGATATCTAATCTCTCTTATATAAGCTAATTCTTTAGCCAAAATGTATAAACGTAAGTTTTTGGGTCAACTTACTTCTTTTCAAAACTTTTTTCTTCCACCAAGCCATCATATACATCATCTTAATCTTTTTCTTTACCCCTTTAGTTTATAAAACCTCAATTTTTCTTCTTCATAACTAGAACAATATCAACTGAAATACATTAACATTGAAAGATCAACGGTCATTGAAATATTAGCTCATACAAAACAAGGGTTGTGTTATAATTATAATGAAAAGTATTGTAAAAATTAGAAGTGCAAATTTCAATTCTTGCTTTCATTACATGATGAAAATGAGGAATCAATTAAAGAAATAACCCTACAAGATGATTCAAATGCTATTGTAGACAATATATATCTTATTTTTATTAGTTTTTGTGCATTAAGTGGTGTGTTTGTCACAAGACTCTTAATGGGCATTTTATTTCAATGTTAATTGATACAATAAGCCCCTTATTGATAGGCAATTTTAGACTTATGTCTCCTTAAGCCTAACCCAACTTGATTAGAGCATAAGATCACCCTGTGACCCATTGGTCGACCTTCAAGCTTTACTCGATTGCCCGTGACATGGCCAAGTGGACTATTGAGGTGTTTAGTCTACTCAGCCACAATTATCTCGCTCAGCTTAAGAGCAATCAACTCACACAACGTCATCTCACTCCTTTTATCTTTAGGAATTAAGTGGTTTAATGGCCCCCATGGCCACCACTCTAGTAACTTCCACGTACTTCACAACCCAGCGACTGTTCATCATAATTATCAATTGTCAACACTACAAATATCACTTCAAAATGTCTTTTGAGGATGAGCTGGTAACACCTAGCAAATACTTTATCATTTTATTTGCTTAGCATCTCTATCACTATGATCGACGGAGTGAGCTGCATTAGATAACTTCTTAGTGTCTACTTACCTATCATTATTTCATAGGCCCATTAATCGAGAAGCTTAGATCCAATCTACTCTACTGAAAAAACTAAGATACCAACATACCCATAATTTTCTTTAGAGTAAACTATACATCACTTGGGTGTAGTCAACGATGATCCTAAGTTTTTTTTTTTTTTTTTTCATGATTAGGAATGGAATGAATTTGACATGTGAAGGGAAGTGTGAAAGTGTATTGATTGTTTTTCAAAATTGGACCTTTGTTTATACTTTCTATATTTTATTAATACAAAAGGCTGAAGTTGTGCTAAAAGTATAGTGGTTATCCAAGTTAAGACCTGTGCTAGTAATTATATTAAGATCCTTATGAAATTCTTTCTTTAAGGTAAAATGGTATCTTTGGTTAGTGACTTTAACAATGTTATTACTAAGATATTAGTTTAAGAGACTAGTAGTAGCTACTTTTTATCATATGGTGGATTAAAATGCCTTATAAAACATTCGAGAGTACTACCACCAATACTTTGATTTCCAAAGTATTGGGTAGTTTCTTTTCTATGTTTGAGGAACCTTATGTCCAACACTAGATTCACTTAGTTCAAAGCACCTAACTTGTCAATGCACATCCATAAAAATACCTACGTTTTTAGAAGAATAACATAGAGAAACAAATGTCAAAGATGCTATATGTAGAGAGTCATTTCGATAATTGAGCTTGAAGCCAATTTAATGCAAAAAATTGATCTTTTAAACTAGTTGCAAGGTCTAAAAGATGGGTTTAATAAGAGATATCGTAGGGAGGTTGGGTTTGGAATAGGGATCGTTAGACTAGTTTATATTGCTCTTCGTCTTATTCTGTTGTCTTGTGCATAAAAAATCTTTCTGGACTAATTTAGGTTTCATTTGACTAAAATGGGGCTTGTATGGATTAAAAGAAGCTGTAAACCCTTTTATATTAAAAATGGGCTAATATGAATGAATAATGAATTTTTTTATATTATAAAAGCTCTCAGGCTCTCTTCAAGCCCATTTGCAAGCCTAACCCATAATTTAAGAAAAGAAGGCTTTGGTCTTAGTCATTGCATCCTTTGGAATGATCCAAAGGCTAGCATCAACTTTCAACTTCTATAAATTTGAGGCTTCTCTTTTCATTTGGATTCATTTTGTGTATTGGTAAGATTGAGAGCAATATGGAAGCTATGCTAAAACTCTTCAAAGAAAGATTAAAACATAAAATTAGCGAAGAACGAGTTAAGAAAAATCAAGTCTGCTTAATTTAATCTTATGCCATACCCACAGGCTTGAGATACCGGGTTTGCATGTTCCTCGTTCTCACCTCTTGCCTTTCTTTATGACATCGATTAATGTGCCACCATCACAAGACTTCTCTCAGGTAGATCAGCACACTTATTGCAGGTGATCAACTAGCTACAATAACCCCACCACACACAATCTGAAGATATTATTTAAAGGAGCACTGGTTCTTTTCGTTCTTCACCACTTTTAGTCAAGAAGAAACTTGGCACATGGTGCTTTTATATTGATTATAGGGCACTTAATCAAGTAATAATTAGAGAAAAATCCCTATATAGTCATATAATGGATGAGTTAATGAACTAAGAGATGCTTTAATTTTGTCCTAATTAGGCTTAAGAGTTAGTTATCATCAAATACAAATAGCTCCCAAGAGTGTGGAAAAAAACAAGTTAGAATGCATAAAGGGCATTATGGTTTTTTAGCTGCCATTTATCTCGAATATTGCACCTTTATCATTCAAAGTAATCTTGAATAGTATATTTCAACTAAATTTACACATGTCTGTAATAGTATTTGGATCATATTGTTTTATTTAGTGAAGTTCAACTCGAGCCAACTAAGATTTTTATAAGATTGGCCTCATCCAACTATTGTAAAACAATTATAGGCATATTTGGGACTTTTAAGATACTATTAAAAATATGCTAAAAAATTATGCTCAAATTGTAAGTTTTTAACCAATACATTAAAAAATGGCTCTTTTCAATGAACAAACGATGCTCAAGACACTTTTCAGCAGTTGAAGAGTGCACTTATACATGCACTAATTTTGAATCTACCAAATTTTATAAAGTGTTTTATTGTAGAAACAAATGAATTTGATACAAAGATTAGGATAGTAAAAACTACTACACTTATGAAAAACCTTATGTGAGAGGATTATAAGATATAATAGAAGATGTGCAAAAGTGGCATCAATACTTATTAAGATCTCATCTTGTAATTAGAACTCACCATAGAAGACTTAAAGAAACACCTACCAAGGTCATCTAAACATTGATGCAATGAAAATATTTGAGCAAGTGTTATTTATTAGAATAGAGTAGAGGATCAAGTGTAAATGCTTTATCCACACAATATGGGGGTAACAACTAGAGTTGCGGCTTTTTCTATGCCTTGTTTTCACTTTGTTTCATAAGAGTATTAGTCATTACTAGCTTTTAAGCAGATCATTGACAACTTACAAGATAGCCTCTTAAGTGGAACTTAGGATGGTGACATGAGTTGTTGTTTTATCAATAATTTCTTGTTTTTATGTGTGTCTTTATTCGACTTAATTTCAAAGCTATTGTGTGAGTTTCAATTAACTCCATTGTGCTGGCCATTTAGGTGTTGCTAAAACATCTTAGAGAAATTCTTCATGATTTTTTTTTTATTAAAAGAGGAACATATTCAAGACCATCTACAAAGTTGCCAATTTGTCAATAAGTGAAGTATGTAACTGTAGCTCCTTCAGGACTTTTTACCCTACTAGCCAATTCCAGAGCAAATATGGGAAGAAAGCAATAGACTTTATTACTTTCTTCTTAATTCTAAGGGTTATACTATTATTTTTATAGTCACAAATAGACTATCAAAATATTGTCCTCCAGGGCCTTTAGATAATTATTTTACTGTTATGAAAGTAGCTCATAACTATTTGTGCAAGGAAATGGTTGTTAATTTACATGGTTTTCTTTGAAACAATTATCTCATATACAAATTATGTCTTTAGAAGAAATTTTGAAATACTCCCTTAAACTTCGACCTAAGTGTAGCAACAACACCTAAACTTTCATATGTTGTAGAAAACACCCCTGAACTTTGATAAATCGGTAAGATTAAAGAGATTTAATTTTTTTTTTAATTTAATAAAAACACATTAAAATCAAAGCTACGAGGTATTAAAGTATATTTTGATAAGTTTAAAGGGTGTTTTTGCACAAAAATCAATGTTTATGAGGGTCATTTTCAACTTTTAGAGTTATTTATCAATTTATCAAAGTTTAAGGAGATAATTTGCAATATTTGCAAGTTTAGGGAGTATAAATGCACTTACGGTAAAGTTTTGGGAGACTAATTTCAATTTCCCCTATATCTTTTTATCAAATTTTGGATATAATTTTTCAAGCTCAATAGTTAATTGAAAATAAGCCATGCATACTATCAACCAACGAATAGATGAATAGAGGTTCCCAATAGAATAGTACAACAATATTTATGTTGTTTTGTTATGGATTATCCTACATAATGGATAAATTTGTAGCATACAATGATTATACACACAATACATCTTCTTATGAGGATTCAGTTGTGAACTTTTTTTCACATTGTGTATCGGAGATTACCATAAGTTATTCTAGAATATTTGTGAAGCTTGTTTAGATAGGAAGTAGTAGATGAAGAGATTTCGACTAGAGATGATATCGTACTCCTTCTACATACTAATATGCAATAGACACAAAATAGAATGAATACTCTTGTAGATAAGTATCACATTGATGTTGAATTTGTACCTAGAGAAAGAGTATTTATTTGACTTCATTTGTATAAACAACTATCATTGATGAAGCAATATGTTTATAAGTTGTCTAAGAAATATTATGGGTCATTTACTATTACATTGCAAATAGGTCAATGTGTTTTAGAATTGGAGTTACTAGTTTACCCTCGAATTTATAATGTGCTACATGTTTCTTCATAAGGGACATAGGGATGTTTTACCTTAGATTTATCAAAAGGGTCTGTAGAGAGTTGTCCTTTATTTCCTAGGTATAAGTTCAATGGAAGGGTTTACACCTTAAAAAATCAAGTTAGGAAGCTTGGGATTTATTTGAGGACCTTCATAAACATTGTAACCTTGAAAAGAATCTAGTTAGGAAGCTTAGAATTTATTTGAGGACCTTCATAAACACTACAACCTTAAAGACAACGTTGCTTTTTAATGTTTGGAGCAATATGTTATAGTTAAGAGTATTAATATTTGAAGAAGATTATATTACAAATTAGTATATTAACATACTAGAGTATTGCAATAGTAACAATAGATAATTTAATCAATAAAATATAAATACAGGTAGCCATAGTAGTTGATAATAAATTGTAATAATACCTAATCAAGATTTATGATGCAATACATGTATAAATACTAAAGAAAGAAGAAATAAAGGATGTGTCACTTTAACCTTGATTAGATGCATCTTTTTTCCCTTGTAGAATTCGAGGAGCTCTAGCCATGCTTAAAGAAGCTACAATAGTATTACCGGATAACAAATCACATATAAATCAACATTAATATTAGATTCAATATAAATAAACACATCAAGAACCAAGACAAAAGGGGGTTAGGGTTTGTACCTATTGATGGATAAATTTAGACTAAAGGCTCCACAAGTCCAGCTCAGCCTAATTGTAGCATGAGGTGGCATTATACCTCCTCATCGACCTTTGCATTTCACTTAGTCGTCCATGAAAAAACTTTTCATACTTATAGGATGCCCAATCTGCTTGGTTATTAATCCTCACTCCAACTAACTCGCTCTATCATCAACAAACTACCACCTATATTCTCGGGAAGTGGCTTAATGGCCTGCTGGTCACTAAGTCATTAACTTTTATGATTCATGTAGTAACTATTAGCCAATATGCTATAAATAGTTTCTCGGAACGTCCTTAAAGGATAAGTTAGTCACATTTAGTCATTTTTTTTAACCAGTTGCAACAGGGGAGGGGAGGAGAGACTCGAACCTGAGACTTTCTATATGAAAGATGAGAGAAGATGTCGGCAGAATACAAGACCATTGACAACATTTAGTTGTGCACTTTTTCATTTTACTTATTTATCACTTGTTATATTGAACTAATTTAACTATTGAAGTGGTTGCAATGGATAACCTCTAGGTGCCCATTGACTCATTGTGGTTTTGCTAGCACATGTAGTCCCTACGGCAAACTAAGACACCAAAGAAGAGAGAGAAAATAAGAAAAGAGATTTTATATCTCATATGAAATATTTGAAATCTTAAGGGTTGCATATCTTGAGCATTTTGAGTGGACCTAGAATAGCAGTGGGTTGTGCCGTATCATATGAGAGTATCCACATTTATCGGATCCTTTACAAGGTCCTTAAAATGTCATATCAGCATCTAAAAAAACTTTCCTTCCAGAGCACCTCATTACTTTATCCGTAAGATCCTTTATATAAGTTTCTTCAGTTCTTTTTATATTTTTGTGCGTACCATTTACTTTTACATAATACCTTACTTTTATAAAATAATAATAAAATATTTCAAAATGAACTCACTCTTTGAATTCCTTTACAGATGATCCTAAAAAATTAAGAGAACCCTCCATATTCATAAGAGCCTTCAAAAATGAAATACTTCATCTAGATTTTCATATCAAGAACCATCAATATGGATGCCTTACCATGCAATACCTTTTGTTTGTAGTAGTAAGTCCTAGCCCTACGGTGGAAATTGCTCGAGAAAGAGCGTAGCTATAAATCCATGTCAACAGTTCCTCACACTGACACGGGTAAAGAACTAAAGACTGGTCACACACCTGACTAGCTTCAAATTCTAGGGATTGCGAGACAATCGATCTTGGGATTGCTTTAGCCGTTAAAGAACTTCGAGCATTTATTATATAGTGTTACTGTTTTAAATATTAGCTTAGGTAACTACGGTGACAACGTACGGTAGAGAACGGAGGTGGAACCCCACATAAATTATTATGACCGGCATTACCGTTTTATTGGTCTTGGTAACCTTTGTTTCTAGACCTAATCACGCCAAACCAAAATCATTTTCTGCCTTGCCGTTGCAAAACAAAAGTTCTGGTCCGAATACATTGAATACCTGTAGCCGACCGGTAAAACCACTTTACCTGGCTGGATTTACATAAGCTAGCTAATAGTATCTTCTACCATTGGGAAGCTAATCAGATGGATCAGACTATGGCACCTTGTTTTTCACAGGACGGCATGTTATACATTGGAATTTTATTTTTAATGACGGTTTGATCATATATTTTAAGAAAAGGATAAATATGTAAAAATGTATGAATTTTTTTCCTTTTTTTATATAATTTAATCCTTTAATAAGTGAATTTATATTTATATAAGACCAATGATGCAAGATGAATTTATTTTTATCAAATCCAATGATGGGCGGTTTTCAAACAAAGATGTATATGATCTTTTCCATCATCAATATTCGAGAGTAGCATGGGGAAAATCCATTTGGAGTCATTTTATTCCTCCAGCCAAGTCATTCTTATTATGGAGAGTTGTTCATGGAAAATTACCTACTGATGAATCTTTGATGTGTAAGGGATTTTTTTCAGCTTCTCAATGTTGCCTATGTTCATCAGCTTTAGAATCTATGGATCATATCCTTATGAAATGTCCTTATGCAACCACGGTTTGGACTTCTCTTGCAAGTTTTTTTCAAGTTAATATGCAATTTTTAGATAGCTTCATAAATTTTTTCCACAAATTATGGACTCAGATATTTGTTTTATGGAAGGCAGGAATTGCAACAGCTATTTCTCTAATTTGGTATGCAAGAAATAAAGTTAAATTTCATGATGATTATACATCTATTTCTCATTCCATTCGTAGAATGTGTTATTATATCAAAGAAGCGAAGTTTTTCAAGGTGGGACACATAAATAACTCTCAATATGATTTGGAAATTTTGAAGAGATTGAAAATATCTCCTCTAATCAGGAAAGCTCCTTCTTTTATTCCTGTTCTTTGGATTAAACCACCTGTTGGTTAGATTAAAATTAATACAAATGGTGCTGCTAGAGGATCACCTGGCTTATCAGAAGTTGGTGGAATTTGTAGAAATCACTCTGGCACAGCCCTTACATCCTTTTCTGCACCTCTTGGTGTTGGTTTTGCTTTTGAAGCTGAATTAGCTGCTGTCATTATAGCTTTATCTAGAATACATCTTTTTCCTAATGCTCCAATATGGATTAAAAGTGATTCATCTTTTATTGTTCATCTTATCATTAATCGAAGTTCTGCTGTCCCCTGGAAGTATAGAGGTGCTTGGCAAAGAAGTCAACATATTCTACAGCAATTGCAAGTCCATGTGAGTCATGTTTACAGAGAAGGAAATTCTATTGTGGATCCTCTTGCTATGAAGGCCATTACGCTCAATTCTACTCAATGGTGGAACACACATCCTTATTCTTGTAATAGTTTGATTTTTAATGATGCTTTAGGCCAATAATACTATAGATTTACTTAGTCTTTTCTTTGTTTTTTTGTTTTCTTTGCCCTTTATAGGGTTGGGTTGTATTCAAACTCTTTTCTTTATTTTTAATAAATTTAGAAATTCCTAACATGATGATCAGTGCTAAGGAGATGCTAGCTTAGCAGGGATGTCTGGGTGCGCTGCTGATTTGGGATTTCTATCTTTTTGTGAAAAAAAAAATCCTTTAATAAGTGAAGCAAGGATTCACATTAACATAATTAGTTGTTTGGTGTATGCATTGACATGGGCTCCTTTTACTTGTTATTAATTTTATATATATAATATTTTGAAAGGTCAAATTAATTCATAAAACGAACTCATATATATCTGGATTATGTTCATTTTGCCTATCCTTTAAGATCGATAGTACCGATAAAAATATAGAAAACACATATGGCGTGATACATGATTGGATTTAGTTCTACAAAATTTATAGGAGATAAATATCAAGCATTCATCAAATTTCGTATCTAAATTTTATTTATTTTTTTAATTAACTAACTCATATTTAAAATGTCAATTCAGTATTTTAAATTTTATCCATTATTTTGTAATTAAATACCTAGATCTTATCAAATTTTATAATTAGTTTCTTAAATTTTACTATCTTTTATAATCAATCACTCATCTAGATACCATAAGTAATCTTCAAAGATTTATAGTTAGTATATTGAAACTTTCTAACTTCAAATATATATATATATATATATTTTTTACCTTTTATCATTAAAAAGAGAGGGAGAAATCAATGGTATAATTTGTTTGAGAGATCAGGATAACCGGAAGGGGTTATTCCCATGATTCAGTACAAATAGTGAAAATAACATAGGAAATATCACATCACCAGTAAATATCCATCTTAATTTATTATTTAATGGTGGGCCTATCCATTTCATTTAAGTCAACACACCGATAATCCTTTATGCATAAAAAACCAAACCAAGACTTTGTCGACAGGCCCACTCTCACATTTCAATCTCTCTTGCTTTCCTCATCTCTTGAACCAGACCTTCACGCGCACTGGCGCACGTGAGACTCTACATTCTCCTCGTTCATCACCAAAATAAATCTAGTGTAAATTCCTTGCCTTAGTTCTTCCACAGTACTTACTTTCTCTTCTCCCCCCCGCCCCTCTCTCTCTTGCATGCGCGCAGTTTAAGGAAAGTTATGTCGTCCACTTAAAGCCAAACTTACAAATTACTTCGCTTCGCTTTAAAGCAACAGCAAAACCAAAATCATCGACACAACCAATCACTGTGAGTGGTGTCATGAGATATTCTCTCACCAATCCAAACTATTCATTTCCATTACCGTCTAAACTTCATCATGGTAGGAGTGGTAGCGGTACCACTATTACTATTTCCAAATGGATGCTCACGTTCACCATCATGCACATGGCGCTTCACGCCGGCGCCCAGCGGCAGAACCACACCATAACACCTTCCATGACGCCATCGGAGCCACCGCCGCAACAGCAGCAACCCTACCCTTTAGGACAGCAGTTCAACCCCTCCATGGCCATAATTATGGTAGCCCTCGTCAGCGCCTTCTTCCTCATGGGCTTCTTCTCTGTCTACATTCGACAGTGCACCGCCCGTCGTTTCCGCGATGGCGAGTCTTCAGATAATAATCCGTCCACCCCCTATGCTTTCGGGAGGAGGTCTCTCCGTGCGGCGCGTGGCCTAGACGCTCCCGTCATCGAGAGCTTCCCTGTGTTCTTATATTCTGATGTTCAAGGGCGGAAGATTGGGAAAGGGTCGCTAGAATGCGCTGTGTGCTTGAATGAGTTCGAGGACGAGGATACGCTTCGTTTGATTCCTAAATGCTGCCACGTCTTCCATCGTGATTGCATCGATGCTTGGTTGTCAGCTCACTCAACATGCCCAGTTTGTCGGGCAAACCTCGTACCTAAACCGGGAGAGGAACCACCCCAAGCGCTGCAAATTCCTGAGCAGGATGTCGACCCAGAAGTTAACAACAGGCAGGATGAAGTTCGCATTCCAGTTGAGGGTAATCAGACCGAAATTGAAGAGTTAAGGTCTCCGGTTACTGGGAGGCCACAGCGGTCGAAGTCCACGGGTATGCGGTTTGCTAGATTATTCACGTTTCCTCGGTCTCACTCGACCGGTCACTCGCTGGTCCAACCGGGGGAGGACGTCGAGAGGTTTACGTTAAGGTTGCCGGAGGACGTGAGGAGCGAGATAATGAACGCAACCTTGAGCCGTGCTAAGAGCTGTGTGGTGCTTCCTAGGCGAGGAGTTCTAGCACCGGGTTCAGGACCGGAAGTGTAGGAGGGAGAGGGAGAGGGAGAGGTTGTTTTAATTACGAGCGATTCGACGGGGAGAATCGATCAGGCCAGTGGACATTTTCTATGACTCCTCCATTTGTGGCTCGAGGCGGTTCGGTTCGGTCCGAAAGAGGTGGGGGTGGTGATGAAGTAGGGGCAACCCCACCGAGGAGTAATTGGTTTAAGAGCGAGAAGTCTCCGTTCGATCGAATGTTTCTTGGAAAGAACGATGGGGATGGTGAGCGGTCAACGGATAGGTTGAGGCATCAAGATGGTGGCCATCCAGATCAGGGTTAGATTATGCAAATAATTCATTGGTTTGGTTTGGTTTTGTTTGGTTTGGAGATAAGGCATTTGGGTTGACTGTACCAAATGGGATGGGAAAGGGATTTTCTGTACATAGTTTGGATCGTCTCTTTTTGAATTTCTTTTTCAATTCGTTTATATCCATGTGAGGTGGTAAGGCTAAAGCCAAAAAAAAAAAAAAAAAAAAAAAAGGACACGTTTTTGTGGATTTATGTGACTTCTTTTAGAAAGAGACGAGGATGATGTTGCATCGTGAATGGCGTGTGGTGATTATTAATCGCATGAAAGAGAATTTTGCCAGAAACACAGTTGATAATTGACATTAATTGATTGTTGTCGAATTGAAATAACGAGTAATCTACTTGCTGTTCCTTAATCAATATTATAAATACGAATATTTATTTTTCCTAATGTGGCGGCCTCAAGACGGAATTCCATCTCAGTAGCAACGCGGTGCTCCTATCTGGATTGAAAGATTAAACCTTACATTTTAGCCACGAAAACCACAAAGTTTGTCCTCTTGTATGTAGCGGCAGCAATTTCGGGTTAACAATGCAACCATTTAGTTGTATTTAATTAATGAATTGTGTTTTGGCGAATTTGTATGCTAAGAGTATGCATGATGATAAAATCTTTGTTCAATATAACTAAATATTATATCAATTCCTCGTAATTCCATACTTTTCAAGAATCTCATCATTGTATCTAATATTCTCTATTTTGGAGCTTTTAACAATTTAGTTTTCTATTAATTTATTTAAGTATTTACCAAAGATTTAGAAAAAAGAAACAGCTTTTTGAGAATTTTTATAAACGTCTCCAAAAAGCAAATTATATTGATCTTATTAAATTTAGAGAACCTCGAAAACTAAGGATCTTCATATAAGAAATTGTATCAAAAACCCTCATTAAACATGTTCAAACTAGGATTGCAAACTAGTCAAATTACTCATGAGCTACTTAAACTTGAGTTTGAGCTTAAAGTAAATGGTCATTTAAAATGAGTCAAGATTATAGAGCTTTGTTTTAAGTTTGCGAATTGGTTTGGAAACAAGCTCGTTTAAGCTCGTTAAACAAGCTTGCTAGCATATTTATGAGTTTTATATTTATGATATATTGATATATAATTAAAACAATAAAATCTAATTTCTATCTTGTACATATATATGTGTATATATTTAGTGACTATTATTTTTAGATTAAAAAAATGGAAAGTGGGCTATTTAAATGAGTCAAGTACGATCTTAAATTTCAAGCTCAATAAAAACTTGGTATGCTCCATAAAAAGCTTGGTATTTGAGCTCAATCTTGATAATATTTAGATACATCGAGCTTGAGCCTTAAAAAATTAGCTTGTTTAAAGTTCAAATAATACATATTTGGTTGAATTTTGTATTGACTTTCAGATTAAAAAAAAATATATCCATTTCTCTCAACAAAAAAATTAATAATAGGGAGTTAAATTGATTGTTTCAAAAATTTTAAGTTTTTAAAAAATAAAGGGGAAAAAATGTTTTCCAAAGGTAATTCTTTTTAATTATTGAAGCTAATAAAATAGACGTATCTTATCAGAGTTTGCATTGAGAAAGTAATTTTAGAAAATACTCGGGGTGGGCACAGATCAGTTTGGTTCGGTTTTTCTTAAAACCCAACCAAACCATAATTTACGGTTTGGTTTTTTTCCCATCCCAAACCAAACCATTAAGTAACGGTTTGGTTCGGATTATAAATTTTTTAATCCATTAAATAACGGTTTGGTTTGGTTTGGATTACGGTTTAAATCAAATTTTAACTAAAAAATTTTCTTGTTCTAGTTTTTTTACATTTGTGTAGATTCTTAAAATTTACATCATTTCACAAAGTTGATATTATAAACCACGACAAAATACTTTATAAATCCATCATACTTTTAATCTATAATTCTCTATAAAATCAATTATCTATCAATAAAATTCATTTACTAACCAATACATAGTAAGTCATAATTTATGATTTTTAATATAACCATCATGTCAATTATCTACCAATAATTTAGTTAAAATAAAAAATCATCTATCAACAAAATTCATCAATGAATAAAATGACCAACTGACAAAATATATTAAACAATTAATACATAATGAAAGTTTATAATTGAATAAATAAATTTCATACTTTACAATGTTAAAAGCTATTAAAAAAAACAATAGTTCATCATAAAAAAAATTACATATCATGAGCTTAAAAAAAATTTAAAAAAGAACACGTTGATTTTAATTAATATTCACAAAATAATAAATATAAAATGAAATCGTATAAATATATAATAAAATATTATTATATTTTCCTAAAACGGTTTGGTTCGATTCGGTTTTACAGATTGGTTTGGTTTACCTTCCAAACCAAACCATAAATTTACGGATTGGTTCAGATTTGAAAATTTTCAAACCAAACCATGAAAAAAACTATATTTTCGGTTTGGATTGGTTCGGTTATGGATTGGTTTGGTTCGGTTCGGTCGGTTTTTTTACCCATCCCTAGAAAATACTACCTAAGTAATGCAAAAAATACAAGCAGCACACGCATCTGTTACATGGGAGTTAAAAATAATTGATTAAGTAAAATAAATTATTTAATTTTTTATATTATAAATATACAATTTTACAAAAGATGCTAAGATCCTGAGATCCAAATTAATAATAACAAAATTAATTGTACAACCATTACATTTTGAACTACCCATTGACAGTGGTAGGTATCAAATAATAGATGAATAATTATTTATTTGTTTAATTTAATCAGGAAGAACAATAAAATTCAAATATCTAAAATTTATAAATAGAAATTTTAAGAGGTACAATTAAAATGATAAGTTAAAAAAAAAAAGACATTTTTTTATCCATAACATATGTTTTATAAATAATCAATTGTAAAAAAAACTAATGGATAAAGTAGAAGATGAGGATATAGATGGGTGAGGGAAAAAAAATAGAGGAAGATGTCTAGAGTGAAAGCCTTCTAGCTACTGAATGTGAAAAGAAAACTGCCCGTGGAGGAGAGGGGAAAAAAAAAAGGTGACCATATCCTGCAAAGGAAAAAATGAAAGTGGTTATTTAAAGAATATATATTTCAACCATCAGAGAAGATGAGAGGGAGCAAGTGGAAGCTGATTTTACCGAGAGAATTAAAAGAGAGGGGAGCAGTTAGTGGAAAACAAGATGGAAAAACTGTCAAGTTTTTAATTATTATTTTAAGTGTGTATTAAATTGACCCCAGAGAAAAAGATTATAGAAACTATCTTATATAATTAGTAAATAAATTGAAAAATGAAACTAAAAATTTATATTTTATCTATTATTATAAAACCAAAACATTTTTAGTATGCACTTCACATATTTAAATATATTTTTTTACCTCACTATTTTTTTCTCTTTCACTTACTTTTATATGCATTATTAAATTTGAAACATTCATGTAACCACTACACGCTTTTATGTTATCATATTCTTTTTTTTTTTCTTATTAACCCCTTTTATCAAATGTTTTCTTTGTTATTATTTTATATGTTTTATACCATCCGTGTAACGGATGGTATATTTGAAATATGAAGTCCAGAGAAATTATGACTTTATAGTAATAGATACGAACTTGAAAATGAAACGAAGAGGAAATTAAAGATCATGCACACGGTTATAGTGGTTCTTTTTTATAATCGAGTGGCGAATAATACAATCCTCCATTCTAACATGTTCCACTTTTTGAAATAATGAAAAATATACAAGTTCTACTTGCAATTACAACTCTATACTATATTATGTTGGTATCCCAAGTAAAAACTAGATAAACCATGCAAACTTAGCCCTTTTCTTAAATAATCTCACTAGAAACAGGGGAGGGTCTAAGGGGTTGAGAGGTAGTTTTGCCCAAGATTAGGAAAAAGTTACTATTTTGAATTTTTTAAAAAAGAGGAAATATATATTATATGTATATTATACTATAAGAAAATTAGATTTTAGAGATAATATTTGTCTATATAAATATATTCATGTCTCAAAAATCATCATTACTAGTTTATTTGTAGAGATATAACTTTTTTTTATCGTTTTTATGTCGCAAAAATTCCATCTCTAAAGATTAATTTTCTTATAGTATTATAAAGAACAAATAATGGCATATGAATAAATGTATTTTAGTCCTTAGGTATTTGGTTTTGTATCAAATAGGTTATGAGTTCAAATCCCATAATCCATGTTTTCTCTCTCTTTTTTACTTTTTTTAACATGCAATCTCTTTCATTTCTTAAAAAAAAAAATTTCAATGACAAATAGCATTAAATTCTTTTATCATAAAATTATATTAAATTACATATAATCTTATTAATAAATATTCTTCATTTCGTACCCTACAAATAATACTTATATTGTTTGTATTATAAATGTTTTTATCCATGTTATTAAATGACACTAATTGTATAATTTAATTTAGCAGCATTTTTTTCACGATTAATGTTATGAAAATGGACACAAATCGTGGAATAGTGATTCTATTATCTATTTTCAATAAAAGTAAAAACTAATACAAATTCTATATATTAACTCTATTTTTAATTAATAATTAATAGTAAGTAATGTAGATACAATTTGTTACAAAATGTACAAAATACCCTTAATTTCTTATAGCACTACATATCGATAATTCTCATATTAATTTAATTAACATGTTGTCCCCCAATCATATAATCTTATATTTGTCCTAGCTAAGAAAGACTTTAATGTAAAATGAGGGAGTAAAATTATAAATCAGTTAGGAGATTAACTTGGGCAGAGTTGGCGTTTTACTTTTAATGTTAGAATGAGGAAAAAGATATTAGCATTAAGAACTTGTCAATAAACTGATCTGGTTGTTGTTTCTCATATCGAGTGTCTTCAATCGCTGGAAAGTTCCCATAAATTATTTTTTGCTCAATAAACAAATCCAGAACTTGGCATTGAATCGATATTAAAAAATAATAGCCATTGAAACATATCTTATAATTGATTTTGAATTTGATCCTTCAAACATCTTTGTAACTATTGTAAATATATTGGCCGAAAATCCTTGCAGTCCTTCTCTTCAGATTTTAAATTAAAATCCCTTTTAACTTCCATTGAATATATATATGTATATATATCCAATTTAATCTTCCAAATATATTTCTTATCTTTTAGTGATCTTGAAATTTGAAACTTTGTATCTCCTCACCTAGCAAAACTCTCTCAAAATAATTTTAATGTAAGAAGTTTTTTTACTCATATTATTTAATATAACCATTTTGTGGAGGTAGAGCTTGATCTGCAATCCTGTGCGTTTCAAAAATGTTGTCCTGCTTGTGGTTCTTATTTTTTCGCTACATTCAAAACTTTTACCTCGGCCCCTACTTAGAACTTATATACATATAACTAGTAGTTTTCCTGGTTCTTCTCAGCTGCTTGAATTATCTTTTGCTTTCTGACGGTATTCTTCAAAACTTATTTCTGGTTTTATTTTTTTCTCCGTCAACTCTTTCTAGAATTATCCATTTCGGAATTTTCATTCTTCTTAGTGAGCAAATAGAACTTCTTTTCGATTTTCTTTCCCTTATTTGTAGAGACTTTCTTCCAATACTTGTGCAATTTCTTTTAATTTCTTACTTTGACTTTGATAAAATTTCTAATTGTATTTATTAAGCCTATGCTCGGGATGAGAATGGGAAGTGGGACGGAAACGAGAAACGTCAGATTTTAAGATTTTTTTTTGTTTTTTTTTCTTTTAATGTATGGAAAAGGAATGAAAAATGAAAGGTATCAATATGAAAGGGAAAATCTTCCCTGAGCCTCATCATTTTTTGCACCTCTCCAAATTGAAGAGAAAGGGAGAGGGAAAATATAAAAGTCATGTCATGTTGCTTTTTTCTTCTTCTTTTATTCTAGATTGTTACCTTTTTATTATTTTTTATGGGTCTATTGGTAGTTTCATATTATACTTTATTTGATTTTAGCAATAACTGAAATTCCTTTTTATTTTCCTTCCTTTAGCATTTAAACACACATCAAGAGAATTAAACAGTCACGCAATTTATTCTTTCCACATTATTTTTCCCAAATTCTTTCATTCTTAATTACTTCCTCATTCAAAGCAAAGTGAAAGTAAAATCATTGACAAACACTTTTTTTTTTTTTTTTTTTTGCAAAAGGATATAAAATTTTATTCATTGATGGAATAAGATAATTATAGAATAATTCAAAACATTAAAATAACAAGATAGATGTCATAAATCGTAACAAAAAAACGAATGCTAATAACCTTCAATATTTTGAGTGGAGAATATTAACGTTGGGATAAGACACTAAAATAACAGAAAAACAAGATATATGGATCCATGCTTAAAGAAGCTCTTATAAGTGAAAAAATTTTCAAGTTAAGAATTTGTTTAAGGTTTGACAACAATAACACCAAAACACCCATTTCTTCAATATGTTTATGAGCAGCAGTATCAATAAACTTTAAAGACAAGCTTGTAACCTTGAAGTGCTTTAAATCTAAACATAAAAAATGAAATGAAAAATGAAAATTTTTTAAGTTTTTGAAAATGGAGATGAGGAAAATGAAGAATATGATTGTGCTGGGACTGGTCTTTTTTTCTTTTAAAAAATCTTTTTTTTTTTTTGGCTTGTTTTGGGAAATTAGGAAGAGAGGGAAAAAAGCGAGAGAGACAAATTGTTTGGTTTACAAACACTAACAATTTGTTTACTTTGTTGTATGGGATAAGGGGTGTTGTAGGTATCAATTTTGATGGTAAAGTCTGAGCCTTGCAAACATGCAAACTAGTCAGTGGTGTACCAGGATGTTGTTTAGCGCAATCATTCCGATGTTTTAGTTAGTCCAAGAGTCATCTCAGAGAACTCAAATAAATATTTAGAAGGAGAATGAATAATGATAGGATGCCCATCCTGGTCGAGGGAAGGGCTATTTAAAGTTAAGGTTATACTGGAATGGAACCCACATAATCTTTTTAAGTTAAGGTGAATCTCACGTTGGTAGTTGACCTGGTCCGAAGGTGCAGGAACCATCTTGTGCATGAAGTGAAGGAGCTGTTGAAGCACAAGGTGTGGTTGAACTAGAGATATGCACTGCATCCCCCCCACCCCAACCCTTCCTCCCCCCCTCTTCCCCTTTCCCTCTCAAGTCTCATGATGGGACATGAATTGTGTGGCAAGTCATAAGAGGTTAGCACATTCATGAGCTAAAGTAGTGATGTCATCATAAGCTTTTCCTTAGCAGTCATAACTTGAGGTCGACCTAGAATGCTCGAGGTTAAGAGATTGGACTCTATGCTGAGTTGGGCTTATTGGGGTATCAGGATTCGAGGTTCTAGCTTAGGCAGATGTATCATGGAGTGTCTAGACCTATTGCCTTGTGTGTTACTCATGGGCTTCTTGGCCCATGTAAGGATTGTCATGGGACAATTGAGCTATGACTTATTATTTATCATCAAAAAGGAGGAATTGAATTCTAATTTAATATGAATGCAATAGAGTTGTAATGGTTTTTACAATATTCACCTCCTGTAAAAAATAAAGTAACTAATTATTGGAGTTAAAAGTAAAATATATATAATATCTCTTGTCTTTATTACAAAAAGAGAGTAATTGTATGAGTGATATTTTCAAAAAAGGTATATTTATGATGATGTTGAAAAATAAAACATTGAATGATATTTTATTGGTGTGATAATATGAATTGCTATTATCATTTAATGAAATAGCAATTTATTATGAGTTGTCATTTCCATTAAGTAAATACTGTAATAGCAATTTTGTATATAACAATGTAAATATGGTGATTTGTCATAATCTAAACATCATGGATACTTAATATTCCTGTTCTTCCTTTTTTCTTTAGGACAACAGAACACTTAATCTTAAATAATTTTTTCATCAAAAAATCGTACAAATACTCCTTCAAAAGGCATTATTGTCAATTCCAATTGAGGTAGTTGACTTCAGCATGTGAAGGAATGTGGTCAAGAGGTTGAATTGGAGGCGGAAAAAAAATTATATTTCGTATCTTAAGAGAAATTGAAAATTACACCAAAGTATAAGGATAAATAAATAAATTTTATATTTTCACTTTAATTAAAACATTAAATACACTAGGAAACCGTGAATTCTATGTATGTATTGATAAATGTTTCTTTCAATAAATAATTATGCTTCTTTTTCCACTAAGTAAAGATTTAAGAATAAATTTGGTAGACTAGAAAATAAAGCTTAATCATCCTTATAACATCGGAGATTCTCTTGTTGGTTATCTAACAGTTTGTTGGTTATTTAATAACTCAAATTTATACATGATTACACTATTAAAATATTTATTATATTAATTATTATATATATTTATTTTAATATTTAGATGATTGATGGGACGACAAATCATATAAGTAAAAGAAAATGCCAGGAAAGAGGCTGTTCTCTACAGTTAAACCTCTATAAAATAATACTATAGGGATCAATAAAAAATTTTAGTTTATAGAGATTATTTATTTATTGATAAATGAATAATTTATTAATTTACAAATATTTTTTTAATATTTTCTACACTTTTATTTTTCAAATTTTGCATATATCTTACCAATGAAAACTAAAAATAAATATGGGTAAAATGCATATATAGTGTATATATGAAATTTTTCAAAAATCATAATGAAGAAATATAAAATGAAATAATATTTTATGACATAAAAAACTATAAAGTTATGGTAAATCTCTAGGTACATGGGAAAAAGAGTTTGCCAAAATTAATGCTTTGAAAGATAAATGTTTATAAAATAATAGAAATAGTTTTAAAAAACTTTATTATGAACTTTTATATAATTTTTTTATGTATTTGATGAATTATTAATTTATATTTTTGTTGGGTTTTAAGGATTTTTTTATAAATTATTATCTTGTGCATTTAGCAAGATTATTAGTTTAGTATGTTAGCCTAAATCGAGAACGAAAGAAAATATTATTTAATCGAGATTATTAATTTATTGAATATTCATTTATCAAGGTTTAACCGTATATGACAACATAGTAGACTTGTGTGGAAGGAAAATATGATGAATATAGATCTTAAGGAAGGAGCATAAAAGGTAATTTCAAATCATGGAGGGAAAGAGTTATATCAAATCAACTTAGATAAAGGAGATATCCCAATTCAAATTTAGAAGTCGAAAAATAAAAATTACACTGGAAGAGACTAACGTTTGGAGAAATTCTAATAGGGGATCAACGTTATATAAAATTGTACAAAGAAGAAACTAATATTTAAATTAATTAAGGAAAAGAAGACATTAATTTTTTATGTATTAAAAATGAATGCTAATTAACATTATTAAATTATGTCATGTCATCATCTTTTATAACTTCATAACACCAATGCCTTATTTGGACTACTTTGTAGGGTCCAATTCGTCCCTTGATTCAAACCAAATATTACAATTTGATTATTTTTATAGAATCCAACCTAACCATACTGTTCCATTCACTGCTTTTTTGAACATAAAATATAGCTTGATATACAGTTCAAACCGTTTTTTATGAAAATATATAAACCGTATAACTCCATTTCCTTTTCTTTTCATTTTAACCATTCATTCCAGCGTTTCGTTTTCGTGCTGTTTGCATTTTCGCACTGGGACATACTTTACGGTCAGAATTGCTAACACTAAAACTCCCCCACTGACTCAACACACTCAAATAACTAAATAGTCATGTTTCCTTTCACCCATTTTTTCTGTTAAAAAAAATTATATGTTTTTGAGGAATTTATTCTATGAAGACAAGGGACGTGATTATGGTAGTCCTCCTAGACATTATTATGAATAGCTTCCAAAATTTTCACTAAATGTTCTTCAAACAATGGATTTATGACAAACAAATGGGAGTTAGTGAGAAAACAGCACTGCATTACACGACAAAGCCTTCACGTGGATGTTCATGGATTATGAACCAATCTTCCTTTTAAAGAATAATGCATCAACCTTGTGTATTTGGATACTTTTTCACTTGTTTTGTATTTCATTTATTAAATTACGAGTACAACTGAATAGAATCAAGAGAAAAAAAAAAAAAAAGAATGTGAGTATGAGTTTCTCTGAATTAATATCATACCGAATTAATATCCATTTACTAAATTTGAATAATGCTAAAAACTATATTTTTTTTGGGGCATATATGTATCTGTGGATAAAAACTTAAATAGCTCTTCTTTATTTTTTTCTAAAAGGTCGGACAGAGATTGATGCCGCAGCTGCAAATTTTATAAGCTCGCTTTAGAGGTATAAATATTGAGAAATCATTTTAAAAGAGCATCGCTTCATATTACTGTTCAAAATGAAAAATTGAAATGAATTATTAAAAGTTTAAGATTAGATAAAATGCATTTGGTTATGTTATGACAATGTTGTTCCACCCATGAAATAAAAATGTCAACTAGTACTTCAACCGAAAGGATCTGCTTAGAGAGAGTTGGGAATACGACAAACATCAACAGAATTTCAAATATCAGTGGAAATTGTGATACGCAATTAACATATAGCTGTGTGAAAGTCAGCAACCCTGTTTTTCACCTAAATAACAAAGGAAAATGAGCAATTTAGACATCATCACGGTCCGGTTCGGGTCTGGAACCGGACCCGAACCGCCGGTTCCCGGTTCTAAAAGTGGTGGAACCAGAACCGGACCTGTAGGAGCCGATCCGGTTCCTGGTTCTTAGGAACCGCCGGTTCTCACGGTTCGGTTCTGGTTCTAGAGGAACCGGGAACCATGAAAAAAATAAAAAATCAATTAAATAATTTACTTAATTTAACTAAGAAAAAATACAAAATAAATTTTTAACTTGAAATAACATTGAGCCTAACAATAATTGTTCATGGCATTAGTTAAAAGAAATTTTATAATTATGTATTTATTTATATACAATCACTTGCACTTTTTTAGTTGTTATATTAGCAATGTGACACTATAAAATATTCAAAAATATAAATAATTCTGAATAACAAAAAATGAATCACACATTGTGAAGAATAGAAAGTTTACTTTGATTAGAAGTCTACATAAATTTAACAATATATGATTTCAAATGTAATTATTACTTATGTTGTTAATAATAACACATTAAATATTGTGAATAGGAAATAAATTTTTTATTATTTATGCAAAAATAGTTTTAAATAATTATTTTATAATTACAATTTTTTATAATTTTCTTTTCTTTTTTTCTTACCTTTTTTTTATAATTTCTATGGTGTAGAACTGCCGGTTCTGCCGGTTCATGAATCGACGGTTCCAAAACCGCCGGGTCATGCGGTTTTTAGGGATGGAACCGTAAGGACCCGTAAGAACCGACGGGTCCTTTACCGGTTTGGATCCGCCATTGCCGGGCCGGTTCCCGGTTCAGGAACCGCCGGTGACGGGCCAGGTCGGTTCCCGGTTCGGAACCGACCCATGATGATGTCTAGGGCAAGTCATCCCTGCAAGTGACGGATTTAAAGTTAAAGATGATGACTCATAAGGCCGTAACCTTTGATCTTCCCAAGCATAATTAGCTACACAATTATATAAGAACTCAAATTACACATGACCAAGTGTAAAAGGTCCTACCCAATTTCATTATGTTAGATTCTTCCCTTATTAGTTTTGATAATAACAAAAAGACAAAAAAATTACTAATAAAATTATTAAGTGTATATAGATGATCGAAATTGATTATAAAGGTTTTAATTTAATTTTTATTTTGGGTTTAGCTCTCTGGACTGATGTGATAAGGCTTAAAGAGTTAAACCCAGTTATTTGGGATGATCATGGAAGAATTGACATGAAATGCTTGGAGTAGAGTCCGTTGGAATTAGCCTGATTAATTCCAACATTTCTCAAATAGGCTTGGGTCCACAAGAGAGTCCATAAGAGAGTCCACTTCCATATCCACTATGAGAGGGACTCACCCTAGTAATTGGTTATTTGTCTCATTTGATGGACGACATTGATAATTAGATTTCCTATAAATACCTCTAGTCCTTACCTCATTTAGATAAGTGAAATCTTAGGCAAACATTATCATGTTGTCGAATTTCTACCTTAGTGAATCAATCGCTTGATTTACTTAAGAACGCACATGATATTTGTGGTACTTAGTGAGTTTGATGCTTTCTAGCTCCCTCACCTATCATGCATGTGTTAGAACCTACTGAGACTACTTACTCCTCCTTCTTCCTATACAATTCTCATTTAACCATTCTTGCACGTGTTATTTCCTTAGATTACGTGAAGTGCGATAGTTCCATGACACACACGTGATCGTTTCATCTGAATCCTTACCCATACATTCTTGGCGACTCCACTAGGGAGAGAGAAATTGACACTTACATGATATCACCTCTAAGAAAGAGACCTACCGACCCCACTGAAGGTACGAATCAAGAACCTAATGCTAATTCTAAAGTTGCTGAGCTCAATGCCAACACTTGAGAATGTTAACCAACATGGTGGTACTTAACCTGACAATGTTGTGATCTTACGTGCTGTGCAAGAAAATATCGTGTAAGTCAATGAATCAATGCAAGAATCTATGAGACGATTCCATCAATTCATGACGATGTTTGCTCAATGCCTATCTATTATAGCTGCTATTGTTGTTGCGCAATAAGGCATGACTTCGTCGATCCCTTTTATTATTGTGCAACAACGTTCTCTCCAGGCACCTCAAGCACCTTAACCTACTAATCATGTTCCTACTTCTAAATAGGATCCTACTAGATTTAGAGAGTAGGTCAATCCGTTGGAGGCTGTCATTACACAACCGCCTACACCTCAAGCAACACAGGAATTCAACTTGGAAGATCCTTATCTTCCTAGCCTACACCACATATTCAACTTAGAAGATCCTCATCTTCACAGGCTATGCCATAACTTGTTAATAGATGATGTGTTACTCAACCCATTACAACTCCACTCCAGACTAATACCCCAGCTACACTAGTTGAAGTTACTATTTCAACTCCTAAAGGCACTTTCGTCACAAAGGAAGATTTAGATATCTACTTGAAGGAAATACAAGCCAAGTCTTTTATGGGAGTGTTGGATCTTAAGCTTCCATACAATCAGCATATTGCTACAAAGCCATACCTTCAGGACTACGTGAGTCTTAAATCCATGCTTTTCTATGGTAAGAGATGAAGTGCCAAAGAACATTTATTGAAATTCTTTGAGACATTAGAAGTGTACGAGTTTTATGATGATTTGAATTTGAAGGAATTTTCTAAGTCTCTCACAGAGAAGGCATACACTTGGTACGTTAATCTTCCCTCTAGATCGGTAGATTCACGGGCAAGCATGTGTAAGATGTTTCTAGAGAAGTTCTTCTCTTCACAAGAATGAGTGACCTTAACGAATGTTGGACGGATTCACTAGAAGCCTAAAAAAGGCTTGATGGATTATATTGAGCGATTCAGGGAGTGTTCACTAGATATTCAAGACATATGTGATGAAAGAATTTTAGTAAAAATTTGCATTTAAGATATATTCATTGAGTATGAGAAGCACTTGGAAAATCTTTCCTTGGCCTAATTCTCTACACTAATTGAGAATGTACGAAGGACCAATAATTTGGTTGCAAGACAAAGGGGAGGAAGTGTGAAGTTTAACAAAATAGAACCATCTCTGGATCTAACTTAAAGTGAAGATCCCAAAGAGGGAAAGAAGCCAAACGTTGAGAAGCCTAGATGTGAGAGGGCAAAGGAAGCACTAACATATCCTTACTCAATGGGAAAGGTATATGCTATGCTAGATCAGTGAATAAGAGATGGAAATGTTAAACTCCCAAGATTAGAACGTTTGCTAACTTAAGAAGACAAAAATAATCCTAAATTTTGTAGATTTCATAGGATTACGGGGCATCCTACTAGGAATTGCTTTACTTTAAAGAGGTTCTTCAATGAAAGAGTGCAAAATGGAGAGCTTATCATCGAGAATATTAATGTTAGGATTAACCCACTTCCAATTCATAACAATAATCATGGTGCTATGAATGCCATTACCCATGATTGTGCTATAATAGAGTTAACAGACATGTAACTGGTTGGGGCACATGAAAAAAATGGCAATGTACTAGAAATTGAAACCCATAGGGATGACAACGTTATCTTTACTTTAATGAAAATTTTAAAACTTCCTTGATCTTCTTGGATTTGATGATCAGGCATGATTTGCAGCAATGACTGCACTTAACTAAATTGCATAAGGTCACTTTATTAAGTGCAACATTACTCAACCTAAGGAAAGAGCAGTCCTTGTAAGGGATTATGTCATTACATTTACCAGCGTTGATATAAGCTTGAAGAACTTCAATCACAATCATCCTTTGTATATGGAAAGTATACTCGATGGCTATCCTACTAAGAGGACTCTTATCACCAATAGATCCTCGCTCAATATTATGCCCATATCTACTTTCAAAACCATAAGAATAGATATTCAACACTTATGGTTCATTCACTTCGCTAAATGAATAAGGCTGTAATGGAATTTCTATTACAAAGGAATGGAATAGAGCTGTAATAGGATTTTTCTTTATTAAGTTTTTATTTAAATGGTGGTATTTTGAAAAAAAGACGATTCCAGTATTGAATTGGTATTCATAAGTTTGAATAAAGAATGACTATCCAATGTTTTGTGTAATAATGGTTCATTATGGAATCGCTATTCAGTGAACTAAACAGCATGATAGCTGTTCGTAAGGAATAAGGCTGTAATGGAATTGCAATTACAACGAAGTGAACCAATAGTTAGTGAAGCATCTCATCGCAGTGAATAGCTTTATTGAATCTTCTATAATGACAATTGATTATGTCAAAATAAGCTTTATAGTTTGGCCCATTCATGGCCTTGCTACATTTCATGTGAATGATACACCAGTATCCTATTACCTTCTCACAGGAAGGACATAATTGCATGAGTACAACATGATACGCTCAGACATAATATTAGTGCATGAAAGGTCATTAGAATGGAAGTGATATCCTAATCCACACGACAAAGAATCCTTTCAATCGTAATGAACTCTACTTACCATCTTCTATGAACATGAAATTGAATATGACTTTAGTGGGTTCACATGCAGAATCACTACCTACAGAAGAAGAAATTAAGACTCAAGAATTTAAAATGAGAAAGAAGTGTAGTTGTCATGGAGGTATAAAGAAACGCAAGAAAGCTTATAGTAGCATGAAAATGCAAAGCACTACATAAATTGGAGAAAGAGTTTCTTATAATCAAGAGCGTTATTGTCAAATCTTACTCATTTTCTTTCTCTTTGTGTGTAAACAAAGCATTAGATGCTTTTAACTAATGAATGATGTATATTACTCAATCATTGAGTATTGTTCATGAAAATATGATGATGTGCTCACTTATTTTCCTTTTATTGCTATTGTTGTTGTGTAGTAAGAGACTAATCTTCTTAGCACACAAAGCTAGTTTCAAGAAAAAATTGACATTAGATTGGGTAACATTACCCCTTATTAATGAAGGAAAATAATGACCAATATAACATATAATTTAAACATCATTATTGACAAGTTAGAGCTTAGCTCTCAGTTGCATGATGTTGATAAGTTATCACCACTTTCTTCTCAGTATTTCTAGTTGTCAAGTAGCAGAGATAATCCCTTAACAAGCTCCATTGAGGTGATAGCCTAATGAATAATGCTATGTAGTTGAGTAGTGAGAAATACCCCTTGACTAATAAAAATTTATTGATCCAAATGCCATTATCATTGCACAAGCACTATTGATAATGAATGCTACCATTGCTGCATGAGCGCGATTGATAATCAATGCTACTATCGCTACATAGGCGTGAATGATTATTTTCATTAACGAATCGTCTAAATATTTCCGAGAGGAAGTAACAATGCTAATTCAATATGCATAATAGTGTGATAAACCCCTTCATTTCTAATATTATCATGTTAGACAATGCTGCTGCTTTGTTGAAGCTTAGCTCTTAGCACGTATAATCATAAAGAAAAAAGCGTGTTCTAAAATCAAGTATCGCATCCAGTGACTACCTTTGTTACTGAGACATGTGTTTTTTTTGTGATGATTATCATAACTTCATAAGTTTCTAAGGGATTGAAGTGATCCCACTACTATATCTTCTCATGTGTTGCTGCTATGTGAGAGCTAATGCTCTAAAGTACGTGATGACTAGATACATTACCAAGGCGAAAATGAGTATCAAGAATATAAATGGATATAGAGTTGAAGAGTTAATTTCATTGCCATTGTCAATTTCACATAGTTAATTACATCTGTTATAAAAAAAAATTAAAAAAAGGATTATATCGTATGGCTAAGAAGATTACAATGAAGAGAAGAACAAGTCAATGCAATACTTGATTTCAAGTTGTAGTACAAAGGGGTGGTTGAGTTCTATTATTTTCATGCATGAACGTACTCAATTCATTCATGAAATTTCAAATTAGGCAATTAGTAGCAGCAATCACATCAGCTCCTAAGTTTGTCTAGACAAATAAACTCAAGCAAGAGATAGTGCAGCATAGATAAAGCCTGGAACGTCTGCGTCTATGCAATCCATTTGAGCGGCTAGGATGCTACTGCTACATGACACAAGTTCAAACTTCATGTGTTAGTCGAGAATAGTTGAAAGGGTCATACAGGAATCCCAAACGTAGCGCCCAAACTGCTATTCCATGTGTTTAGGTGTAGCTCCAATTATTGTAATAATGGTCTTTGGTACTCAAGGCGATGTTTATCTGATTGTTGTAAGCACTTAATGCGACTTTTGCAAGTGATATGAACCAATGCAACATGTTTTTTATCGTTCATTTTGCTCATCAGAAATTGATTTTCCCCCTCACCAGAAGACGTGATGTATAGACAAATTGCATCACCACCTGTTTTAAGCCCTTTTAGAGATATTGGAAACTCAGAGCTGTCATTTTCTAAGTAGAAGGAGGGCACAACCAATATACATCAACACGGATGTTTATTTGAAATTGAAAGGATTTTTGGTAATGAAGCAATATTGGAGGTTGATTTTATTGTGATCAATTTATTTGCACTGGAGAGTAGAACTTTTTCAGATCCATTGTATAGTTGTTGCTCCTTATGCTATCCCCTACAACGCTCCTTCATAATTGGAGCATCACATATCTTGTGGTCTTTGTTTGTGACCGCTCCATTAATGTATTTAAACACTCCTTGCTCAGCTTATTGCTGAAGACTCTGCTTCAGGACTACGGTAGGTGCTTTGTTTGAATTCATTGAGTTTTGAATGCCACAACAGTACATTATGTTTTGGAGCTACTTTGCTAATACATGTTCGATGGGTTTCATTACTATTAGTAGTATCTTTGTCACTCAATCTAGCATTGATGAGTACTCTAACTTTTGATAATGAATGCTGCTCAAATTTACCACAGTTATTTAATTTAATGATATGTTATATGCTGCTTGTCTATTTTAACTAGGTCTCATGGATGAGCTCGTTTGGCTTTAACGGAACTTGGTTCATATCATGAAAGGAATTCGGCTTGCATGGCAAGTGTGAGTTCAATTGGCATTTGACTAGTCAAGATAACCAAGACTTGAATCTCAGAAGGAAGTCCAACAATTTCATGAATTTTCTTAGTGAAATCTCCATATGCATGTCTTGGTCCCACTAGCTTTCTAGCACTTGCTTGGGGTTTCAAGATCCAGTTGCTGCAACTCTACTCCATTTCTTTGCGAAATATCATAAGCTTGAGTGCTTACACCTTCTCATAGTGCATATGTCGTGTGATGGTTTAGAACTTACAAGACCTGAAATCATCGCTTAATCCTTTCATTCTTGACTGAAGTAATGAGACCATTAAAGGAGGCAAATAAGAAAACAAGAAACAAAGCTTATGATAAGAATGTGGGAATGAGGAAAAAGGAGAGAGGAAGGAGCGTTTGCTTCAATTCTTTTACAAGTTAGTATTGTTGTTCCATACAGCTATGGCTACTACTATATGCTGTCTTATATCATACTTGAACATTTGAAAGATCGATGCCAAATAGTTTCTAAGCTCCAGGACAGTCCAATCCAAACAGCTGCAGCAAATTGTTCACTTCAGCAAGCAGTATAGATCTGCAGGCACTTGTTCATGTCTTGGGTGGTGCTTGCTACAGATGCTACTTGACAAGGCCAGGACATTTCTGTGAATTAGTGTTGCAATGTTCTTACTCATAATGACACTCTTGTGCTGTTACATAATTAACTTATGCAGCTCTCAAATGCTATGAGCAGCTTAGGATTGTTGTTGCTATATATAGGCGCTCAATTGTATTCAACCAATGTGAATACTTGAAAGTTCATTCATTCATGCTACCATATTGGTGTTGTTTGTAGCAGCAGCAACAACTGCTTGAGCACTGCGAATAGCTAATGCACGCTCAAAAGATAAAGCCTGATCTTTAACAAACATTAGCATGCAAGGCTCAGACCATGGAACCAAAAGGCTAGGATTATGAAATAAAATGATAACCCAAACGAGTATTAGCTAGCATGTGGAGATGAAGAAACTATAATCTTATTACAGAAGACAACAATTACTATGACAAAAAAGACTCAGGGACAGCCAAGAACACAACAGCTATAATATGAAGAACAAGTCAAAGAAAGACAGTTTGTGCATGGTCTAGTAAATTCATCATATCTCCCTCATATGAGCTCTTTTTGAGATGATCCAAAATGATACTAAGGCTAAGAGAGAGACCTTCATTTTTTATGCTTCACGTCTTGTGAAATTTTAAAAGTATTGAGGTAAAAATTTATCATGAATTTGGTACACATGAAGTATAGCATTATGATATGCAATTTTTGATAAAGTTTCATAAACCAAACGCATCTCTTCCACCTGAAATTGGATTGAGGTGATTCAAAACTATATAGAAAGAAGGGAATGAGATATAAAACTTTCATGTTTTTTCATGGATTCATAATGCATCAATACAGAATTAGTCATGAAGTCCCTGCATGTGCAGTAGTAGCTTCCAAAGTTACAGATTTGGCACAATTTCATAAATTATGTGCATTTTTCTCATCTAATCTTTAATCAAGATGAATTAAAATTCTTTGGAAAGAGGAGAAGAAGATCTAAAACTTTCATGTTTTAAGTTTGATGAACTTCGAATGCATCAATACATAATTCATCGTGAAATTACCGCATGTGCAATGCTAGTGTCCAATTTTTGTAGATTTGATAGAGTTAAGTAAATTGTAGATATTTCTCTCACCCGAGCTCCTTGTAATGTGATTCAAAATCCTATGGAAACATGAGAGAGACCTACAATTTTTATGTTCTAGGTTTTGAGGAATTCCAAATAAATCAGGGCTGAACGCTGAAATTTTTTATGAAGTTTCTATGTAGCAGCTAAGGGACCATACAACCAAAGGATCCAACTCAAAATACAGAGTTCTCATTGTATCGCTATAATGGAAGCTAATAGTAATAGCAAGGAGCTGCATATTCCTATCACCATGCCTTCTATTGAGGTGGGAGTAGTTGTTAATGGTACTCAATTAATATCTCAAGTAGAACACTTGAATCTATTGGGTGAGAAAGGTGCTAACAGAGCAGCACTACAGTCCAATGAGAGGCTTTTGGCTACTATTGTTGTTGGTTCTATTGTTGTCGATAAACTTTCTCTCGTGTCTACTTTAATAGTTGGTCAGCTCATCAAAAGCCACATAACATAACTTGTTTGTTAAAAAAAAAAAAAACAGAGAGAGAGGAGGACATGGTTGGTACTCAATAGCTGCTATCATGATATGGAACTTTTGTTGTCAGGATGTGCTGGAATGACCTTTCCCACAAAAATATAAAGATTGGTTATGCAAAAAGATATAATGCTTTCCTAGGAAAATCAATATGTTCAACTTCTCTCAATAAATCACGAAAGTAGCTCAATGGAGCTGGCATTTCCATGATTGCCAACTTCAAACAATGCTAATGGACTCTTTTGTGAAATGGGTGGAATAGATCTACAGCTCATTTTCTATGTGCTATTGTGAGCTTGACAGCAGCATTTGAGCTGTTACTTTTTCCGCTATTAGAGCAGTGAGAAAATAGGATTGAAGATATCAAGGATTATAAGGAAAAAGGAAATGGGATCAAGCATTGATAAGGGAAACAATGACAAGTTGTGGTGGAGGTTGGCATGGCCAAGGTTGATTGGGAAGAGGAAAATGAACTCAGAAGGATGAGTGTGATATGGTTATGAACTACTCATCAAATCCATTATCATCTCCTTTTGTTTTGCACTATAAATTTAAACAGCAAGATTTGAGGAAAAAAATTGACATCTCCCCTATCATTTCAGTCTAAGAAGGACAATAAAGATTAGGTCCTAGCTGCTACAATTTAATTGAGTATTGAGAACGAAACTCAACAGATTTCTTCAATAACTTCTCTATGAAGATTACAATTATTACAGATCCATCATTTTTGGAGTCCTTTCACACTATTGTTAAAGCTGTTCTTGCCTAGGGAGCAATCAATGCAACAAAACACACAACTATCATCACAATGCCATGAATGGAAATAGACAAGGCCAGAACAGAAATAATGGTAAGCCTAATTGTAGAAAATTCTGGACAAGCTAGCAGTCCGGCTCCAAAATCGAATAGAGCTCATACTTCGTGGACAGAACAAATGATAAGAAAACTACAGCAATAGCTAATTTCAACCGCGTACTCAACATGATAGATATTCAAAGCTATTAGTAGTTATGATTGTTGGTGTGAACAAATCTTAGGAATTCAATGTCAAGTAGGGTTTCACCAAGATAGAAAATAGTAACAGCAGGAAATCAATTGCATCGAGAGTCCTGGTGTAGCTTGACAAAACAAGTAATTTTGGCACTACCAGAAAGACTAGTAGAGACACCTATGCAATTGAACAGTGGAAGTTAGCTTGGTGAAAATAATGGGTAAAAGATTATGCTGGCATGCTATTCATGTGGATTTCTAAAATTTTATTTGACAACAAAGTGAAGGCTAAACACTTCTCCAAGCTAACACATTTTTCTTAAGACAAAATCAATGTCAACCCTTTAAGGAACACAGAAATAAGACAAAAATGCAGAAAAGTGTGACATCTAGCAGTAAACAGAAACCTAAAACAGAGCCATTGAACAAATTGCATGTTCACATTTCTCAGGAATCAAAGAAAGTATAAGAAATGGAGGACTTGAAGTGACAAGTAGAGCAAAATATTAGTAACACTACAAAAAAGTAGGAAGTTAATTGCAATGAGAGAACAGATGGCATGCATGTGATATCCAGAGGACTCAAATAACTACTGTGTACCTGAGGATGTCAAACAACCTAGTACTATTAGAGAACTCCGGTGGAGCATACAACAAGGTAGTCCTGCTGTAAGAGGATATCAAGCAACCTGCACGGTCATCACAAATGAACCAAACAATTGTCACATATCTCATACCGGTTCCCTATATAAAACCACTACTGCAGCTAACCAACAAGACCAATATGCATGTCCAAGTCGAATATTTTATATTTTACCTTTAGTATTTTATCAATCTTAACCAAGCAACGACGTCATAGAAGCTGACGTCCTGATTGGAAATGAATGCTAAGCTATCAAAGCTGATGAATAAGGACCTGTGGACTATTCAGGCCACAACGATGAAGCACCTACACTGATGGAGGTCACTTGGACCAATTAGAAGCTCGATTGGTACTCCATTCGCTGAATAAAGCATACCACCATCAAGCGATTAGTTTTCAAGTGAACCCACTACAATTTATGCTATATCACTGTGGCTAAACAGATTCGATCACAATGGGAAGTCGAAAAAGAAAAGCCGCCTTTGAAGATGGAAAATAGCTGCCTTGCACAACATCCATAAACTTAGAATTAAAACGCACAAGCAGAGATAAGAATAAGGGGAAAGCTCAATGAAGCTCAAATCTTTCTCAAGCAACTAACCTTCGGATGTTTTGGGTTAGGTTATAGGTTTTCCCAAAACGCCGACAATGACAAAATTAGAATTCAATGAAGCTAAAACTAGTTGAAGCTTCTAAGATTTCTGGTATTGTTGGAATGTGGTATGAAACAAAAAATAGTGATATGAATACAGAGAGAGAAAGTTACGGTGAGAGAGAAGACAAGGAGAAGGAATGGGTTTACGAGCTTGAGAGTCTAAAAAAAAAACAGTGAATACAGATTAAGTGAAAGGAAGAAGAACACAACTCCCTTGTAAAAGGCAAAAGAATTAAGAGCGGGAGGAACGTTTTTCACGCATGAGATGAAGGAGCAGGTACAGTGTGCGTTGTGTGTTTTGCATAATTAAAATGTGGACGCATGTCCCAGACACTACAAATTGGTACACCGATAGTAACAAAATAATCGTCTTTTGCATAGCTATCCAAAAATTATGGACATGGGTTAGATCAACATAAAATTGAGTGAGCTTTATCACAAATGAGGGGCCTTAGTAGTAAATCCAAGTTTGAATTCTATTTTTTTTTTTTTTTTTTGTAATTGTTTATTTGAAGCCACAAGACATGATTAAAAAAAAAAGAAAAGAAAGAAGAAGTATACTACACTCATCAACAAATGACTTTGTATGGGGTGAATAACAAGAGTGCAAAGGTCAAAATCTGATGGATCATTTGCATGAATTAGATGTGAAAGACAAATTTACATGCATGTGGAAAATCATCCATCAAAGGGACTTATCAATATACATATATATATATATACATATTTATCTCGAAAGAAAAATAATTTTAGCTTGAAGCGAAGAAAGCAGTCTGATGATATTGCAAGAGCGTATACTTAGAGAATTTAATTATTGAACAAGTGCTGTGCCAAATTTTCATGTTGCCGAATTTTTGATGTCATGACTTCATAAGAAAGGTAACATGCCACACAATAGTGCAACTATTTCACATCGCACATGTGCTAGGTAAAATTTTATTTGTCCAATAAATTAACATACCAAGTGGCAGTGCAGCTATTTCTTGTGCACACACACTAGGAAAGACCTTAGTCATTCAAAAGGGCTTAATTAATACCCAAATCCTTCTGATAGCCCGAAGGACTTCAATCACAGGGTAAAATGTAGATCATCGAAATTGATTATAAAGGCTTTAAGCTCAATTTTTTTATTTCGAGTTTAACTCCCTAAGCTGATGTGACAGGACTTAGGAATTAAACCCAGTTATTTGGGATGATCATGAGAGAATTGACATGGAACTTGAAGTAAAGATCGTAGGAATTGGCTTGCTCAATTTCAACATTTCTTAAATTGGCTCACACACTACAAATAAAATGCCTTAATGGGTCTAAGCCACAAGGGAGTCCACTTTCATATCTACTGTGAGAGAGACTCATCCTAACAGTTGGTTGTGTATCTCATCTGATGGACGACATTGACAGCTAGATTTCCTATAAATACCTCTAGTCTCCATCTCATTTAGATAAGTGAAATCTTGGAAAAAACACCGTCGTACTACTGGAATCCTATCCTTGTGAATCAATCGCTTAATTTACTCAAGAACGCACATGATATTTATGGTATTTATTGAGGTTGACGCTTTCTAACTCCCTCACCTGTCACGCATGTGTTAGAGCCTACTGAGATTGCCTACTTCTCCTTCCTACATGATTCTCTCTCAACCATCCTTGTACATGGGTGGGCATGGACCGGTTAACTAGTCCATAGCCCAATAATTTGAATCGGTTCATTATAATCAATTTTTTTAAATCTCAAACCTAAACCAGTCCATAATTGACGGTTAACAGGTTTAACAGTTAACCATTTTTTGGGGTTAATAATTTTGATTTTCGATTTTTAACCATTTAACATAATGGTCAATTAAAAGTTGTTGTTAACCATATTTTCACTGGTCCATAAAAAGTTAAACCCTTTTGTTTCATAATTATATTCAAAAACTAAAAATTAACAAGTATTAACTTAGTAACAAGTTTTATTAAAGACAGCTTTAAAATAAAAAAGGGCTAGGATGCATTTGGTCAACAAACATTAACACCCTGTCATTATTCAAGATTTGTAATTTACAAGAAAACTTTAAGCATTTATGGACTGCTAGACACATAATGCTTTAGCGCTCAAGATAATAACATAAAACAAAACAAAGATCTAATACAAGTGTACCATAAGCTGTATTATATTTATTTAATGTTCAGTTTTGCGTGACATTTTACCAAGTTTATCATGATTTATGCTCTTTATAATTCTAAAAAATTAATTATATATATAATATTATATATTTATAGATATCAATTAACCGTTAACTATCAGTTTTTCGTGATTACAAACCAAAATCGAATCCGAAAACCGAAAAAATTAAAATAATGAGCCTAAACCAAAATCGATAAACCGATTAACCATATTTTTTGAATTGATTTTTTGGTTTCATATCAGTTTTTGGACTTAGTCGGTTTTTTTGCCACCCTACTTGCATGTGTTGTTTCCTTAGATTATGCGTAGCACGATAATCATGCGATACGCATGTGATCGTTGCATCTGAATCCTTACTCACACAGTATGCAATTGTTAAGCAAAAGTTTTGTAATATACGGAAATAAATATGAAAATATAATGAATTATGAATCATGAGATAATATAGGATGAGTTTAAGGTCAAAACAAGTAAGTTGTAAGCTTTAAGTTTAATTGTAGAATGAATATTAAAGTTCAGATTTATGCAATTTTTGACAGATTCAACACCGCCCCCCGGAGAATCTATGCCGCCAGTATAGAGATGGCGTAGGAAGGGAACAGTAGCGTTTTTCTTAACGCTTGGTGGAACGCCATCGGTGTATGCAAGTGTTTCTTTTAGCACTGGCTAGGAACATCGTCGGCGTAGGACATGGATTTGTCGGCGTATATAGTAGGATCGAATTTCTGGGAATTCAAAGCCTCGATGAACGCCGCCAGCACTCGTGTAAATTTTGCCAGCGTAAGGTGTACGCCGGCAAGATTTAAACGTACGCCGGCGGTGTAGGGCCGGCGTATGACCAATTTCTATAAATACAAGACGCAAAAAACAGTTTTCGAGAGAATTTCTTTTTATCATATTTTCCTTCGTATAAGAGAGTTTTAGAGTATTATTGGAGAATTAGGATTGGAGAATCATCCGGAATGTGTTTTTTATCCAAAATAAGTGATTTTAACCTTCTTTTATGGATTATATACGAAATCGTATGAGTTCACTTAGGGTTTTGTTGTGTTCTTGAAGGAAAAACGTGGGAAAGGTTTAGATATCGGATTAAATCTGTCTTGATTGGATAAGGAGTGAGTTTTGTGATTAAAACAAGTAAGTATAATGTTCTCATATCAGATTTATACGAATTTCATGCAAATTCTAAGGATTTTGTGATTTGTTTGCATGAAGGAAACCCTAGATTTGGTTGGGATTCGAATTTGTGGATGTAAGTCGGGTTTTGGTGATCCGAATCAGTAAGTTTCATCTTTTCGTTGATGAAATTAAATAATGTGTGATTGGATGATCATTATATGTTCTTGTTGTCATATTATATTACGGTTTCAGTAAAATATTCGAAATTTGTGGAGTTTTGTGCGGTTCGTTGTTGTTTTTGAGGATATTTGTGGAGTTTGATCGGAGTAGACGGTGCAGATAGTAGAGATTTCTTTTCAGGTTAGGATTTCTGGAATATTCATGTCTGTTGGAAAATGTTGATAATGTATTCATATCTATTGATATATATATATATATATATATATGTTGTAACATGATATTTGGAGTTTGTGGAATTGTTGTTGGTATGGATATAGGAGTTTATGGAGTTCGAGTTGTTTTTGTTATTATTGATATCGAGTTTGAGGATTTGAGTTGTGTTCCTGAAATTGAGAAAGGTACGACCAATCCTTGCTTGCTGTTTTTGCCTGTAAGTTTAGTATTGATTGAATGGTTGTAGGAACAGAATTTCTTAGTAAACCTAATCATTATTCGGTTTAATAATTGTATGTTTGGTTGTGCTTGGCTTTAACCAATAAAGACCTAACTGACGGTGATACTGGTGAGGCACCCTGATGATCTTGGTGTGAGGTTGTCCCTAGTGGACTTGTGCTTTGATATGATTTCGGTAGAATCAGGTGTTCTGGATTCAAAGTGTTTAGGGAGTACCCACTCATCCATATATGTATATCTGATTATTATTTTCAAAAAGTTGTTTGATTTTCAATGGGGTCTGAGTAACTCCGAGTTCGGGATTAGAGTATTCCTAATACTGGATTGTGTTGTTTTGTTAGCTTAAGAAAGATAATAATATGATTGTTTGCATTAGTTGAAGTTGCATGAATTATCTGCCTGTTGTATGTGCATATGCATTTGTTTTTAGATTGGAGTTATCGTACTGGGCGTCGCCGCTCATTCTTTTAAATTTCATGTACAGATGAAGAAGATATAGTATATGATCTTTCCGGATATGAGTTATTCTTTAATAGTGGGGATGTCGATAGTGGACTCGACTACCTAGTAGAGAGCTAGTCTTCAAATATCAAAATTTCTAAAGAAAAGACATGTTTAGATCATTTGGTGTTTGTAGTTGGATGTTTATGTTGGTTTTAAATGAAAAGATTTTAATGTAACCAGTTTTTAGTTTCTGTTGAATTTGTTGGCTGTGACGTCAACTTGGATTTTATGCTTGAACCAGGAGTTTATGCTTTATGAAGTTATTAGTTTTTTTAGGTTTCGTATCCCATGAGATACCCTATGTGTGTTTACAGGTGATAATTGTATTATTGTGGATATTAGAGCCTTTTCGTGTCCTATATAAGAGAAGATACGTGGCGGGTTGTGATGCCTTATTTTAGGGCGTTACAGCTTATTTGGTATTAGAGCTATAGGTTATGTATCATATAGATTTAAGTTTTGATTCCTTAAGACGGTGAGATTTGAGGAGTGGGGTAGAATAATAGGTTTGTTGTTTAGTTAAGTTGTTGTTGTCTGATAGATTCTTCAGTTTTGATCTTTAAGTTGGGTTACCCTCTATCTCATGAAGATGTGTTTGTTGGTGTTAGTAAGTTGATATCTTGTAGTTTCCATAGTATGTTGATCCTTATAGTTCGTTTTACCTCTAGAAATTTAGTATCCTTACCCAAGATCGTGGATTATAGTTGATCTCTTAGCAGGGTGGATTAGCGGTTAAAGGTATATAAAGGATGTGTACCAGATGTTTTGGACAACATGATATCAAGGTTTCCAAGAGGCTTGAATTGCTTGTTTCTCCTATGGCAAGGTTGGGCAGCAACAATTTCGTATAGAGAAGGTTGTTTCACAGATGTTTTATTTCATGTGTAGATATAGAGCTAAAGAATGCAAAGTGTTTAGAAGATAAGAAGTTCTAGGGATTCTGATGCAGGTTCAAGTTTTTTTCAAGCATATCTAAGCAATTGTTATTTAGTAGTGAGAAGGTAGTTAAAGGTGTATTTACAGATACCTTTGGAAAGAGGAAATGCATAAAACAGTTGATATCTAGAAATGTGGATATTGAGATGAAGGGTAGACATCTACCTGCAGATTTGGTAGTGCTGGATATGTTAGATTTTGATGTGATTTTGGGTGTAGACTGGTTGGCAAAGTACCATGTGGTGATTGATTGCCATAACCTAGTAATAGAGTTCAGTTTGCCCGATGGTGATAAGTTTTTTTATAAGTTGGTAGTGCAAAGACCTCCAGTTTTACTTACTTATGAATTGTGGGGAGGACCAGTTTTGGCTGCTATGGTGAAAAAAGATAAGAAGGAGATAGTGTTGTTAGATGTTCCAATTGTATGTGAGTATCTAGAAGTTTTTCCAGAGGATCTGCCTAGATTACCACCAGAGTGGGAAGTGGAGTTTAGTATTGACTTGATACTCGGTATTGCATCGAAATCAAAAGTACGTTATCAAATGGCTCCTACAGATCTTGCTGAGCTTAAAGTGCAGTTGGATGATTTGTTGAAGAAGAAGTTCATTAGACCTAGCGTTTCACCTTGGGGAGCTCCAGCTCTGTTTGTCAAGAAGAAGGATGGCAATATGAGACTATGCATCGATTACAGAGAATTGAACCATGTGATAGTGAAGAACAAGTATCCCTTGCCACGAATTGATGATCTGTTTGATCAGTTGGTAGAAGCTTCAGTGTTCTCAAAGATAGACTTGAGATCTGGATATAACCAATTGAGAGTGAAAGCTGAAGATATTCAGAAGACAGCTTTCAGGACAAGGTATGGACACTATGAATTTCTTGTCATGCCTTTTGGACTCACCAATGCACTATCAATATTTATGGATTTGGTAAACTGAGTCTTCAGGGAGTATCTTGATATATTTGTGGTAGTCTTCATTGATGATGTATTGGTGTATTCAAGGACTAAAGAGAAGCACGAGGAACACTTGAGATTAGTTTGATCAGATTGACGGAAGAGAAGTTATATGCGAAGTTTTCAAAATGTGAGTTCTGGTTAGAACAGGTGTCTTTCTTAGGACATGTTGTTGATGGTAGTGGGATATCAGTGGATCCTGAGAAAGTCAAAGCAGTTGTTGAATGGCCAAGACCCAAGACTGTGATGAAAATCAGAAGTTTTCTAGGAATAGCAAGATATTACAGAAGATTTGTGGAAGATTTTTCCAAAATTGCTAGTCCTTTGACCCGGTTGACACAAAAGGGAGTGAAGTATGAATGGAGTGAAAACTATGAAGCTAGTTTTCAGTTGTTGAAGAATAAGTTAGTATCTGCTCAGTGCTAGCCTTACCTGTGAGTGGTGAGGAGTATGCTATTTATAGTGATGCCTCTATACAAGGTTTAGGATGTATGCTCATGCAGAGAGGCAAGGTTATAGCATATACTTCTAAACAGTTAAAGCCCTATGAGAGGAATTATCCTACTCATGATCTGGAACTAGCAGCAATTGTGCATGCTTTAAAGCTGTGGAGACATTACCTATATAAGGAAGGATGTAAAGTGTATACGGATCACAAAAATTTAAAGTACATCTTTACCTAGAAAGAGTTGAACATGAGACACAGAAGATGGTTGGAACTGATAAAGGATTTTGATATTGATATTCAGTATCATCCAGGAAAGGCGAATGTAGTAGTTGACGCCTTGATAATAATATGATTGTTTGCATTAGTTGAAGTTGCATGAATTATCTGCCTGTTGTATGTGCATATGCATTTGTTTTTGGATTGGAGTTATCGTACTGGGTGTCGCCGCTCAGTCTTTTAAATTTCAGGTACATGTGAAGAAGATATAGTATATGATCTTTCCGGATATGAGTTATTCTTTAATAGTGGGGATGGCGATAGTGGACCCGACTAACCAACAGAGAGCTAGTCTTCAAATATCAAAATTTCTAAAAAAAAGACATGTTTAGATCATTTGGAGTTGTAGTTGGATGTTTATGTTGGTTTTAAATGAAAAAAATTTAATGTAAATAGTTTTTAGTTTATGTTGAATTTGTTGGTTATGATGTCATCTTGGATTTTATGCTTGAACCAGGAGTTTACATTTTATGAAGTTATTGTTTTTTTTAGGTTTCGTGTCCCATGAGATACCTTATGTGTGTTTACAAGTGATAATTGTATTATTGTGGATATTAGAGTCTTTGTGTGTCCTATATAAGAGAGGATACGTGGCAGGTTGTGATGCCTTATTTTAGGGTGTTACAAGTTTAATATGAGTATTATAAAGATAAAAGAAGTTTGAGTTGCTCAATCAAAACACTCAGAAGTTATCTCAGAAGCTTTCTAAAGAATTTTTTAAAGAAAGACCAACTTAGAGGTTGTCTAGAAAAATCTCAAGAAGATAGTTTGTATAGAGATTGACTAAGAGGGTAAACCTGACATGAATAATTTATGATAAGAATAGTCTAGATCTATTTTATGTTCAAGGATTACATCGAATTGAAGGTCCAACTCCAAAGTTGAATGTATTTGGGTAATACATTCAAAATGTTCCATTCAATTGGTCAATATATCCTTGGCATTCCAATTTTTATCATTTTAAGGTAGTTGGAACAATCATGAAAGAGAAGACAACAAGTATAAAAGTTTTCAAGATTTATTATTTCAAGTTATGATGTTTCAAGTGTGTATTTTTAGTTCAAGTTATATATTTTAAAGCTTCAAGAACATGTTTTAATAGAAGATAAAGCTCAAATTTTTTAAAAAAAAAAAAAGGGGAAGCAAGGTACTCTCCTATTTTATGGGATACAGAGATATATTAAGGAGGAAACTGAACTTGTGCAGATTCTTTCATGATATTCTTAACAGCTTATTTTCAAAATATCAATAACAAGACACATTAGGAACAAGCTAAAGCCAGATATCAATACTCTTAAGATTAAACTTAAAAAATACCATCCTCATCAACAACAAGATATTAGAATAGATTATTATTCATGAAGAGTGGTCAAGCACTGATATTATCCATACAAAGCCATTGGACAAATTAAAGATATAAATAAGAGAAGTTCAAACTCAAAGAACACATGGAAAAAGAAACTCTCATTCATTATGTGATTTGCGATAAAAAAACTCCAACTTATATATGAAAAATTTGTTGTTGCCATTTTATTTTCTTTTGAGCCAAAAACTTAAAGGAAATTTTAAAATTTTCTTCCGCAATTTCTTTCTAAATTATTGAGTGAGTTAGATTGCAAATAGGCTCTAAGATTAGAGATAGCTAAGCGTTAGAGTGACGTCTAATTGAGCACAGTACTTGTAATCTTGATTTTGTTGGATATAGTGAAATATAGCAATGTGGAATATAGAGTTTCCAACATGGAGCTGGAAGAGAGGATTGACTCATTGAGGAAACTTTATAAAAAATTCCCTTCTTCCCTTTTCTCTTTTAACTTTTGGATATCGTTATTGTTTATGCTTATTTGTAATAGTTTTAAGCCGTTGCAATATATTAACCAAAGGGGCTTTTTTAATTTAAAAAAGGGAAAAGTTTCTATAAAAAAAAAAAAAATTCAGCCCTACATCCTTGGTTGCTTAATTAGGACCTACAATTAGTATTGGAGCATGTCTCTTTTACTAAATTGAGAGATCCAACACTAATGGTGGAAAATAATGTTGCTATTGACCGAGTCCCATAATTCGGTAGCACAAATTTTCTCTATTGGAAGATGTATATGTTGATACACTTTTTCATTGAAAAGACTATTTTGATAGCGTAAAACTATCGGCCAATGTACTAGGTGCGTATGTAGTAATAAAAACTGATGAGTGCCAGGTCGAATCCATAGGGAGCTAATTGATAAAGTACTATATTGTAATGGTTTTACTCTAATCTAGGCAACCGAATAGGAGTTTGAGATTTCTAAACTAATTAAACTACTCCCACTATAGACTAAACTAATGCTAAGACTACGATGTGAAACTCTTTTAGTAAATAGGTATGGGATTATATAATGACGAGTTTGTTCATTTGAATTTTGATTAAATTCATAAGAATTTGCTTCCTTTTTGAGTTGCAAGATTCTAACTATAACATGGATATCCCTCTCAAGTAACCCATTTATAATCATCAGTTAAATAACACACTCCTCTTACAAGTCATGCTATTATAGTTGAACTTATGGTTGAAGCACGTGTCCATGTAAATAAACCATAATTTCAACCGCATTAAAACCTTGAGCTCTAATTTACAAGAAATTCGTAGACAAATTTTTAGCTTTGTAAACATTGAAATAAAAATAACTAAAGTTCCAAATCAACAGGACCTGTTATAATTTACTAATCAACTACTCAGAAAATTTATAAACACATCATATAATCCCACTAAATAATTTTAGCTCATACTGAAAAGTGAAATTTCATTCATACAAATTTGAACACAATTCATTACAAAAAGATAAAGGATAGAAATCATCCAAAAATTGTAGAATGTCTTCTAATAATTCTGGCATCCAACTTCACTATAAAAATGCGTAATGAATAGTGCTAGGTGATGAGATGAAGTGAGGTCAAGGATGGTGAAATGAAGTCAAGGTTAAGGTCAAGAAGGTGAATGTGGATGGAAAATAGAGTGTCTAGAATCAAGAGGGCCAAACTAAGGGACTTCTAAAAATGACAATGAAATTGGTATATATAAGGTCTTGTGGAAAGTGAGTTGGTAAGTGAAGTTATGGTGATGTGACATTTGATGGAATTTGACGAAAGTGATGTGAGAGGTAGATGGAGTAGATCCCCAAAATACAGCAAAGGTACAAAAATAAAGATAAAAAGGTCTTAAAAAAATATTTACAAGCCTAAAAGAGAAAAATAAAACAGCAGGTTGCTTGAGTTGGTCTTGATTGATCGGTGGATCCTTGAATAGCTCTGTTGGGAGGACACTGCAGCTTAGTTGAGTTAGCTCAAATACGTTGCAACTTAGGTCAGTGTTTTCTTGAACTGGAGTTGCTCGGTGATTGAGGTGGAGCGGTAGGTCAGTACTGTGCATAGGCATGTTCGAGCTCAGGTATGTATGGTGTTGAATTGGGAGGTCGGTATTTAAACTTGCAGCAGGTCAGCAGCTGCTATTACAAGCAGCTTACGAGTCTTCATGAACAGGTTGGTGTGTGATGCAGAACTCGATTAATGCTGATGCACCAGATCAGTTTGGTATGAAGCATGTTGGTGGTCTTAGCATCAGCTCAGACCTCAAGTTGCTGCTGTTTCATCGGTGCTTTCATGTACAGATCGCTTGGATCAAATCTGGTCGATGCTGGTTCTTGTTCGTCCACTGCAGCAGGTCGGTCGGATTGTGTTCTGCTGCGAAGTTCAAGTGACACCTGCTTGGTTGCTCCAATAAGCTATCATGAGTGCTCCATTCTCAGTTACGAGTGCTTTGTATGTGCTTGTGTGGTGTAGCAGGCACTTACTTAGATCGGTTGCAGGTTGGTACCGCTTCAGTTTCATGCTTGGATTGCTGGAGTTATGCTTTGTTCAGCAGCTCGGGTGCAGAGCAGGTTGGTGATGGTCTCAGTTGAGCTCGGAGGTCAGGCTGTAGCTCCAGTCGGTGCTCACAGGCTTGGTCAACTCTGTAGTTTCAAGTTGGAGGCTACTCAGGTCGTGTCGCTGCTGGAGTTGGCGTAACAGGTCGGCCTTAGGAGATCGGTTTGCTGGATCAAGGAGCTCGAACTGGCGAAGGAACTTGGCTGGTCGGTTGACTTGTGTGTATGTGGAGCTTGGTGTGCGCTCTGTCTTGAGCTCAACATGATCGACGGTTGGATAGAATAAGAGCTCAATCGAGGCACATCTGATCGCTCGAAGTTGGCTTAAGTTTAATTGTTATGGGTGCTCAGTTAGAGATCATGACAAGTCAATCTGCCACCTGGAGAGGTTCGACTTGAGCTGTTGCTGCTGCAAGTAGTGGAGTTGGGCTGTTGCTCAACGAATGGAGCTGCTCGACCGATGTTTTCAATTTTAAATGCTCGGCAAGGATCAGGTCATGACAGAGGCTGGTCGGAGACGCTTGGGAGCTTGCTGTTGTGATCTGCTCTATATCAGGTCAACATGTTCGGCAAGGAGCTCCAGCTGGTCGGTGCAGCAACACGTCAGCAGCTTGGTTCTACTGTGAATTAGAATGTGGTGCTCAAAAATACTGTTGCTGCTGTCACAATTCTAGTCGTGTAGAGCTGAGATCAGTTCTAGTTTGTTGACAGTAGCTCATCTAAGACAACTCAGTCTTAATTCCTACTACTTGGAATCTATATCTAGAAGCATCATATACTGCACTGGGAATTCACACAGATCAATATCTCAAATCAACAAATTTATCTCAAATCAATATCTCAATATCTTAAAGTTTGGAACTCCAAGTTATGTTTTTGCTAGAAGTGCAAAATGTAAATAACACACATGCTCCTTAATGGTTCTGTTTTGATGTTTTTTGCTTATTTAAGCACAAAACAATGCAAACAAGTATTTCATCGATTCTCTAACCACTTGCACGACTGAAGCACTCAACCAAGACAGCAATTATGATCCATTTAAAGCCATGAGAGCATCATTCTAATCCTTTTTTAATACCTTTTGCACATTTAGCCACAATTGATCCACATTCATGCAATTCATCTAATTATAATAGAAAATTCTCTTTAAAAGCCCAAAAATATACATGAAAATGTGAGATAAATGTATATAAAATATACATTTATCATATGTCTACCTATATTAAAGCTAACGATTGAAGTTCTTGGTAGGTGATAGTATTTGGAGACAATCAAGTTACAAGAAACGATGATGTTGAGTTTACAGAGATCAAAAGAGACTTTTGCAAAAAAAATCATGAGGCTAAAAATCTGTTACTCATTACTAGAATAGCACCTAAGTTTTACTTGATTTCTTCACGTGAATATGCTAAAGAGATAGAAGATATGCTTTGTGAAACATATGAAGGGACTAATACTATTAAGGAAACAAAATTTTAATGCTTTAGTATAAAGATATGAATTATTTAAGATTAGGCTTAATGAGAAAATTAAAAAAAATGTTTTGTCAATAGATTCACAACTATTACTAATGAGTTGTCTTCTCTTGGAAAGAAAATAGAGGATTCTGATCTTGTCAAGATAATACTAAGGATTTTGCCAAAGTCTGGGATGCCAAGAAAATAGCCATAGAGGAGATAGGGAAAAACTTGTGGCATATGAGTCACATCTTAACACCACTCATGAATTTGAAAATAGTAAGAAGGTGACAGCCTTTAAAGCAAAGAAAGTGATTGTTGAAGATTTTGAATTAAAGGAAATGAATGATGAGGATGTCAATGCATTGGCTCAACATCTTCATAAGATTCTCAAAAAGAAGGTAGATTTCTTTTAAGAAATATGACATGAATCGCAACATTCATGGCACAAGGAAAGGTTATAAAGAGAAAGATAAAACAAAGGAGAAAAAGGAGATCACATGCCATGATGTAACAAGCCCAAACACATAAAGTATAAGTATCTAACCTTGATGAAAAAATGGAGGGGTACAAAAAGAAAAGTAAAGCCATCCTAACGACTTGGAGTGACCTCAACAAGTTAGAGGCAACTCAAAGTATTCAATTGAAGATGAAGAGACAAGTTTATGTCTCATGGCTGCAACCGGCATAAATTTTGAATCTAAAGATGAATTATCTGATAGTGATGGGTATGCTAAGATGAAAAAGCTTTTAAAAGCACTAAATAAAGCTAACACTAAAATATCAAAGTTAGATGCAAAAAATAAAGCACTTAAAAATGAGAAAGATGCACTTAGTCAAACAAACATGTTGCTAGCTAATAAAAATGACATTTGAAAACTAATAATGAGACTTTTCATGATAATTCTAATAATTTGACAAAAGAAAATAATGTGTTAAAAGAAGAAATTGAGGATTTGAATTTTAGAGTTGAAAATCTCTCTAAATCTTTAAACAATACATTTAATAATATTAATGAAAGTGACAAATTTGAACATGTTAAAATCTAGTCAAAGACTTTGGATATGCACATGGTAGTTCATCTACTATTGTGAAAAAGATTGGTTTTGCGAAAGGAAATGAATTTGTGCATGCTAAACCTATTAAAAGAAATATGAATAGTAATAGTAGAGGATACCTCAGAAGGTACTCTCAATGAATGAGTAAGTATTCATTCAAAGGATACCTTTGATAATTATACAAATTTAAGAAATTAATAAAAAGAAGACCAAAATTTGGTGGAATTCAGAATACATCCCCTTTATTGATTTGTGTTTATTTATATACAAAACATGAAACTATACAAGGAAACTAACTTGGAAAGATGCATGCTTATAGGAATACAATAAGGAAGCAATAATAATGAGTTGACCATGAATTAAGGAGGCCAGCTAATAATATCAAGGCAATATTACTATTGACATCCCCCCTCAAATTGATGAAAGGTGTCGCATTAATTTGGAAACTAGATACTGATGTCGTGCATATGTCATGGATGTGGTAAGCAAATATGCAATTTGATCTTGAGAAGGGACATGATGAAGTTGGAGAATTTGGTCTTGCACAAGTTCACGAATATAGTGGCAATCCACCTTTATATGTTTCGTCTATTCATGATGTACAGGATTAGTTGCAATGCGAATAACACTAATATTATCACCATAGAGAGATGTAGGCTTATCAAATGAAATGCTAAAATCTAAGAGAAGTCAACGAAGTGAAACTATTTATGAACTAACAAAGGACATGGAGCAATATTCTGCTTCAATTGAAGACTTGGCAACTCGTTCTTGTTTCTTGCATTTCCATGAAATAGGTGATGAGCCAAAAAAAAAAAAAAAAAACACCACCCATTAGTGGAATGCCACATATTAAGGCACCCAGCATAATCTACATTAGTAAATGAGACAAGCTTCATAGAAGATGTTGAAGAAAAAAATATACCTTTTCCTAAGGTATCTTTCAAATATTGAATGATGTGATGAAGAGCAGAAAGATGCAACTTGCAAGGATTGGAAACAAATTAACTCACTACTTGGACAGCATAAGAAATATCAAGCCGAGTATTTATAAGATATATGAGGTTGCCAACAAGATGTCTATAGAGTATAAGATCAGACAAGGGTTGACTTGAATCCTTCATTAATTTAAGATTGAGCTCCATTGACGTTATACAAGATTGGTTATCAAGCAAACTAGCCAATTGGATCAAATTTGTAGTATACCTATTTTGATTAAGATATATACCATTCTCTGATTGAGAGATCTCCAATCCCAAGAAATAAGACAAAATCTCTAAGATCCTTCATGTGGAATGAGGACTGAAGAAATTTCTTTAACTCGTCAATACCTTGATGATCATGACCTGTAATAACCATATCATCGATATACACTAGCAAAATAATGATGCCATTAGAGGAATGTGAGATAAACAATGAGTGATCATTGGAACTTTGTTGTAACCCAATTAACCTAATAGTAGAGGAGAATTTATCAAACCATGCACAAGGGGCCTGTTTAGATTAGAAAGAGGGTACCCTAATGGTGGTTTCATGTACGCAATCTGTTTCAAGTCTCTAAGAAGAAAAACATTTTGGACATCCATCTGATGTAAAGGCCATCTTTTGGTGGAAGCAACAGCTAACAACGTGCGAACTGTACTCATCTTAGCAATAGGAGAAAAGGTCTCCTTACAGTCAATATCATATTTCTGTGTGCGTCTTTAAGCAACTTATCTGGCCTTATACCTATTAATAGAACCATCAGGTTTGATTTTGATAGTATATATCCATTTACTACCAACTAATGAAACATCAGATGGAGCTTAAGCTATTTCCCATGTATGATTTGCCTAAAGAGCTAAAATTTCCTCTTCCATAGCACTTTTCCAACATGCAATTTCTACTGCTTGTTTATAATCAGAAGGTATGGAAATGGAATTAAAGTACTAAAAAAAGTAGTGGACGGACCATACCGTTCAAGGGAATAACTATATCAATCTGGAGGTTAACCAAAATTGGAACAAGTTGAACGACGTAGCTCAAATGGAGGAGAATGAGGTGGAGATGGGGATTATGTCGGTGCTAAACCTTCAGGAAGATGATCGAGTTGCGGCATTGACAATGTCGTTACACCTGTACTTAGAGAGTCAATTTCTGAATTGTTCTTAAAATTAAAAGATCATAAGAAAATGATGGCAAAGATGTTATTACTTCTCTAGTGGAAGATTTAGGTGTTCCAAAAGGAGATGAAAAATAATACACATTTAAAAAAAATGACGTGAGATGCGCATTCTTCTTGCTTGGGAATCATAACAAAGACAGCCTTTATGCTTATCGCTATAACCAAAAAACACACATTTCATAGCCTTAGGAGATAATTTGGTTCATTCATGTGGAGGCTTTAAGACACAACAAACACAACCGAAGACTCTAAGGTGAGAATATGTGGGTGATTTCTTATACAAGCAAAACCAAGGTGTTTTGTTGTCAAGCACAGGTGTGGGTTGCCGATTGACAAGAAAAATAGCTGTATGAATGGCTTACCCAAAAAACTATGAGGGACATGAGATTCAAGAAGAAGAGTACGAGCAATTTCAACAACATGACAATATTTTCTTTCAACTAAGCCATTTTGTTCTGGGGTTTGAGGACATGATAGTTGATGTGAAATTCCCTTATCTTGAAAGAAGGTAGTAAGCTGTGAACAACAAAATTCTACCCTAGGGGATCGAAAGATTTTAATGATTTTGCCAAATTGTGTATCAATCATATTAACAAAAGCTTTCGCTATATTGGTAAGTTTAGATTTAGCATGCAAGAAAAATACTCCAGTGAAACGTGTGTAATGATCAATAAATAGGACAAAGAATCTATAACCCAACCTTGATAAAGATGGTGATGGCCCTTATAAATCAACATGAATGAGATTAAAAGTTGCCTCAACATTAAAGGAACTAGGAAAAAAGGTAATTTGGTAGCTTTATCAAGAGGACAACTTTCACAATTTAATGTTAAAACATCACAATTAACATTTAATCAAATCAGAAGAACACCGGATTGAAACATGTTTTTCAGTCTACTAGTATGAAGGTGTCTAAGGCATCGATGCCAAAGACACCATTTTTTATTAGCAATCGAAACATCATTTGAAGAAGAAAGAGAACAACAAAATGGAGAACAAAATCTATTATCCTAAGAAACTAGGTCCAAATGAAATAACCGTCTTGTTTATGTCCCTTCCCGATCATCTTCCCATTGTGAAGGTCTTGTATAGAACAACCAAAAGGAGAAAAATTAACTGAACAATTGTTCTCAAACAATTGACTAATAAAGATTAAATTATCAGTTAAATTGGGACAAAGAGAGAGTGAGTGAGAGGAAGAGATTTATCTAAAGAAAGTGTTCCCATCCCTTTTATAGGTACTTTTTCACCATTAACAGCAATAACAAATCGATTTGGTGGACAAGGTCAAAATTTTGAAAAATTATGCTTATTATTTGACATGTGATTAAATGCTGTAGAATGAAGCAACCAAGGAGAAGGACTTCTTTTACCTGATAAACCAACAGCAAAAAAAAAAAAAAAAAAGCAGAAGAAATATCACCTAGTAGAGTTGTCTACAAGGTAGTTTAAATCATCTGTTGTACGGCTTCTTAAGTGAGGTTTGAGCTACTATTAGAGAAGCCACAATTTCACTTTTTTCACCCAAACCAGTAGTAAAAAATGTAGATTGGTTCTATTTTTTCTATTGCAAAAGTCGACACCCAAGTATCACATACCCTTTCTTTTTATAATAGTTGCATTCATTCCTCATTCTTCTTGCAATGAACTTGTATATGTCCAAAACCATTGCAAAATCAGCATTAAACTTTGCTAGAATCTGCTCCTAATTGTTTCATCTAAGGCCTTCCACAAGAAGCTAAGAAAACAACATCAAAAGAATTAGTTTTAGCATCTAAATTAGCTTATATACGAAGTCTGGTCTCCTCTCAAAGAAGGTCACCTAAGACTGAATCAATATCCATTATTCCTTGATTAGTTATGTGCCTTAGCATTCTCAAACTCAGGTTTGAGTTTCATGAGGAATTGACGCACTCTACTCCTATCTCTTTCTTTGTTTAGCTCTTCATAGGCTGCACTGTCAATAAAACTCAAAGATACCATATCTAATTCAGTCCATAATCCCAACAATTCAGAATAAAAAGTTTTTATATCTCTATCATCTTGAGAAAATTTGGCAATCTTATACTTAATTTCAAATTATCTAGCTTGATTTTCTTGTGAATATACTTTCGTAAGGTGATCTTATATTATGCTAGCAGTACGAAATGACCTCAGACTCAAAGCAATATCTTTTTCTATAGAATTCAAAATCCAAGTAATAACTCTAGCATTATTTACCTTTCATTTTGCCTTTTCTTTATCATTAGTTGGTTCTTTTAATGATCCATCTAAAATTCCAGATAACTCTTTCCCTTCTATGGATATACGAAAAATGAAATTCCCAAAGCGGATAGTTCCTTCTATTAAACTTAGTCGATATAGTATCAGATTTTTCTCTATCCATGATATCTCAAGAGATAAAATTATATAGATTGCACCAGAATGTTTGTTGAGTTTGAAGGTAGAATTTGGGAGACACAAAGAGATTGCTTGTAATAGTCTAGAAGTTGAACCAAATATATTTTTGACAAAACAAGAGAATTTTATATTATCAATGCTTCGATACCATGATAATTATACAGATTGAAGAAAATAATAAAAAGAAGACCAAAATTTGGTGGAATTTAGAATATATCCCCTTTACTGATCTGTATGTATTTATACACAAAACAAGAAACTATACAAGGAAACTAACTAGGAAAGATGCATAATTATAGGAATACAATAAGGAAACAATAATAATGAGTTGACTATGAATTAAGGAGGCCATCTAATAATATCAAGACAATATTAGTGTACCATGAATTAAGGAGGTCAGCTAGTAATATCAAGGCAATATTACTGTTGACAACCTCAAAGGCTACAAGTATAGATATCATATGAAGTATCCAAGGCAAATAAAAGGTTTTGGGTAAATCAAAGGTATAACACATGTTCTTATGCATGTTTCGTTTAAAATAAAATTGGGCATATAGAAAAATATTACTTTTGCAAAAGAAACAAGCTCAGTACTCATCAAGTTAAAAAACAAGAGAAAATGAGTTTGACTTATCAAAGACCCAAGCTTATTTGGGTTCCTAAAAAAGGCTTGATTACTTTTTTGTAAATAATTATAGGTGCAAGGAGCAAAAAAAAAAAAGGGACTTGATATCTGGATAGTAGATGTTCAGGCCATATGATGGTAGGAGATGCATCATTGTTTATAGGTTTAGTGTTATGTAAAAATTGAAAATGACAGTAGAGGTAAGATCATGGCATTAGGTATGATTAGTCATCCTTTATATTCTACTAAGAATGTTTCCTTTAGAGATAAAACATAATCTATTGAGTATAAGCCAATTATGTGATAAAGGTTATAAGATGATTTTTGAGAAAAGTAAATGTTATGCTTACAATACTGAAGGAGTAAAGTTGTTTAAAGGATTTGGAAAGAGAATTATATATCTAATTAAGCCTTTTGGGGATAATAGCATGGGGAATGCTCGTACTATTGATTTTTGGTAATTCAATGCCCAAACTTTAAAAATTGGCAAATTAGTGCCCATTCTTTTAAAGTCTTGGCAATTTAGCCACTTCGTTAAATCATAATATGAAAGACGTTATGTGTGGCTAATGTGGCTTCTCTTTTTTGAATAAAATCACCCAGATGTCATTGCATTTACATTGGAGAAAACTGACTTTTAATATTTCCACTCTCCGCATTGCACCTGGTATTAAGTAAATGAATTAAAATTCTTAACCCCTACCTTCACCTAATTAATTTCTTACTTCCGCTATTGAATTTTTGTCATTCATTATCCCATCTACCGTTCGATTTGACCGTTGTCACTACAACTCAAGAGAACATACTGCCTTCTAAGAGAAGAACAACAACTCAAGAGAACATACTGCCTTCTAAGAGAAGAACAATGGGAGCACGTCATTGTTGAAGTGAAGTGGAACATCACGTATTCCCTAGAAGATAGGTAAGTGCAACATTAATCGCCTATTCTTTACTGTCTATTTCATGCATGCTTGAATTGGTTATGGTCCCATATAGATTAAAGAATATGGTAGCGTTGGTCCCTTAGATAGTTATCCGCACTCATTGATTCGTGATTTCTTTTGCTGTACGATGTAGTTGTCTTGGTTGATTCTATGTTGTTTGATTTCATGATATTTTCTTTTTTGTAGTTGTCTTGTTTGATTCATGTTAACATGGTCCCATGTTTATTTGACAAGTTGAATGAGTGGTATCACCTATGAAGAATATGTATAAATCTCATGCCTTGTTTACATTACTTTAATCCTTTTAGCATGCCTTTATCAAGTGGGTTCCACATTTAAAGAGTTGTTTGTCTTGTTTTATTGAAAAATTTTATTGAACAAAGCGTTTTAAATATTTGTCTATTTATATTTTTTACATAGCACCCACCTTTGCATTAATGCATTATCTTTTTATCAAGATACACAAGAGGCCTATATGTCTCCATCATGGAGGAAGGTTTGTGAAGGATAATCATGATGTGTTATATGTTAACGGAAAGCATGATGTAATTGGGGTTAATATAGGTAAGCTCTCCTTTGATCTCCTGAAGGCAAAGTTAGTTACAAAGATCAGGTATTATAACATTGAGGTTATGAGATTTCTTACTCTAAACTCAAGCATGATTGATGGACTTAGAATAATAAACAATGACTTTGGCCTCCCTAAGTTGCTAAACATTTTAGAGACCTATCATAGCATTGAAATATACATTCAACATTCACACGAAGTTGGTTCCTCCACTAGAGAAAGGGATCATTATAAGGGGCAAAAGATGTAGTTGATAACATTGATTGGGGGGGGGGGGGGGGGGGGGGGGTGGGGGTGGGGTTTGGGTTAAAGTTAGAAGGCCAGAAGAATGATAGTAGTGACTTTAAAGGCTATTTGAGTTATGATACATGCAACAATGAGTTGATAAATGCTCGAAGAATAATTAAGGACTTTATATCAGGTTTGTGATTGAAGCTGGCAAGAAAATGCTCATCCCAGTGAATTGGAGCAAGTGGTAAATAATGAACTTGATGGTGATTTAGACACAGATTATGAGGAAGATAGGTGTAATTATGATTTTATGTAAAGATGATGAGGACAAGGATAGGCATGAATATACAAGGTAGAGGAATGATTTCAAAGTGTTTGATCCAAATGCTAAGGAAGTGCATTTTGCTATTGGAATATTGTTTGAGAGTCCACAAGAATCAAAAGATGCAGTTGTTAGACAAACCATAGCTGAATAGAAAGAGTTCACATTTGCTAGGAACACGAAGCAAAAAATAAAGATGAAGTGTTTGAGGGTTAGTTGCCCGTAAGCTATTTATGCATCTTTTGATAAGCAAACAAATTCATTTCGAGTGAAGACATGCAATAGTAACCATACTTGTGGCATCTCATTTGTGAAAAAATGTGTTAAGAGTGCTCAATTGCAAAGATCTTCTTTCCCATCATAAAGGTATTGCCAAACATAAAGTTGTTAGAATTTAAAAATTTGGTGAGATCACAGGTAAGTGTAAATGTGAGCTTACACTAATGTCAACGTATAAGGGACAAGGTACATGAACTTCTAATAGGATCTTACCAAAAGAAATACACAATGTTATGGGACTATCTGGAGGAATTGCTATAGGAACCCAATTGCTATAAGAACCCATGATCTTCAATCTTGATGAAGGTCCAAAGGGATAGTGAGGCTGGAAAACCTAAGTCGATTACTTATACATATGTTTCAAGTATCTAAGAGATGGGTTCTTGGCTAGATGCAAGTGGGTGATTGGTTTAGATAGTTGTTTCTTGAAAGGACTATGCAAGGTCGGGTTACTGGCAGCCATTGGTAGAAATGTAAACAATCAAATGTACCCAATAGCATGGGCGATTGTGAGATTTGAGAGCCAAGACATGTGGACATGGTTTCTAAGAGCACTCTTAGCAAACCTAGACATTGATGAAAAGGATGGTCGAAAGTGGACCTTCATTACAGATTAGCAAAAGGTACCCAATCTTTACCTTCCTATCCTTCTCATTTTTTATGTTAGTTTATAATGTTTTCAGGGACTTGTATCTGCTATTGAGTACCTCATTTCGAATGCAAAGTATAGGATGTGTGCTCGATATATCCATGCTAACTAGGGTAAGAGGCATCAAGGTGCTTATTATAAGAAGTTTTTTTGGCTAATGGCCAAAGCAACAACTCTTCCAGACTTTGAAAGTGTTTCACAACATATATTTGATGTTAATGAGGAGTCTTAAAGGAATTTAATGAGGATAGAGCCAAAGAATTTGTATAAGGCCATCTTTTAGGATGGATGTTTTCTGTGATATTGTGGACAACAATCTTTGTGAGGCATTCAATGAAAAAATCCTGAAGGCAAGGTGCAAATCCATTATGTCAATGCTAGATGATATACATATCTATGTTAAAGGAAGAACGAGATGAATATAAGAAGTTCCCTAGAAAACTATGCCTAAGAATAGTAAAAAAACTATAGGAGAACAAAGAAAAAGTAAAGTGGTGTGGTGGAGATACCGAGTTTGAAATTCAACATGAAAGGCATAGGTGCACAATCGATTTGGAAAAGCAATCATGTATTTGTCGAGAGTAGGATTTAACTGACATTCCTTGTTGACATGCCACCAATGTAATTGTTAATTTAGGGAGAGATCCTGAAGATTGCATGAATGGGGCTTATAGTGGTGTGAGTGAATCTTTTGTTGTGTTTATTCAAATGAATTTCAATTCACACTAATCATTGACCGGGTTTTTCAAATTGATAAATGCTTTCTAAATCAGATTCAATAACTACGGTCTAACAGGGCAAGCGCACTCATAAAATGTAGCATAGATAATGATTTAGGTCAGTCCTAAGGGAATGGTTGGCAGCTAATGTACTCTCACCCTTATTAATTGTCTACCCAAAGAAAGGTTTAGAATAAAATAAAGAAAAAATGAACTATGCTAAGTTAGAAATATTCATGTTTTGTGAAATTCAAAGTTCAAATTCTACTGATCATTGACTGAGTCTTTCAAATTTATAAATATTTTCTAAATCAACAACTAAAGTCTCACAGACCCATCAAATATAGCATAGTAAATGATTTAAGTCGGTCCCAAGGGAATGATTGACATCTAGTATACTCTCAATCCCATTAATTGTCTAGCAAAAGAAAGAGTTTAGAAAATCATAAAGGAAAAACAAACTATACTAAGTTAGAAATATTAACAAATGTTTAATGGGCAAATGAGAAATAAGCCTGTAACTTCTATGAAATAGTAGCTCAGGGTTACTTCACCAATTCCTTATCAAAATGATTTCTTAAGGATAATAACTTCTTAAAAGCTATTTGAAATGTGTGTTTATACCGTCGGATTCTCTAATTTAAACTAAAGCTTCTCTCAAAGTCAGTAGTTCTAGATCTAACTAAAACTAGTAATCTAAAGTTTTAATTAAACCCGCATAAAGAATAAGAATTCCATTGCTTTAAAAAGACAACTTAATGAATTTTTGAAACAACTGACAGAAAGTCTTCACTCATTCATCGATAAGAGGTAGTTAGGATCGACTCCATCAACAACCACAGATCTATTCAATTGAAATCAATCGTGGATCTAAGAGAGTACACCATTCCTTTAGAAACCACAAGTTAATTTCAAGTTACTAATTACATACACCCAATGAAATTTACTTGAAAGTGCATTTGAAATCATACTGAATCAGGAATTAGATTCGTAATCCCTAAGCTGTAGGAGTTTATTTCTCCATTGATTTATCAAATAAGCACAAATAAGAAGAAATAAAACTAGTTCAAAAGATGAATCAATCAATTGCTCAGGAATTCATAGAAATTACAAACATTGAGTTAAATTGATTTTACCCAGAAAACAGAAGATACTTTCAAGTAAAAAGAAATAGAAGTTCTTTTACCCAAAAATCCTTCAGAAATCTACTCTACGTTAATATTGATTTACATTGTTGGTATATACTTTACAATGCACGCTTGCATGTTTATTTATAGACTACTAGGTACAGAAAACATGGCCATCTTTATTTGACACGTGACAGATTCGGCATATCCTTTCTAATAGAATTTGGTAACTTTTCACATGCAAAAATAATCTATAAAAACACTCATCGAGGATTGCATACTCTGTTGGTCAAAGCTTGCATTTAGCAAGATCAAGCTCGACTTTAGGAAATTCTTAAGTAAACTGTGTGTTTTTGTCCATTACTCTATCGAGGGTAAAATTGAGAGAGTCGAAGGTCAAATTGTTGAGGATCGAGGTAAATCTGATGATGAATTGGTCTGTCAACACAATTGTCGAGAGTCAAGTTTTGAGGCTCGACAATGTATTTTCTTCAAAATGATACTCAATCACTTCGACTGAAGTCGATGGTCATGTTGAGGGCTCGCATTTGAGGCTCGATAGTGATAAGATCATATTTTATACAATTTGTTGATGTTTAAAAGAGCTATACTAGATTTTTTTTTTTTTTGATTAAAATTCATGTTTCAGGACTAATTTGGACTAAGAAATCAAAACAAGAAACTTTGAAGAGAAAATGGGAAAAATTGAAGTATACGCCGGCATTTCAAAGCCGCCGGCGTTTAGACAGCTTACACCCAAGGCTGCTACCAACACTGCCAGTTTTGCCAGCCTTTAACTCAACCAACTTTACGCCACCTCAAAGCCGCCGGCGTAGAAGTTCAACAGGCCAGCGTACATGGAAGGCTGGCAGCCCTAAGTTGAAAAGTCACTAGCTTTGAAGGAATTACAAGATACGCCGGCTCCTAAGTCGCCGGCGTTGGGGTAGTGTAGGTCACAGATATGAAGAGACATGAAGATAACAAATGCTTGGAAGAAATTGAAGAGACAAACCTGATGGAGTGTCTACGCCAGTGTCAAAGCCGCCGGCTTTTGGACGGCTTTCGTTATAAATTGGTGCAATGCTTCATTTCTAATCGCATACGCCGGCTAGATCTACATCTAAGCCGCCGGTGTAGAAGTGGCGTACATGTGTAACTGAAGTTGAAAGCTGTCTGTGCACTGCCTGCGCAAGGGAGAAATTGAAGATACGCCGCCTGTAAGCCGTTGGCGTAGGATCCATAACTGCCGGCTTTGAATGAAACTGCCATTTTTCTTTAATGAGTTGTTACAAAATTTTTCCTATAAATAAGGGTCTTCTCCTCACTTTGAGAATCATCCAAGCAGCTTTGAAATACACTACAATACATAGATTAGAATTAAGCATTTCATAGAGATTTTTGAAGGGATATTGAAGTTTTTCAAGAAATTGCAAGTGAAGCTTTGATATTTTGAATTGGTGATATCTAATCTTTTCCTTTTATGCAATTCATATATCTGAATATTCTGATCATAATGAAATCATTTGCAATTTTTTATTTGATTTTTGAATCATCATCCATGAGTAGCTAAATCCTTTTTGTGGGAAGTTGATGAAGCTTTAAACATGCTAAAATGATCTTTGAAACCATGTTATAAGATAGTTAGAATCATGAAATATTCATATTGAGTTTTGATTATTCATCATATTTTTGGAGTATAAGAATTCTGATAACTCGGAAGGGAAATTAGGGTTCATATGAATTCATAAATTAAGATTAAATTACAATTGCGGAAGCGGCGAAGTTTAATCTAATTTAGAAATTGTCCATGAATACTAATGCAATATTTTATATTGATTTCTCACTAAGGAATTAGGGGAGGATAATATAAAGTATTAGTCAATTATAGAATCGGAAGGTTTATAATTGTAATTTTGATTCTACGAATAATTTATTTAGCGGAAGCTATTGGATTATTTTTGTGGTTTAAAAGGTTTTTAACTCTGTTTTTAAATCTTTACAATTTCTTATGAATATCCATGAATCTAATTATCATTATAACATGACTTCAAGTTGATTGGCAATAGTTTAAAGTGAATTTGCTCCTTCCCACATTTTTCTAATATATTACTCTTTTCAAAAGCTCACTGCATTCATAGTAGATACTTAATTAGATAATTTAGTTTAATCATAATCTAATCTTTAAAAGATTATTTGCTTAGATATTAGTATTAGTTGATAATTGTCTAGTAGTTAATAGATCTCTGTGGGATCTACACTTCACTCATGCTATATTACAAGATAAGGCCCAGTACGCTTGCTGGATAAGACGCTTTGAAAATTCAATACTAACTTAGCACATCAAGTTTTTTGGCGCCGTTACCAGAGATCTTATTAATATTAGACTACATTCAGCTTTGCTAGTAGTTTAGGTTTAAGTTTAGTTTTAATTTTTTCCTTTTCTCTTTGCAGGTTTTATGCGAAGAAGTAGAAGTTCTGAACTTCTACCTTTAGACCCTGAGATTGAAAGAACCTTGTATCAACAGAGAAGAGAGAACCAAAGAAGAGGAGCAATGGCACAAAATCAAGAACACGGAAACAATGACAACAACAACCAGTTGCAAGTAGCTGCTCCTGCTCCAAGGGCAATTCGAGACTATACAGTACCTACTGTTCAGGATCCTGCCATAAGAATGCCCACTGTGGAGGCTAACAACTTTGAGCTTAAACCGTCCCTGATTCAAATGGTCGAGTCACATTAATTTGGAGGATATCCAAATGAGATGCCAGATGAACACCTTGCCAAATTTCTCTGGTACACCAACACTGTCAAACTTAATGGTGTAAGAAACGAAGTCATTTGACTACAGCTTTTCCCTTTTTCTCTTAGGGATAAAGCCTTGGCATGGTACAATTCCCAACCTCCAGACTCGATCACTACATGGAATGATCTAACAAAGAAGTTTCTGAAAAGATTCTTCCCTCCAGTAAGGACCGCCAGATTAAGAAATGAGATCTCCAACTTTACCAAGTTCCCTGGTGAATCATTATATGATGCTTGGGAAAGATTCAAAGAGGCGATTCGAAAATGTCCACACCACGGTTTACCCGATAATCTGCTGATCGAAAATTTCTACCTCAGTCTTGATGAAGCTTTGAGGTCCTTAGTAGATGTTACATCGGGAGGATCACTGATGGGAAAAACATATGAGGAAGCTAGTGAGATTATTGAAGAATTAGCTTCTGCGGCTCATAATTGGAGTTATGAAAGAACAAGAGCTAAAGTAGCATCTGTGGAAGACAAAGTAGATATATCACAACTCAAAGCTCAAATGGCAACCCTTATTACTCAAGTAAGTAAACTCACAACTACAAATTCTTCCAATAAAAAACAAGTGTTTTGTTGTGAGATTTGCTCAGGTCCACACTCTTCTTTCGAGTGTCCGCATGAATCATCATCAAATGATGAGCAGCTCAACTATGTGGGAAATTTCCAAAAGGGTAATTTTGGAAACACATATCATCCGAATATGCGGAATCATCCCAATTTGTCATATCGGAATGATGCCAATGTTCTTAAGCCACCACCTGGTTTCCAAGGACAAGGATATGCAAGAAATGCCCCACCTCAACAGCAAATTCAATCCTCTACTGATGCATTATTGAGGGATTTCATTGTCACTACAACAAACTCCCTCAGTAATCAGAATGCAATCATTCAAGATTTGCAAGGGAAACTCCATCAACTTGCATAGCAAGTGAGTAGTAGACCATCTAGGTCTTTACCAAGCAACACAGAGGAGAATCTCAAGTCTGTAAATGCAATCACCCTGAGAAGTGGTAGTTGAGGAAACTATCAAGGATCAAGAGGAAATTCCACCACAAAACAACAAAGGGAAACAAAAGGTAGTGGACACTATTCAAAAACCACCAGAGGTGAAATCATATGTTCTTCCTGTCCCTTTTCCAGGAAGACTAAAGCAACAAAGACTTGATGAGCAATTTTCAAAATTCCTGGATGTTTTCAAGAAGCTGCACATCAACATTCCATTCTTAGAAGTGATTCAAGGAATGCCTTCCTATGCGAAATTCATCAAAGAGTTGTTATCCAACAAGAGGAAGATTGATGGAAATGTGGTACTCACTGGAGAATGTTCCATGATCTTACAGAAACTTACGCCCAATCTGCCCACTAAACTCCGAGATCAGGGAAGTTTTACTGTTCCTTGCACCATTGGTGATTGTCATTTTGATAAAGTTTGTTAGTCCCGAAAATAATCAAGAAGGGGGGTTGAATTGATTATTTCAGAAAATTTAAATTTTTGCCTTTAAATAATATCCCCTTTGATTTTAAGTTAAGAGAACAATATGAATAATTAAACTATTATAAAATAAATTGCTGAAATATAAATAGAGAAGGGATAAGAAGATCAGACAGATATTTATAGTGGTTCCACCTTGTGCGTCAGTCCACTCTTCCAGCTCCACGCTAGGATCCTGGTTGTCTTTACCAGTTGTATTCCACTATTCAAATAAAAGGTTACAAATCAACCTCTCAAAGGTCTAGTCTCACTGATGAGTCTCACAAGCTTCTACAAAAGCTAAACACTCAACTTCAGTGATGGATTCACTCTTTACAATTCTCACACAAAATGAAACTAAAACAAGAGAATAAATATTATATCTCTACACTTTAAAACACAATGACTAAGCTCTCTCTTTCTCACGAAAATTGAAGATTGAATAATTCAATATGGATTGTCACTTATATCTTTTGTATCACGTTCTGAATGCTTCCATCTTTTCTTCAGCTGGATGTTCTGATATTTATATCCATAACGTCTCCTTTGCTAAAATATTCCAACGACTAGAACTTTCTGTTTCGAAAGAGATATTGTACTGTTTTGAAGTTTTCAAGCGAGATATTCTTGAATAAAATCTGGAAATCAAAAACTGAATCTATTGGACCAAAATCTTCTGTTACCGTGATATTCTAGATAAGCCTTCTATTGGAGATATGTTTGCTAAGATATTTCCGTGATATCTATAACTGAAAAACAAATTAGATAATATCCCACGAGAAGAGGAATGGATAAACTACCGTATCTAATACATATATCTTTTTGACTAATAATCAAATCTCTAGGATAACTTTCTGTTTTTTCACCTATATCCTTATCCAACTAATCCAAAAAAAAAAATTCTTTAATCATTTTCGTAAAATAATTCCAATATTTTGCAAAATAAATATTCCTCACATATACTTGATGTAATAAGTCTTAAAATATTATCCAAATATACTTGACTCGTGGAGCTAGGTCTTGAAAATAATGCGATTTCCATAAATCAAGAAAATATTTATGTCAATCAAAACTTCTGAAATAAGTTCTGGAGATTCCTTCGATTAAGTTATTTTGAAAGTTTTGATATAACTTCTGATAGACTTATTTTTCATCGCTGAAGGTTCTGAAACTTCTTATGACTAACTTATTTCGTATTTCCGAAAACTTATTTTTCATTTCCTAAGGTTCTGAAGACATTTCTGACTAACACCATCAAAACTTAAGCATAACCCTTGATTTTCCTTTTGACTTTAATAAAACTTATCATTCTTTATGAAGATTCTGAACTTGCTTCTGTCTATGTAATTATCATCAAAATGAAGATTCTGAACTATAGAAAATCAAATAATATTTCAAACAATATTGGACATATTCGAAATTAATAAGATAGATATATCAATTAAATTTCATCTTTTGTCATCATCAAAATCATATTAGAATAATTCCAACATTCTCCCCCTTTTTGATGATGACAAAACAAAACTAATCAATATTAAGCATCATCATTAGCACACTTTCAATTGCCTTGTCACACATACAGCATTTATCCTGTTCACAACACAAACAGCACAGCATAGCATTCATTCAACACATTGCACATATAGCATTCATTCAACACATAGCACATTTCTCCCTCTTTTTGTTATCATCAAAAAAATTCTCCCCTTGAGAAAATGCATAAAAGGAATATAAAGAGAGAATGTAAAAACACATAATGAAGGAAGTCTTAAAACAACCAGAAAAGATGTCTTAAAGAAATTAAAAGAGTTTGTGAACTGATTATCTTGAAGAGGTGGCAGCTTTTGTAGGAGAAGAGTCTAAATCAATGATAGCTGGTCCTGGTCGGATGTATTGTGGAAATTGATCTTTCAAGAACATCTGGATTTCCCCTTGAAGATTTTTGACCGCTTGAGTTGATTTTGCAGATTTAACATCTAATTAATCAAACGATTTGGTGATCGAATCTCCAACTTTTCTCATTTGCTCCACCAGTTTGTCAAAAGCTGTGACATTACGATTTAAATCGTCCTTCACATTACCACTGAACTCATCAAATAAAGTTTGAAGAAGATTTAGTTCTCTTTCAACATTTTGAATAGTTTTTCTAAATTCGTATCAGTGTTGATCTAATTTTTCTTTCTGCAAATTTTGAACCGATACCATTTCTTCCTGTATGGTATCTTTGATCAACCTTTTGACAAAATCGAGATCTAAATCACTTAAAATGATTTTGCTCCTACTTGCAGTAGCGTGTTCAGAGGTTTTCTCAGAAGATGGTTGGGATCCAAAAGGTTTTGATGGAGGTTCTGTTTCTTGATCAAGAGAAGTCATCTTTGGAACTTCTTTGGTTTTGTGCCGATGATGCACAAAATGTGATCCATCATTGGCATACCAAAGAAAATTTTTTACATATATGGACATGTGATGAAAAACTTCCTTGCCAAGCCGTTTTAACTTCAAAGGTGCACTAGAACTAGCTGACAACTTAATCTTCTTGAATTCAAACATTTTCATCAGAATACTTCCAAAAATCAAACTGTCTCTATTTCTCCATATTTGATCTATAACCCTTGTAGCCATATCCAATTTCTTGTCATTCATCATAGCAAAAATGATCTATGCATGTTCTATAGACATGGATGTGCTACTGCCTTTTCTAGGACATAAACATTCTATGATGATTTTGTGTAGAATTTTTGGATACAGCTCAAAATCTATAATCATTGCCTCTTTACCATAATCCATTTCTAATCCTCCATTTATAGCTACAAAGAGTTCATTCTTGTTCATATTGACTACCTCAGGATCATCATTTACATCAACCATGTCAAAACATTTAATCACGTCTTTTCTTCCAAAGATCACTTTTTGATTACAGACTCTTGAGTTTAACCTATTGTCTTCTGTAATCTTAAGATTCGCATAAAATTCTTTGATACATTCTCCAAAAATTGTTACTTGAATAGAACATAAACCCATGCAACCAATAGGATTGAGAATTTCATCCCAGTAAAAATCATTATTTGAAAAGGAATTCAAATCTATAAAACTGCAAGAGCAAACCTCATTCTTTCTTTTTCCCGTAACTCTTGCGGCAGAGCTCTGACCAAGGGTTGATTCAGAAACAACAGCCTTTCTTTTCTTTTTCAAAATGGTTTCTTTTTTCGACTTTTCTGTATCCTCTGACTTCTCAACTCTTTTCCCTTTCGAAGAAGTACCAGAAGTTGGTGTCGAAGAAGAAGGTTTTGGGGATTTGGGTGTTGAGGGTTCTACAGAATGTTCTTGAGAACCTTTTGAGGGAGATGGTGTGTGGGTTTTGTCCATACTGTCTTCTTCGATAATGATTGGAGATTTGGAGGTATTTGACTTAAAGGATTTTTGTTTAAGTCTTTTGGAAGCCATATTACTAATTTGGAAGATGAAACGAAAAGAGGAAGATGGAGGAGTTTGATTTTTAAAAAATTATAAAAAGAAACGAAATCAGTTTTTGAAAAGATCGTAAAATGTAATTTCCAAGAATACTTTTTGTATTTTCAACCTGTAATTAATGCTCTGTTTAAAGAAATAAAAGAATTTCTTTAAGTAAAGCAGCAAGATAATTATTTATTTTGATATTTAGCAATTAAATTAAAAAGGAAAGCACATGCCAATTTCATTCCTCAAAAATTCAAGTCTCACTTTATCAAGAGGTTTTGTAAAAATATCTGCCAATTGCATATCAGATGATACAAAGTCAATATTTATATTACCATTAATTACATGATCTCTAATAAAGTGATGTCGTATTTCAATGTGTTTTGATTTTGAATGATGTACTGGATTTTTTGTTAGATTTATTGCACTTGTGTTATCACATTTAATAGGAATATTTTTATAAACCAAACCATAATCATGCAATTGCTGTTTAATCCAAAGTAATTGAGCACAACAATTACCAATAGAAACATATTCTTTGCTGTTGATAAAGCAACAGAATTTTGTTTCTTAGATGACCAAGAAACTAATTTGTCACCTAAAAATTGACAAGTACCAGATGTGCTTTTTCTATCAATTTTGCATCCAGCATAATCTGCATCAGAATATCCTAATAAATCGAAATTTTGATTTTTAGGATACCAAATGCCTAATTTTGAAGTATTTATCAAGTACTTGAAAATTCTTTTAACAGCTGTCAAATGTGTTTCTGTTGTGTGCACTTTGAAATCTAGCACATAAACATACACTAAAAGAATATCAGGTCTAGATGCAGTTAAGTATAATAAGGAGCCAATGAGACTTCTATATAATTTTTCATTTACCTTTTTCCCATTTGAATCAGAATCTAACCTTGTTGAAGTACTCATAGGAGTTGCAGCTCCTTTACATCCTTCATATCCAAATTTCTTAAGAATTTGTTTAGTGTATTTTTCTTGATGTATAAAGATTCCTTCTTTAGTTTGTTTAACTTGTAGTCCAAGGAAGAATGTTAACTCTCCCATCATAGACATTTCAAATTCTGCCTGCATGGACTTAGCAAACTCTTGACAATATACTTCATTAGTAGAACCAAAATATAATATCATCCACATATATCTATACTATTAAAGCATCTTGATCATATGTTTTTAGAAATAAAGTTGTATCAACAGATCCTCTTTGAAAACCTTTAGAGATTAAAAATAAAGTCAATCTTTCATACCATGCTCTTGGGGCTTGTTTTAAACCATATAAAGCTTTATTTAATTTAAAAACATAATCGGGTTTAAAAGGATCTTCAAAACTAGGGGGTTGTTCTACAAACTTCTTCTTTTATAAAACCATTTAGAAAAGCACTTTTTACATCCATTTAATAGACTTTAAAATCTTTAAAACATGCATATGCAAGCATTAAACGAATTGCTTCTAATCTAGCTACAGGTGCATACGTTTCATCATAATCTATTCCTTCTTCTTGTGAATATCCTTTGGCTACCAACCTTGCTTGGTTTCTAATAACTTTGCCATTTTCATCTAGTTTATTTTTGAAAACCCATTTAGTACCAATTATAGATTTTCCTTTAGGTCTTGGTACTAAATTCCATACATTGTTTCTTTGAAATTGACTTAGTTCCTCTTGCATGGCTTCTATCCAGCTATGATCATTTAAAGCTTCATCAACATTACTAGGTTCAATTTCAGATAATAAAGCAAAATGATTTTCAAAATCTTGTAAATTAGCTCTTGTTTTAACACCAGATTGAACATCACCAATTATTTGACTAGAAGGATGAGCAGATTTATATTTCCAACCTGTAGAATATTTTGGTTCAGATGCTGTAGGTTCTGAAGTACCTTCTGTATTACCTTCTGTGTTATCTTCTGGAGAGGGTTCTGTTCTTTCAGATTCATGAGATTCATCAGATGGTTCTTCAGACTTTTGTTCTGAACTAGCTCTTCTTTTGGAATGGATTCCTTTTCATCATCGGATTCATCATCCTTTAATCTTCAACAAACTTAACATTTATAGATTCTTCAACGATTTTTGATAATTTATTAAAAACACGATAAGCACGACTATTTAAGGAATATCCTAAAAATATAGCTTCAACAGATCTTTCATCGAACTTACCTAGATTGTAAGCATTTTTTTCACAAAACATTGAGAACCAAAAATATGTAGCATGCTGTAGATACTGCTTTTGCCCAAAAATACTCAGCAATATCACTTTCATTTAACATAGATCTTGTCATTTCTTGTATAGTTCTATTTTTGCGTTCTACTACTCCATTTTGTTGAAGTGTATATGGAGCTGAGAAATTATGAGATATACCTTGTTCTTCATAAAAATTTAAAAACTTTGAATTTTGAAATTCAGATCCATGATCAGTTCTAAGACTAATTATGGAAAATCCATTTTCATTTTGAATATTTTTTGCAAATTTTTGAAATGAATCAAAAGTATCTTTCTTATGTTGCAAAAACATAACCCAAGTATATCTTGAATAATCGTCAACAATCACAAGACCATATCTACTTTCACCCATGCTTAATACTCTTGTAGGTCCAAATAAATCAAGATGCTATAATTCAAGAGGACGTTTTGTTGAAATCTCATTTTTACCTTTGTGAGAAACAGACATCATCTTATTCTTTAAAAAAGTATCACACTTCACATCATGTTTAATATTAATTTTAGGTAAACCTCTTATTATATTATTTTTAGATAAATTTTCTAATTGATTGAAATTCACATGTCCTAATCGTTTATGCCAAACAAAAATATTATCATTCATTGATAATAAACAACAAGCATCTTCAACTTCATTAGGTTTTATCAGATATATATTTTTCTTTCTAAAACCTTCAAACAATTTCATACCTTTTTCATCAAAGGCAAAACATTTATCTTTTTCAAAAATCATTTTATAACCTTTGTCACATAATTGACTAATGCTTAGGAGATTATGTTTCAAACCTTTTACAAGATAAACATTTTCTATTATGAAAGGAGACAGACCAATACTTCCTGTTGCAATAATTTTACCTCTACTGTCATCTCCTAATTTCACATATCCTTTTTCTTCCCAAGTTATACTGTTGAACAATGAAGCATTTCCTGTCATATGTCTGGAACATCCACTATCTAGGTACCACGTTCCTCTTATTTTAGCTTCATGTTCCTGCAAAATTCAATAGGATTATACCTTTTTAGGAACCCAAACTAGTTTGGGTCCTTTATAAGATAAGCTCGTTTGGTATTTTTGTATGACTTGATCATTACTGAGCTTGTTTCTTTTATAATAACAATATTTCTCAATATGTCCATGTTTATTACAAAAGAAACATGCATATGACAAGTTATCATTATTCCTATTGTTTACCTGTTTTTTATTTAGATAACTTCTGGAATACCTTCTGGTATTGTTTTCATATGTAGGATACCTTCTGGTATTATTTTGATGATATCTGAAGGAAGGATAACTTCTGGAATACCTTCTGGTACTCCCTATTACTTGTCTTTCGACTTTTCTTTCTACGTTATTTACTTTGAAATTATTTCTTTCCGCAATTTGTTTATCATCTATAACATTTTTAGCTTTCACAAATGTCGTATCCTTAGATGCATTTGATGTAGATCCATGCTCATAACCTAAGCCATGCTTTTCACAAGATAACCTTTGTGAAGAAATCAACATTGTTAATTTTTATCACTTTCATTAAACTTATTAAATGTACTCTTTATTGAATCCGATAACTCATTAATTTTTATATTTAGCATGCTAGTTTCTTCTTTTAATAAATCATTATCTTTTCTTAATTTTTCATTATAAACATGCAATTTCTCAACGTCATGCTTTAGAAAATTATTTTCATCAGCAAGCAATGAATTTGTTTGTTTCAAAGCATCCTTTTCATTTCTTAGACAATTAATTTCATTTTCGTACTTAGTTAATTTTGAATCAGCCTTTTTAAGAGCTTTTAACAACTTTTTCATTTCAAGAAGCATGTCATCTTCAGTTATTTCACTATCAGATTCAGATTCAAATTGTACCTCAGAAGTAGTCATTAAACAAAGATTTACTTCTTCATCCTCATTTGTATCTTTTGGATTACTCTCTGTATCTTCTAAATCGCTCCATGTTGCCAACATCGCTTGACTCTTCTTTTTGTATTTCTCCATTTTTTTTATCAAGGTAGGACATTCATACTTTATGTGTCCCGGTTTCTTGCATTCATAACAATGGATTTCCTTCTTTTCCTTATCATATTAAGTGGTTCTTTTGAAGACACTAAATTTCTTACCTCTTTGCTTCTTGAAGAACCGATTGAGCTTTTTAGCTAGAAGATTGATGTCATCTTCTTCATCTTCACTATCATCTGAATCAGCTCGTTTTACTTCCTTAGCTTTGAAAGCAATCCCTCTGGAGCTACTTTCTTCTCCTTGAGTGGACTTCTTGTGAGATTCATAAGCTAACAATTTTTCTCTCAATTGACTAAGCGATAGATGGTTGAGATCTTGTGCTTCTTCAATAGCAGTTTTCTTTGCATCCCACGATGGTGGCAAAATTCTCAACATTTTCCTTACTAGATCCGGATCACCAATCACTTTGCCAAGTGATGCAAGCTCATTCGTTATAGCTGTGAACCTGTTGAAAGCATCTTTAACAGACTCGTCAGATTTAAATTTAAACAGTTCATACTTTTCAAGTAAAGCATTTATTTTAGTTTCTCTAATTGTATTTGTTCCTTCATAAGTTACACTTAGCCTTTCCCAAATGTCCTTTGTTGTACTACATGAAGAAATCAGATAAAATTCTGAAGCAGCAATGGTAGTTAGCAACAAATTCTTGGCTCTGTTGTTTTTTTCAATTATCTTCTTTTCACTATCTGTCAGCACTGAGTTCCCATTCAAGGTAATCACATTGTCTCCAATAGAAATTACCTGCCAAGAGTCATAATCGTTAGCCTTAATGTAAGTTTCCATACGCATTTTCCAATAAGAAAAGTTTGTGCCATCAAAGAAGGGAGCACGATTAATTGCTACATTATTCTCAGCCATTTTGATAGGATCACTCAAATCAATAAAAGAGCCCTGCTCTGATACCAATTGTTGGTCCCAAAAATAATCAAGAAAGGGGGTTGAATTGATTATTTCGAAAAATTAAAATTTTTTCCTTTAAATAATATCCCCTTTGATTTTAAGTTAAGAGAACAATATGAATAATTAAATTTCTGGAGATTCCTTCGATTAAGTTATTTTGAAAGTTTTGATATAACTCCTGATAGACTTATTTTTCATCGCTGAAGGTTCTGAAACTTCTTCTGACTAACGTATTTCGTATTTCCGAAAACTTATTTTTCATTTCCTAAGGTTCTGAAGACACTTCTGACTAACACCATCAAAGCTTAAGCATAACCTCTGATTTTCCTTCTGACTTTAATAAAACTTATCATTCTTTATGAAGATTCTGAACTTGCTTCTGTCTATATAATTATCATCAAAATGAAGATTCTGAACTATAGAAAATCAAATAATATTTCAAACAATATTGAACATATTTGAAATTAATAAGATAGATATATCAATTAAATTTCATCTTTTGTCATCATCAAAATCATATTAGAATAATTCCAACAAAGTTTTAATTGATTCTGGTGCAAGTATCAACTTAATGCCTTTATCGGTATTTCAAAAACTAGGACTTGGAGATTGCAAGGATACAAATGTAACCTTGCAACTTGCTGATAGAAGTATAAAATACCCTAGGGGTATTGTGGAAAATGTCCTAGTTAAAGTTGACAAATTCTTTTTCATTGTGGATTTTGTAGTCTTAGACATGGATGAAGATAGGGAAGTTCTCATGATCTTGGGAAGACCGTTCCTTGCAACAGGTAAAGCACTAATTGATGTGGAACAAGGGCAGCTTACATTATGGGTGATGGATGAACAGATTGCTTTCAATGTCTATGAGGCAATTAATAAATTTGATGATACTGATGCTTGTTACACCATCAATACCATTGATGAGCTGGTTTCTGAGTCGCTTGAAGAAAAAACTGGTGTGGAGACTATGGAATCCGTCTTGAGAGTGTAAATCCCGGTTTTTCAAGAAGCCAAGATAACCCTAAACTGGAAACCAAAACCCTAAACCGGAATAGCTCAAGTCTAGATTGAGAACTAGGAACCCTAATTCCGGCTTTTCCTCGATTTCCAATTACGAAACTTTTCTAAGAAAATTTAATTTTTGAATATAGTCCTTTCCATGTCCTTAGATGTTGTTAGATAGACGTTATCGGCTAGTATCGGAAGATTTGATTTGTGTTGTCTAATTTTGTAAGCTTATTTGAAAAACAACTCTTGCACGGCACATCAAATCAATGAAGTATTATGTTGATTCCAAGAATGAAGTTTCACAAACATCATACTTTTGCACTAGTAGTAGACTACATTCATTATACTTAATTGCATAAACATATTCCCATTCATATCATCACTTGGTTCAAAAAATTTTTGTTGTTATGATTTCTTGATTTGGAATTCCTTCGATCGCTATGATTTCTTTGCTCTAAGAGCCTTTTTGTGAACGATTTGAAATTTTAATTTCCTTTGAACCTTTTGTAAATTCTATAGTTCTTTAAATTATTACTAAAATTTTCGCAAATTCCTTAATCAAAGTTCTATAAACCGAAAAACTTTGAAGAAGAAATAAAACTTAAAAAGACATTATGTAACAGTCAAAACCGGAGAAACCAAAATAGGGAGCAAGAACCACTCCCAAGCGAGGCTAGTAGCGCGAACCAGCCAGATCACCCCCAAGCTAACCTACTTGAAGCTGCTCAGCTCGATCCCCAAGTAGCAATGATGAATGCAATTGGGAATTTAACAAACATGTTTGCTGCATTCATCCAAAACCAAAATCAAAACCAACCCCAGAATCCCGAACCAAGTATCAGGGATTCGACACCTCTACCACCACCTTCACCACCCCCGCCATATAGGAGAATGCAAGCGGAGATTCCCTTACCACCTGAGGAGCAATCTTATAATGCTTGCTATCCATCCCCTCCACCACAAAGAGGATACCAAAGGAGTTCCCTCCCCGATTTTATAAAGAGCAATTGCTACTTTGAAGGGGCATTTGGAAAGCCCAACGAAGCAGAGGATTGGTTAGCTCAAATTGAGCGCTCCTTTGCAGCTTATGAGACTCCACCACATCTTCGATAGGAGTACGACACCTACATGTTGAGGTATAACGCCCGGGTATGGTGGGAATCGAAACGAAGGAGTTTGGCACCCCCGATTAGTTGGGAGACCTTTCGCAGGGAGTTCCTAGAGAACTACTTTCCTGCCAGCCTCCGAGTGAGATATAGTGCAGATTTCTTGCATGTGAGACAAAGAGGCAGAACGATTGAGCAGTACGAAACGAAATTCAATCACCTGTTGCAGTATGCTCCTGAATCATACAAAAATAGTGAGGAACTGCAAAAACAAGTATTCTTGGAAGGTCTCGATGAAGACCTAAGGGTAAAGATACAGAAATCTGGGTTGTTAACCTATCTTGAGGTAATTGAGAAGGCCCGGTTGATTGAAGGGGCCAAGAAGAGGAAGTATGTTGAATCGAACAAAAGAGTGTTCGGAAAAAGGTACTTTGACGCGTCTAGCTCAAGCTATAAAGGGAAAAGATTCAAGCCTTACCATAGATTTAAGGATAGCCATGGTGGAAAGTTCAACCAAACCAAGCCCAACATTTCCTGTTGGAAGTGCAAAGGAAGCCACTACCCAAGACAATGCCCACAACTGAAGGTCAAGTGCTTTTTCTATCGCGAGGCAGGCCATCTAGTCTATGCTTGCCCAAAGAAGATGGCTATAACCTACTACCTTTGCAAGGAAAAGGGCCACGTAACCTCCGAGTGCCCTCAATGAAAAAGTGGGACTACCCGGCCTTATGGAAATCCAGGAAATGATAACACCCAAAGATCAGGTAGCAAGGGTGGAAGTCGTGCAGCTTCGGCCATGCATGAGATGCGACTGTACAACTTTAAAGGCTAATGGATGATCGAGGATGATGAGGAGGAAGGCATGGAGCTGGCCGCACTGGACCAAGGTGATGATGTAGATGGCGGCTTAGTGACAGGTCAGTAACAAGTTCCTTCTTAGATAAAAGTTCTTTGTTCCATTGCAAGTTTTAAAAAGGAAAATTTAAAATCGTGAAAGAGGAAAAGTTGAAATCTGGAAACCTTGGAATAGATAGCTGTTGAGTGATTAGGACTAAGTAGTGATAAAATGTTTATGGTAACAGGACGCATAGGAGTAAATGGGAATGAAGCTTATGTGTTGTTTGATACGGGAACAACCCACTCCTTTATCACTACCAGTTTGGCTAAGTAGCTTGGACTACCCATAGCCATGACCACCACAAGCTTACGGATTAAGACACCCATAGGTAGTGTCGTGTCGACCCGAGAGATAATAAGGGATTGTTTACTAGAAATCCAAGGACATATCTCAGCAAGCGATTTGATAGTTTTGGAGATGAGTAAATATGAAGTTATCCTTAGGATGAATTGGCTAAGTAAGGTTAAAGCCATTGTGGATTGTCAAAGAAAGATGATAAGTTTTGATGACCACAGGAAGGAGAGAGTAAACTTCCTCGGAGAGACCACGGTGCGAATAGATTTCGGGTTAAGCTCCTTTGAGCTAATGATGGAAGATAAGGAAATTGTGCCAATAGAAGATGCTTGGGTTAGAGAGGAGAAAGGAGAAAAGAGAGACATACCCGTGGTAAATGAGTTTGAGGATGTATTTCCCGAAGTTTTACCCGATTTACCACCAAAAAGAGAGATTGATTTCGAAATCACTCTAGCCTCGGATATAGAATCGATATCAAAGGTACCATACCGGATGGCCCCGGTGGAATTAAAGGAATTAAAAACCCAATTGCAAGAACTTTTGGATCAAGGATTCATAAGACCTAGCGTGTCGCCATGGGGTGCACGGGTGTTGTTTGTAAAGAAGAAGGACGGGTCTATAAGGTTATGTATCGATTATCGGGAGTTAAATAAAGTCACAATAAAAAATCGATACCCCCTTCCAAGAATCGATGACCTCTTCGATTAGCTTCAAGGGGCGAGTGTGTTCTCACGCATTGATTTGCGCTCGGGTTATCACCAGTTGAGAATAAAGCCGAAAGATGTGCCTAAGATAGCCTTTCGCACACGGTACGGGCACTATGAGTTCTTGGTGATGCCATTTGGGTTAACCAATGCACCGACTGCATTTATGGACCTTATGAACCGAATTTACAAACCACTCTTGGATAAGTGTGTAATCGTGTTCATAGATGATATTCTGATCTATTCCAAAACCAGGGAGCAACACAAGGAACACCTAAGGATGGCGTTACAAACCCTAAGAGAAAATAAATTGTACGTCAGGCTATCTAAGTGTGATTTTTGGTTGGATAGGATATCTTTTCTTGGGCATGTGGTGACAGGAGATGGAATATCCGTTGACCATGAGAAGATTAAGGTTGTGGTGGATTGGAAACAACCCGAAACCGTAACTGAGGTGAGAAGCTTCCTAGGTTTGGCTGGTTATTACCGCAAGTTTGTGAAGGATTTCTCCAAGATTGCCAAACCTCTGACTCAACTGACACAAAAGAATGAGAAATTAGAATGGACAGATAAGAGGGAGCAAAGTTTCCAAGAATTGAAACAACGCTTAGTATCAGCTCCAATTTTGGTATTGCCTAACCCCGAAAAACCTTACACAGTGCATAGTGACGCCTACATAAATGTTCTCGGATGTGTACTGATGCAAGAGAGAAAAGTCATTGCCTATGCCTCTAGGCAATTAAGGCCTCATGAGCAAAATTATCCTACGCATGATTTGGAGTTGGCTGCTGTGGTTTTTGCCTTGAAGTTATGGAGACATTATTTGTATGGACAAAGATGTGAAGTATACACAGATCATAAGAGTCTCAAATATTTGTTCACACAAAAAGAGTTAAACATGAGGCAGAGACGGTGGTTGGAACTCATAAAGGACTATGACTTGGGAATCAATTACTGTCCGGGAAAGGTAAACGCTGTGGCTGACGCCTTGAGCAGAAAGAATTATGGAGAAGTTTCAGCCCTAATCACAGAGCAAAAAGAGCTGATAAAGGAATTCGAAAGGTTAAGAATTGAGTTCGTAGGGCAAGATGTCGAAATGGAGATAGCAAATTTGGTCATGGAACCCACCTTGATCGATAGGATTAAAGAAGCCCAAAGATATGATGAGGCGATAAAGAAGATCAAGGAAGAAGTGCTCAAAGGCAAGTATAGTGACTTTACCCTAGATGATGAAGAGGTGGTTAGGATGAAAGGGAGATTGTGTATACCGGAAGATGAAGAACTGAGAAAGGAAATTATGAGCAAAGCTCACAACTTCGGTTATACTGTGCATCCGAGAGGTACAAAAATGTATCAAGACATAAAAAGCCACTATTGGTGGAATGGATTGAAGAGGGATGTTGCGGATTATGTTATGAAGTGCGCCGTGTGTCAGCAAGTCAAAGTAGAACATTAACGGCCAGGAGGATTATTAAAGCCACTACCTATCCCTGAATGGAAGTGGATCAAATTTCAATGGACTTTGTGTGTGGATTCCCGAGAACCTCCATTAGATGTGATGCAGTCTGGGTAATAGTAGATCGTTTGACGAAGTCAGCACACTTCCTACCAATTAATATGACCTATTAGTTGGACAAATTGGCTAGGATCTACATCAAGGAGATTGTGCGACTCCATGGTATTCCAGCGGGAATCATTTCAGATCGGGATCCAAGGTTTGTATCGAAGTTCTGGACGAGCTTACAAAAGAGCCTAGGCACCAAGTTGCATTTCAGTACTGCTTACCATCTTCAGACAAATGGACAGTCTGAGCGAACCATTCAGACTTTAGAGGACATGTTAAGGGCTTGCATTTTGGAATTCAAAGGAAGTTGGGATAATCACATACCCCTAATCGAGTTTGCCTATAACAATAGCTACCACTCAACCATTCAGATGCCACCCTACGAAGCCTTATATGGACAGCGTTGTAGGTCCCCTCTGTTTTGGGATGATGTGGAAAAGCTAGCTATTGGTCCTGAATTGGTTCAGGAAGCAGCTGATAAGGTCCGGGTTATTTAACAGAAAATGAAAGAAGCTCAAGACAGACAAAAGAGTTGGGATGATCTGAAGAGAAGAGAACTGGAATTTCAAGTAGGCGATCATGTCTATTTGAAGATAAACCCAATCAAGAGCATAAAGAGGATGCGGGCTCAAGGGAAATTAAGCCCAAGGTTTATTGGACCCTTTGAAATCTTGGAAAAAGTGGAAGATTTGGCCTATCGGCTAGCCTTACCGCCGAACTTGTCGGGAGTTCATAATGTGTTCCACGTATCCATGTTAAGGAAATATGTACCTGACCCTGAGTGAATAGTGGAATTGGAACCCATTCGGTTAAAGGAGAATCTCACGTACGAAGAGCATCCGGTAGAAATCTTGGATAAGAAAACTCAGAAGCTTCGGAATAAAGAGATCCGATATGTTAAAGTATTGTGGAGAAACCACGCTTCTGAGGAAGAAACTTGGGAAGCTGAAGAGGAAATCCGAAGGAAATACCCCGAGTTGTTTAAGGATCAAGGCACGCCAGTTTAGTTTTGAGGACAAAACTCTTTTTAAGGTGGGTAGGTTGTAAACCCTGGTTTTTCAAGTAGCCAAGATAACCCTAGAACCGGAAACCAAAACCCTAAACCGGAATAACTCAAGTCTAGAGTGAGAACTAGGAACCCTAATTCCGGCTTTTTCTCGGTTTCCAATTAAGAAACTTTTCTAAGAAAATTTAATTTTGAATATAGTTCTTGATTCTATTTCAAACCAAGAAAATATCAGATTTTAAGAAAATTTCAATTTCGGGTCATCCCGAGACTCATTATAGAAAAACGTGCCGGAACTAGAATTTCAAAAAATTACTTATGAGTACTCATTTGAATCGAAATAAAATAAGGATTTCAAAAATATATTTTTCATAATTTTCCGGCTTATGAAAAATACAGTTATAGCCTTTTTATTCGTATTTCCTTACTACCGGAAATCAAATTGTCTTGTCTACTATTCCTCACTATTCACAAGTACCACCTATATTACCTATTTGCACACTCTATAATTTCAACCCTTACCATCACTCAAATCAACCTCTTTCTAAACACTTTTTGTCCCTTAACTTTCCATACAAATTATGACAAATACATCAAAGTTAAATCAATCAAATAAAGAAAAAATTCAAACTAATTCCCTTCCCCACAAGCTCCCCAAAACCGGCGTGATGCCCACCCCCCCCCTCTTCAAGCTCCCAATTGCAATTTTTTTTACTCCATTTAACCTAAACCCATTTCATATATAAACTACTTTTTCTCTCTCTTTCCTCATTCTTTCACTTTTCAACTTTTACAAAGTGTAAAAGCTCTCAAATCCTCCCCATTTTCCCCTCCCTTGCCGTGAGAAATTGTGCCCCCCACTCACCCACATAACTTTCCATTTCTTCTTTTCATCTTCTATTTCACTTCAAGTAAGTAAACTTTTACTCCTTCCACTCATAGATCTTTGTTATGGCTAAGTGATTCTTGGATATCTCAACTAAATGTCCCCATGATCTTTTGGTAGGGATAATGAGATATCAAAACAAGAATACCGAACCATTACAAAGTAGATCTAACATTTAAAGGAGTTTTCATGCCAAAAGCTTTATGTTTATCCATCAAAAAGTATTTTAAACAAAAAATCTTTTATAAAAATATAGTTTTTATGTTTTCAAAACTCATTTAAGCATTTGAAATAGTAGATCTATCATTTTACTAATAATCATGTAGGCATTTAAGCTCTCATTATTATTTTGTGTTTATGTGCATTAATAGTCTTTAATGCTTTTGTCTTTAGTAAATAACCTTCTTAGTATATAGATCTATGGGTAGATGAGTTAATAAAGTCAAAAAGGAAAACACTTTTCAAGAAATGAACTTGTGTAAATTCGGATGACTTTGGAAACCTAGGTTAAAAACACTTTTATCAACTTCTAAACATATATTTTTCAAGAAAAACGAAGCCTATAGGTAATGGATAACGTTTGGTGATATATTTCATGAGTCCAAATGAGATTTTACTAAAGAAAATGTTGGAAACAAGAAATGAAGTCCAATAGAAGTTTTGAGCTAAAAGTCATGTGGACAAAATTAGTAATAATGGATGTATGGTTAGAAAACACTATTTTTCCAACTTCAAAAATGGTATTTTCTTAAATAAATGAAATCCTTAGGGTATAGGTATAATAAATACTTAAAGTTTTGAGTATAAAATACATTTTTCCCAAAGGAATCAATTTGAAAATGGAATTTTCTAAATTCGGATTTTTGGAAACCCCCTAGTAGAAGACCCACTTAAAAGTTTATAAATGAAGATTTTATTAAAGAAATAAAGGCCTTAGAATATAACTAATATAAGGGTCAAAATTTCTTTAAACAAAGTGGAGTTTTCCTAAAGAAAATCCTTGTAATATGTAGGTGTGACTAGGTGTAGTAAACTCACTTGTTATACAATAGTATGAAATGGTTTTCTAAGAAAAGTTTATTTAAAATTCTTTAAATCTAAAGAGTTATAAGAACTTAGGCTCATTAGAGTTCATATCATGACATTCATGATAAGGAAAATCAATACCATGGCATCTAGTTTCATTTTGTACTTAGGAATCTCAAGTGCATTTATGAAAACCGCATTTTTGGAATCTATATACCCGCTGTACAGATCTGATCCCTCAATTCCGAGGCCTAGATATTTTCAAAACTTGATTTAAACTTCATATTTAGAAAGCTCTTCCGGAGTAGATAGAAATCGATATAAAATTTGCGAAATTCCGACTTAAAACGACCAAGTTATGGCCATTTTAAAACGGAATTTCGAAAATGACGCGAATTTCGATTTCACTAAGTTTTCTTAGAGTTTTAGTATCCTAAGATGGTAGAATACTTATTAGGGTATTTCTTATGTGAATAGGAGAACCCGAGGACGTTGACTTTTTGCCTCCGGATTATTATTACTAGAAGAAAGGCGAACCAATGGCGGAGTGAGTTTTTCTTCCCGATTCATCTATTGTATGTGCTTGTAAAGTAGTGCACTAGAATGTAGGCCAAATGAATGGAATATGAATGATGGGAAATCATATGTTGATGATGATGTGAGAACTCAAATTAAGAATATCGAAACTGGGTGATAAAATTTGGTTGTGTACTTGGCTATGATGGATTGTATGAAAAATTGTTTGATCGCCTAAGTAAATGGCTTAATCAACTACTTAGACTAATGCCAAATTCGACACGTGCATATCACAAGGGGAAGGAGCATTAGCATTTGTAGGTTAGTCGTGAACCATAAACGACATCGAATAATCGTAGGTTAGTTGTGAACCGTAAACGACATCGAATAATCGTAGGTTAGTCGTGAACCATAAACGACATCGAATAATCGTAGGTTAGTTGTGAATCATAAACGACATCGAATAATCGTAGGCTAGCCGTGAACCATAAACGGCATATTGATAGTACCGCAGTAGTCGTTAATCTGCTAACCCGGGATGGAGGGCGCAATTCCATCCACACGTGACTTTCGGTTGGTCATATGTATGTTGAACTCACGTGTTTGATGCATCCACTTGCTTGATTAATAACTTGATTGAATTGTTGTGACATAAATGTTATTGTGAAAGATTACACTCACTAAGCTAGTTAGCTTATGTCCCTACAGTCCATTCCTTTTGCAGCTATCCCATTTGTGGCTTAGGCGACGTGACCCGGCTAAACAGGTACAGAAGCTAGGAGTGTCCCCTAGAAGTTGGAATTTATGTATTAGACTTCCATAGGAAACTTCTAAGACTTGGATGACTGTTTAAGACCGTTAATTATTCTTTTGTGGGGGAATGCCCCTTAGATTATGTAATATTTAATTATGTTTCATGAATTATATCCTACTGCTAATGCATGCCAAATTAAGCTTTTATCTCCATTTGGACTTGTACTCTATTGTGTGTAAAGGTACGCCTTACATCTATATAAGGCACTCGAAAGACTAAGGCGGTAATTCGGGAATTTTATATGGTATGTGGCGGACTGTTACGTTTAGGGTACCCTATGGGGCGTGACAGAGAGACTTGGACAATTGGAGTGATGAAGAGGATAAAGAAATACAACAAGATGTACCAATGATCAAAACCAGGTATTATGAATCATTGGGTACAAATGAGAAGAAGCAAGTTCCATCTTTGACACAACCACCGACCTTGGAACTTAAACCCCTTCCTGACCATCTGAAGTATGCTTTTCTTGGTATTGGCGATACTCTGTCAATCATCATTTCATCTGCATTGACAAATGAAGAAGAACAGCAGTTGATTGAAGTGTTGAAAAAGCACAAAGAAGCAATCGGATGGACCATTGCTGACATTAAGGGTATTAGCCCTATGATTTGCACTCACAAAATTCTTATGGAAGCTGAGTGTAAACCTATAGTTCAACCACAAAGGAGACTTATCCCAACACTTAAAGAGGTTGTCAAGAAAGAAGTTCTGAAGCTACTAGATGCAGGTATTATCTACCGTATCTCTGATAGTAAATGGGTTAGTCTAGTTCAGGTGGTACCAAAGAAAGGTGGTATGACTGTAGTAAAAAATGAGCAAAGTGAATTGATTCCTACTCGTACTATGACTGGGTGGAGAGTTTGTATTGATTACAGGCAATTGAATGATGCCACCCAAAAGGATCACTTTCCCTTTCCCTTCATTGATCAAATGTTGGAGAAACTTGCAGGGCATGACTATTATTGTTTTCTTGATGGATATTCTGGATACAATCAAAATTTCCATTGCACCCGCTGATCAAGAGAAAACAACATTCACTTGTCCCTATGGCACTTTTGCCTTTAGGAGGATGCCCTTTGGACTTTGCAATGCACCTGCTACGTTTCAGAGGTGTATGATGGCTATATTCTCTGATATGCTTGAGAATTTCATTGAAATCTTTTTGGTTGATTTTTCAGTCTTTGGAAAGTCATTTGATCTTTGTCTGGAGAATTTAGCCTCGGTTTTACAAAGATGCAAAGATACCAATCTGATCTTGAATTGGGAAAAATGCCACTTCATGGTAAGAGAAGGGATAGTATTAGGTCACAAAATCTCTGCGAGAGGAATTGAATTGGATAAAGCCAAAGTGGAGAACATTGAGAAGTTACCACCACCCACAACTGTTAAAAGAGTCAGAAGTTTTCTTGGACATGCTGGCTTGTATAGACGATTTATCAAGGACTTCTCCAAGATTTCCAAACCTCTTTGCAACCTTCTGGAAAAAAGATGCAGTGTTCAATTTTGATGACAAATGTTTGCAGGCATTCAATTCATTAAAGGAAAAGCTCATTTCTACACCAGTAATCATTGCGCTAGACTGGGAGCTTCCTTTTGAACTCATGTGTGATGCCAGCGACTTTGCGGTCGGAGCAGTACTTGGTTAGAGACGAGGTAAGATATTTCATGTTATATACTATGCAAGTAGAACACTAAATGAGGCCCAAAGAAATTATGCCACTATTGAGAAAGAGTTTTTAGTTGTTATCTTTGCATGTGATAAATTTAGGCCTTATCTGATAGGTTCTAAAGTGGTAGTATATACTGACCATGCAGCTCTCTAGTACTTGTTTGCTAAAGCTGATGCAAAACCTAGGTTGATTAGATGGGTATTACTACTGCAAGAATTTGATCTTGAAATTAAAGATAAAAAGGGAACTGAAAATGTAATTGCTGATCAATTGTCTAGACTTGAATCTGATAGTTTAGACATTCCCATTAATGAAAAGTTCCCTAATGAACAATTGCATGCAGTAGAAATCCTAGATTTGCCATGGTATGTTGATTATGTGAATTATTTGGTAAGTAAGATTATCCCATATGGTTTGTCTTATCCTCAAAAAAAAAAAAAAAAAGTTTTTGCATGATGTAAAACAATATTTTTGGGATGAACCATATCTATTCAGAAAATGTGTTAACCAAATAATTAGAAGATGTGTACCTGAATCTGATCAGCTGAGAATCTTAGAACACTGTCATTCAAGAGAAGCAGGGGGACACTTTGGTGTTCAAAGGACTGCAGCTAAAGTGTTATCATTTGGGTTTTATTGGCCTAACTTATTTCGCGACTGCAGGAACTTCATTATGTCATGTGCTCAATGTCAAAAGACAGGTAACATTTCTAAACGGCAAGAATTACCACAAAACAATATTCTGGTAATTGAGCTTTTTGATGTTTAGGGGATTGACTTTATGGGTCCTTTTCCCTCATCTTTTTCAAATAAATATATACTTGTGGCAGTTGATTACGTTTCAAAATGGGTTGAAGCTGTTGCTTTTCAAACAAACGATGCCCGAGTAGTTTTAAAATTTTTGAAAAAGAATATTTTTACCAGATTTGGGGTGCCCAGAGTTATAATTAGTGATGGGGGATCTCATTTTTGTAACAAGCAATTTGAAAAACTTTAGCAAAATATGGTGTTACACATAAAGTGGCAACCCCCTATCATCCACAAACTAGTGGGCAAGTTGAAGTTTCCAATAGGGAAATAAAAAAGGATTTTGGAAAAAACTATTAATGCATCAAGAAAAGATTGGTCTTCAAAATTAGATGATGCATTATGGGCTTATAGGACTGCTTTTAAAACCCCTATTGGAATGTCCCCATATGTGCTTGTTTTTGGTAAATCATGTCATCTTCCTGTAGAACTTGAGCACAAGGCATATTGGGCCATAAAATTTCTTAACTTTGATGAAAATGCTGCAGGTAAAAACAGATTGCTTCAATTGAATTAGTTGGAAGAATGGAGGAATGATGCATTTGAAAGTGCTCGTATCTGTAAGGAACAAGCAAAGAAATGGCAAGATAGAAACATCATCAAACGAGAATTTTTTCCTAGACAAAAAGTTTTACTTTACAATTCTCATTTGAAGTTGTTTCTTGGAAAATTACGGTCAAGATGGTCGGGACCGTTTGAGATTGCCAAAGTTTTTCCATATGGCACGGTGGAATGAAAAATTGAGGGTGATCGGACTTTTAAAGTGAATGGGTAACTGCTGAAACACTATTTTGAGGGGGAAAATCTTGACAGTATTACTACTGTCATGAATCTCAAAGAACCATAATCAGATCGGGAAAGTCGGGCTAAGCGACTTTAAACTAAGCGCTTCTTGAGAGGCAACCCATGTCTAATTTTAGAATAGTTTTTTATTTTGTTTTGTTTTTACTAACTTTGTTTTTAGTGTAGACAGGTTAGGTGATATATATAAAAAAAATTTTTTTGAAAAAATAGGTGAAAGCCGGCTGTAAGCCGCCAGCTTTTAGCCGGCGTAAATATCAGTACAGAAGTAGGTGAGCACCGTAGAAGAAGCCGGCAATGGGAAAGTAAAGGCCGCCAGCTTACATGCCATCGTTTGAGAACAACATTTACACCGGCAATGGGAAGGTGAAGGCCGCCGGCATAAAGCCAGCGTATGTTCAAGATTTCTAGGGTTTTTGAAAAATCCTGATCAAAGCTGGCACCTGGGAATATAAGCCGCCCACTTTTAGCCGGCGTATACGTGTAAGCCGGTAGTGTAAATGGGTAAGCAGCCAGCCTGATGCTCTCGGTATGAATTTATTTTGGTTACACTGGTTGTAAGCCGCCGGCTTATACGATAGAAATGCCGGTGTACAATCTGCAGATTGCTTTTAACAGGTACGATCTCTCTCTCTCTTTCTCATTATCTCATAATCACTCTCTCACACTCAATCTCTCGCTCTCATTCAACCATCCCACATCTCATTGCGTTGAATCCAGCTTCCCAAGTAAGTAAATCCCACTGATCTTTGCTCTTAATCCTCTATTCAAATCCATTACATTGCATTGTCTGTTGAATTGGGTGTAGATTACTGTCATTAATATTGATTTATGCTCTTCATGAAATTGATTGCTTGGATGATGTTGATAATTTGTTGAAAGTGGATTTTGGTTCCATGTATTGTTATTCCAATTTGTGCTGTATTGATCTACGATTAGTGTCAATTGGAAAATTAGGGTTCTTGAGCTCATGAGCATAGTTAATTTTCGAAATTTGGGGTTTTGTGGAGATGATGTTGTAGCTGCTGGATTTGTAATATTTCATACTACTTAGTAGCTCCAAATCAAGAATTGTAATCAATTTTGCACGAATTGAACTTGGAATTTGGAATTGTGCTCAATTTTGATGAAAATTTCAGTATAAAAATGTTTTCGGAACTTTTAATGAAAAATTTTTGAAAATCTTTTATTTGAAAATTTTGAAATTCCAACGTTCAATTCTGAGCTGGCCAACCTAAGCTGCCATCTTTGATTATATTATGTAAGTGTAAATGCTCCATGCAATTCAATGATTTTTTAGCTTCACTAGTTATATGCCTTTGATCTCCAAATTGTTCAAAATCATGTTTTAGGCATAAATTAGAATTCTAGTCATTAAGAATTTCATTGAAATTGTGCATTCCTCGTTTCTAATTAAGATAAATTTATTTGCAGGAATGGCTCCAAGGTAAAAACGACCAAGGACGACTGACGCCTCTACATCTGGTTCACAGACCAGAGATCTGCTGTCCAGTCAGCAGTACACCAAGGATAGAAAAAAGAGGCTCGTGAAAATGGACTTCTTAAATACACAGTATTTAGACTGGTGCCTACTGGATGAGTTTGGGATCATTGATAAAATAAGAGAGATTGTCCAAGATCCAGCTTGGATCCGACTATTTGATTTTCGGGAGCCACCATACAAGAACTTGACGATTGAGTTCTTGTCCACTTTAAAGAATATCCCAAATTGAGAGGAGTCCACTTTTCAATTTCAAGCATTTGGGCAGATCAGGGAGGTGAAATTAAAGCAGATGGGCCACCTATTGGGACTATATGATGATAAGATCATATTTTATACAACTTATTGATGATCACAAGAGCTAGAATGGATACTTGTTTTGATTGAATTTTATGTTTTAGGTCAAATTTGGACAAATAAATCAAAACAAGAGACTTTGAATCGAAAATAGGAAAAATTGAAGTCAAGGCCGACAATTCTACATTCAAAGCCGTCGGCGTTCAGACGGCGTAAAACTCAAGGCCGCTGCAGCACTGCCAGCTTTGCCGAGCATAAGTCTCCACTACATTGTAAGCCACTTCAAAGCTGCCGGCGTAGAAGATGAAGAAGCCAGCGCACTTGAAGGCCGGCAGCTCAGAATTGGAAAGTCACCAGCGCACAAGGAGTTACAGCATACGCCGGCTCCTAAGCCGCCGGCTCCTAAGCCGCCGGCGTTGGGGCAATGTAGGACAGACCTGAAGAGACATGAAGACATCAAACACTTGGAGGAAACTGAAGCAACAAATCTATTGGAATGCCTATGCCGGTGTCAAAGCCGCTGGTTTTGGGACGGCGTTCGTTATAAATCAGTCAAACGCTTTATTTCTGATCACATACGCCAGCTAGATCTACATCTAAGCCGCCGGTGTAGAAGCGGCCTACAGGTGTAACCGATATTGAAGGCTGCCAGTGTACTGCCTGCGCAAAGGATAATTCGAAGATATGCCGCCTGTAAGCCGCTGGCGTAGGATCCATAACTGCCGGCGTACGAAGTGAAACAGCAAAGTTCATTTAATGTTTTGCACGAAATTTTTCCTATAAATAGGGGGTCTTCTCCTCACTTTCAGATAACCCTAAGTAGCTCTAAATCATACTACAATACATAGATTAGAATTAAGCATTCCATAGAGATTTTTGAAGAGAAATTGAAGTTGTTCAAGAATTTGCAAGTGAAGCTTTGATATATTGAATTGGTGATATCTGATCTTTTTCCTTTTATGCAATTCATATATCTGAATATTTTGATCATAATGAAATCATTTGCAATTTCTTATCTGATTGTTGAATCATCATCCATGAGTAGCTAAATTCTTTTTGTGGGAAGTTGATGAAGCTTTAAACATGCTAAAATGATCTTTGAATCCATGTTATAAGATAGTTAGAATCATGAGATATTCATATTGAGTTCTGATTATTCATCATACCTTTGGTGTATAAGAATTCTAATAACTCGGAAGGGAAATTAGGGTTCATATGAATTCATAAATTGAGATTAAATTACAATTGCGGGAGCGGCGGAGTTTAATCTAGTTTAGAAATTGTCCATGAATATTAATGCAATGTTTTATATTGATTTCTCACTAAGGAATTAGGGGATACTAATATAAAATATTAGTCAATTATAGAATCGGAAGGTTTATAATTATAATTTTGATTCCACTAATAATTTATTTAGCGGAAGCTATTGAATTGTTTTTGTGGTTTAAAAGGTTTTTAAACTCTGTTTTTAAATCTTGACAATTTCTTATGAATATCCATGAATCTAATTATCATTATAACATGACTTCAAGTTGATTGGCAATAGTTTAACGTGGATTCTGCTCCTTCCCACATTTTTCTAATATATTACTCTCTTCAAAAACTCATTGCATTCATATAGATGCCTAATTAGATAATTTAGTTTAATCTTAATCTAATCATTTAAAAAGATCAATTGCCTAGATATTAGTATTAGTTGATAACTGTCTGGTAGTTAATAGATCTCCGTGGGATCGACACTTGACTCATACTATATTACAATAGAAGGCCCAGTACGCTTGCTGGAATAGATGCTTTGAAAATTCATTACTAATTATAGCACATCATATGATAATGAGCAAGAAAATAGGAATCTGCCAAACAGTTGGCCTGTGGGGGATGATCACATGACCCAGGAGGATTATTGGTTTCAGCTGGTTGCTCCTGAGAGAGCAAATGAGCCCTTCGTCCCCTCCAAATCATTGGCCACGTCTTTTCGTGCTGTTGAGCATAAGCTGCTCCACCATATTCTTGTACACACTCTGAGTTGCAAGAAAACTAGTCACAGCAAGGTGACTAGTTTCGACATGTTCTACTTGTTTAGCCTTATTAGAGGCTATAGGATTGATCTTGGGGTGGAGATAGAAAATTTTATCTACCGGCAGGCAGATGATACCAGAACTCGAGTCCTGTGTTGTGGTGGCTACATCACCAAATTACTGAAGGGGATGGACATTTTTTAGCCTCCACAGGATGATGAGATATTTAAGTGTAGTGAGATCTCATCTGCACCATTTTGAGGCTGGGGATTGCTGAAAAACCCCAGAGGAGCTCAACTACCGGTACTAAAGGTGGTCGAGTTCCAGGATATTTTTCTTGGAGACGCTCCATTTGAGATTCCGCCCACATCTGCTCCTCCTCCTCCTGCAGGCGCTTCTTCCACATATAGTATGGACCAGCTTAAGCTGGATGTTGAGGAGCTGAAGAAGCAAAACCAGGACCTCAGAGATAGACAGGAGAAAGAAAGGAAGAAAAATAAGAAGCTTAGAAAGTCTATCTTTGAGGCGTTGAAGACGGCCATCTGCTGCTTGAGCCCAGAGACAGGGGCTGGCATGACATACGAGACTTCCTCTGAGTCACATCACTCAGATAGGCTCAATTCGGAGCACACACGGACAGCCAGCCCAAGAGACACTCAGAGATATACTCTTGAGGATAGCAGCAGACCCAGTCCAGGGCCAGAGAGCTAGAGACCCTGCTAGCTCTCATTTGATCTTTATTGTTTATATTTTTATCTTGGCCTGTATATTTATTGAGCACCCAAGTTCCTGTGGGTGGACTCCTTTATTTTTCTGCTTTTATTTTTGCTTTTATTTTTGTTTTTGTTTTTCTTTTGTAGTGATTACAGGAAAGCAGCAAAGCAAATTCTCTTGCAATGCAAATTTTGATGATTATGAAACAACTGACGACTTCAAGGAAGTATCAAATTCTTTTTCTTATTCCTTTCCTATGATTTTATTTGTTGCAAAACAGTGAGGACACTGTTTAGTTGAAGTGTGGGGGAATGGATAAAATTGAATGAAGTGTTGAATTGAAGTGATAAATATGATTTGTTGTCTGTTGTTATTTGAAAATTCTCCATCTTGTATTTTTTGGTTTGAAAGCAAATTATGAGGAAATTATGCCAAAATTTTTTCAAAAATCTCTTGAAATTGGAGATAGTACAAAAGTAAAGACTGAAAGCAATGAAATTGACTTGTAAAAGTATCTTACTCACCTGTTGTTGTGATTGGTTTACTAAGTTAAAAATAAGTTGCAAAATCCTTAAGAAACAAGTTTACTTTATTTTTAACTTTGGAATTGGAAATTTAAGAGCTGATCGAGTTCTTTTTGTGAAAAATAAATAGGTCTACTTCTAGGAAATTTTAGTTTGTATATATTCTTTGAATTTTAACACTTAGTGAAAGAGGTAGAAGAAACTTTTAAACTTAGTGATCCTTCATAAAAATAAGTCTGTGATATTGTTATTGCATTCAAAAAGAAAGAAACAAGCATAGCCACTGCTCCTCTGACTTGAAATTTTGAGTTATGAGTATCTGAACTTGAATGTTAAAGTAAGGAAGAGTTCTTAGGGGTATTTTGAAACCTGGTCACTTAGGTGATGAGCTTGGGATGTGCCGACTCAATGAACTCACTGTAACGTGAAGGGAAGAATAGCAAAAGTTTAATTCATGAACTTTGAAAAGAAAAAAGATGGAGGCAAAAACCTCCCAAAAAGAAAATAAATGCTTGAAAAAGAAAAAGAAAAAGAAAAATGAATGTAAATATGCAAATAAAGGAGACTTATAATAAAGAAGGAGAAATTCTAAGGAAAAAGTAGATACCACATGCTTTCATTTAGTGTTACTTAGAATATATATAAGCTAGAAATCCAATGAAGTTTAAATGAGTATTTTTCCTTAGTGGATTGAGTATTTGCTTTTGAATAGAATGTTCTTTTGTTAAAAGTTGAGATTAAAACTTGTTTTGTTTGGATTAACTCCTAAATTTTGATTATAGTACTCTAATTACAAGAAATTGGTATGGTTAGAGCAATAGATACAAGAAAAACAAGTTAAAGAAATTGTGATTAAATTGGGAAAATTGTACTATCTATAAGAGATTTCATTTTATTCTTCATTTTGCTTGAGGACAAGCAAAAGTTCAAGTGTGGGGGAATTGATAAGATCATATTTTATACAATTTGTTGATGTTTAAAAGAGCTAGAATGGATTTTTTTTTTTTATTAAAATTCATGTTTCAAGACTAATTTGGACTAAGAAATCAAAATAAGAAACTTTGAAGAGAAAATGGGAAAAATTGAAGTATATGCCGGCATTTCAAAGCCGTTGGCGTTCAGACGGCTTACACCTAAGGCCGCTACCAATACTGCCAGCTTTGCCAGCCTTTAACTCAACCAACTTTACGCTGCCTCAAAGCCGCCGGCGTAGAAGTTCAACAGGCTAGCGTACATGGAAGGCCGGCAGGCCAGAGTTGAAAAGTCACCAGCTTTGAAGGAGTTACAAGATACGCCGGCTCCTAAGCCACCGACATTGGGGCAATGTAGGTCACAGATATGAAGAGACATGAAGATAACAAAATGTTTGGAAGAAATTGAAGAGACAAATCTGTTGGAGTGTCTACGCCGGTATCAAAGCCGCTGGCTTTTGGACGGTTTTCGTTATAAATTGGTGCAACGCTTCATTTCTGATCACATACGCCGGCTAGATCTACATCTAAGTTGCTAGCGTAGAAGCGGCCTACATGTGTAACTGACGTTGAAAACTACCTGTGCACTGCCTGCGCAAGGGAGAAATTGAAGATACGCCGCCTGTAAGCTGCCAGCATAGGATCCATAACTGCTGGTTTTGAATGAAACTGCCATTTTTCTTTAATGAGTTGTTACGAAATTTTTCCTATAAATAGGGGGTCTTCTCCTCACTTTGAGAATCATCCAAGCAAATCTGAAATACACTACAATACATAGATTAGAATTAAGCATTTCATAGAGATTTTTGAAGGGATATTGAAGTTTTTCAAGAAATTGCTAGTGAAGCTTTGATATTTTGAATTGGTGATATCTAATCTTTTCCTTTTATGCAATTCATATATCTGAATATTCTGATCATAATGAAATCATTTGCAATTTCTTATTTGATTTTTGAATCATCATCCATAAGTAGCTAAATCCTTTTTGTGGGAAGTTGATGAAGCTTTAAACATGCTAAAATAATCTTTGAAACCATGTTATAAGATAGTTAGAATCATGAAATATTCATATTGAGTTCTGATTATTCATCATAGTTTTGGTGTATAAGAATTCCGATAACTCGGAAGGGAAATTAGGGTTCATATGAATTCATAAATTAAGATTAAATTACAATTGCGGAAGCGACGAAGTTTAATCTAATTTAGAAATTGTCCATGAACACTAATGCAATATTTTATATTGATTTCTCACTAAGGAATTAGGGGAGGTTAATATAAAGTATTAGTCAATTATAGAATCGGAAGGTTTATAATTGTAATTTTGATTCCACGAATAATTTATTTAGCGGAAGCTATTAGATTATTTTTGTGGTTTAAAAGGTTTTTAACTCTGTTTTTAAATCTTTACAATTTCTTATGAATATCCATGAATCTAATTATCATTATAACATGACTTAAAGTTGATTGGCAATAGTTTAAAGTGAATTCTGCTCCTTCCCACATTTTTCTAATATGTTACTCTCTTCAAAAGCTCACTACATTCATAGTAGATACTTAATTAGATAATTTAGTTTAATCATAATCTAATCATTTTAAAAGATTAATTGCCTAGATATTAGTATTAGTTGATAACTGTCCAGTAGTTAAAAGATCTCTGTGGGATCGACACTTGACTCATGCTATATTACAAGATAAGGCCCAGTACGCTTGCTGGATAAGATGCTTTGAAAATTCAATACTAATTTAGCACATCAGATAGTTAATTTTTTTACTGTATTCTTTCTCTATTTGGCCTCGACTGTGTCTTTTCAGGGCTTGAATTTTGCATTTTTCACTTTAACTGTTGTTTTTGCTCCAGATCGCATTAAAACACTTGTTTACTCCTTAATTGATTCTAAAAGCTTTAAAACAACATTATTCATCGAAAGCATAATTTTTGCAAGATTTTATAAAAAATTCTTAGCAAATTAAGCTTAAAATCCTATGAAAAATATAGAGTAAAAATGACTTATCAATTCACAAATATTTAATGGGTAAAATGAGAAATAAGCCTGTAAGTTCTATGAAATAGTAGCTTAGGGTTACTTCACCAATTCCCTATCAAAATGATTTCTTAAGACCAAAAACTTCTTAAAAGCTGTTTGAATTGTGTGTTTATAGTACCGTATTTTCTAATTTAAACTAAAGCTTCTCTTAAAGTCAGTAGTTCTAGATCTAGCTAAAACCAGTAATTTGAAATTTTGATTAGACCCGTATAAAGAATAGGAATTCATTATTTTGAAAAGATAACTCAATGAATTTTTAAAACAAGTGACAGGAAGTCTTCACCCATTCCTCGGTAAGAGGTAGTTAGGATCAACTCCATTAGCAACCATAGATCTATTGAATTGAATAATCTCTCGATCTATTTAATTGAAATCAATCGTGGATCTAAAAGAGTACACCACTCCTTTAAAAACCACAAGTTAAGTTCAAGTTACTAATTACAAACACCCAATCAAATTTACTTAAAAGCGCATTTGAAATCAAACTGAATCAGGAATTTGATTCATAATCCCTAAGATGTAGGAGTTTATTTCTCCATAGATTTATCAAAATAAGTGCGGATTAGAAGAAATAAAACAAATTTGAAAGATTAATCAATTAATTGCTCAAAAATTTATAAGAATTACAAATATCAAGTTAAATTGATTTTATCCAGAAAACAGAAGAAATTCTTAAGTAAAAAGAAATGTAAATTCTTTTACTCTAGAATTCTTTAGAAATCTACTCTACGTTAACACCGATTTACACGGTTGGTACATACTTTACAACGCATGCTTGTACGTTTATTTATAGGCTAATAGGCACAAAAAGCATGACCTAATTTATTGACACGTGGTAGATTCAGCAAATTCTTTCTAACAGAATTTGATAACTTTTCATGCGCGCATATGATCTGTGAAAACACTCATCGAGGGTCGCGTGTGATTTGTTAGTCGAGGCTCGTATTAAGCAAGATCAGGCTCGACTTCAAGAATTTCCAAAGTAAACTGTATGTTTTTGTTCATTGCTCTATCGAAGGTGAAATTGAGAAAGTCGAGGGTCGTATTGTTGAGGCTCGAGGTACTTTTGATGAAAAATTGGTCTATCAACACAATTGTCGAGGGTCGAGATTTAAGGCTCGGCAATGTCTTTTCTTCAGAATGATGCTCGATCGCTTCAATTGGAGTCGAAGATCATGTCGAGGGCTCGCAGTTGAGGTTCAATAGACCAATTTTTGCTGTCTTCTTTCTTTGTTTGGCCTCGGCTGTGTCTTTAAAGGACTCGACTTCTATAATATTGACTTTAATTGTTGTTTTTTCTCAAAATCTGAATTAAAACACTTGATTACTTTTTATTTGATTCTAAGAGCTTTAAAACAATATTATTTAACAAAAACATAAATTTTACAGGATTTTATGAAGAATTATTGACGAAATGAGCTTCAAATCCTATGAAAAATATAGAGTAAAAATGATTTATCATACAACAAGGTACTTTTAGAAATATCTACTTGCACACTATCTCCTTTATTCGAGATGAGAAATTTTAGAAAAAAAAAAAAAATTAGTGTAGATAGGCATGAACCACTCACCAAATGTAGCAAGAGATAAAGGATCTAATGTAATAGAAGGAAAGATGAGTCAAAGCAATAAAACTTGGATAAAATGAGTAAGAGTGGTAGGACAATGAGTTGTATGCAATGCAAATATATTGGTCACAATGGACAGGGATATAGGTTGAGCGAGGGCTCGAGGCATCACCAATATGAGTAGGTTGCACTAGTGGGATGATCTTATGTTGTAATATTGTGCTTCCATTTGAATTTGTCTAACTGTACAAATCTTACTTGCAGTGTTCATAGAAGTTAGCTGAATATCATAGCTAATATGGATCAAAGCAATAAGAAGATGTTGATACTCGCAAGAAAGAGTAGCGTACAAAGGTAATCAATTTTTCTATGACTTATTTAGACTTCTTGAGGTATCTGCCCAATAATTACCTCTCTTTAATTTGCTCGTATTAGGTTGAAGGGATGAACTACAGCTTCTCCAAAATTGGTTTGGATAAAGAGCATGCCATGAAAGTATATAAGACGATTCAAGCTTATTTTGAAAGCACTTCATTTCAAATTCTTGAAGATCTAGCAAGAGTAAGAGGCACAATACAACCTAGTTTAATGGCTATCAATGACGATGAAGGAGGACATCAAGATGTTAGTATAAAGGATAAAGATAGATAAACTAGCAATGGAGAAGATGACAAAGAATGTGATAGTAGAAAGAGAAAGATGATGATGAAGATGAAAGTGAGGAGAACGAAGATGACAAAAATAGAGTAAAAAAGAAGCAACCCATAAAGTCAAAATTTATGTCATTCATCAAGCGAAAGAGTAATCATCTGATGATGATACCATGCAAGAACTATTCTAAAAAGATAACACACAAAGGAAAAAGGTTCAACAATGTCATAGTCATTGATTAGTTACTATAGTGAAGGTTAATGCAGTTTTTTTTTTTTTGGAAGTTTGTAATGATTGTGCATAAAGAATCTCAATTTTTTGTTTGTTATACTCTGAAAGGACCATGTCTATAGCTATAGATGTTAATTTTGGGTAACTAATGCTTGGTGTTTGCCTAGCATGAGACACTATGGTGAGGTGAATCACTTGCACATATATGTAAATTGTTGTTAATGTAATGAACCTGGATAGCCATTTCAATCAGTGTTGTTTATTCTAGCTGATGGTGCAAAATATGATGCAGATTTTGAATAGTCTGCATTAGTATTTCCTACAGCTTATGCTGTTGTTCTTTAAGTTTTTAATGTAATAGTAGATGCAATATAAGGTTATGCTATTGTTTTCATGTAGCATATTATCTAAAATTAAAGCATGCTGTGTTATGACAATTTTGAAACCAGTTGTGGGTGCAATATGATGTTATTCTTGTTGTTTTCATGTAGCTTGTGTAAGGTACAAGAGTCATTGTATGGTGCTCTTGTGGGGCTAATTAGGATATTGTCATGCTATTTTCATGTTGGTTGAGCAAGATGAGCTGGTTATGCGTCCTTAAAAATAATTAAGCTAAAGTGATTAAGGTAATGTGGTGTACCTTCCTAACTTTAGTATTTTATGTTATTCACCACAATGGGCAGTAGCATTGCATTCTTATAAATGCCATTAAATTTACGCTAGTTCCTCAATAAGTATTCCTCCAACCTAAGCTAGATATTGACATTACATATCTAGCTCACAAAAATAGCAACCTTATTCAATTTCAATTGGTACCATTGGCACATAAACTTGATTGGTTTAGATGAATTTTTTTTTTCCAACAGTAAGCATTTGTTGTTTTAATTTATGAAATTGTATTTTAAACATGAACCATGGAATCTGGCTAACAATAATGAGAATCATTTTCAATGTCTCAATAGAGATAAAGAAATATTTTGGCATGGCACTCAAAGTTTTAAACCATCATTCATTTTCAATAACAAAGTTCTTGTGACATTTCTTATAACTTCATCATAATATAAGACTACTTCTACACATTACAATAGCAGATCCATTCTCCATTCCTTAAACTACAAAGGGGATTAACAATACAACTACAACTACTATGCATTTGTCATGCACTTACAATTAACTTAACAGCAACTAACATCATCACAAACATTATAACCCATAAAAGTTTTTCATAGGTAGCAATGAAACACCACCCACTTAACTCTTACTCGGTTTGCTCTTTGCTTAGAGATCTAAAATTGGGTTGGCTTGCTATCGAGAAGGTCATTAATCACCTCTTTTGCTTGATCAAGGAATGGTAGATCATGCCATATAAAAAATCTACATCTACCTTCCTAATTTTTGCATTGCCATGCTATCAATAGCAAATTAGGCGACCTATCGCCACACCATAGATTTCCTCCTCTGCTGCTCATGGTAGAAGACCTTGCTTAGGATGAACATCACTCGCTTTGCTATGAAACATTGCTCGACCTACTTGTCATATTCTCTCCCGTAACTTCTTCCTTTCTTGCTTCATAATATACAATTAAGGAAAACTAGTGAAGGTATGCTTAATGTAAAGATAAGAGACCATAGTTCTTGTGCATGTAGATCATGTTACAAAACACGAATTTGAAGTATTTCAAAAATTTATGAAAAGCTAGTAAGTTTTATTTAACTTCAGTTGCAATCACCAATTTTTAGCAAGCATACCTATCGAAGTAGAATAGAAAATATTATGCCATATTCCTTAGGGATTGTTATCATCTACCTTACTCCGTTATCATCTGTTATCTAGCCAAAGAAAATTTAGTGAAACATAATGAAAACAAAAGCTACACTAGGGTTAATGCTAGAAGATATATACATGTTCTCAAGGTAAAATTAAGGATAAGTTTATAAAATGCAAGATGAGACTTAGGATCTGCTTCACCAATTCCTTATCATGTGATTTCTCAACAAACTCAAATAGTTGTTTACCAGTGTACTTGCATCGTCAAACTCATGAAAATAGGTTAAATCCTCTCTTAAGGTTAGAAACTCTAGATCTAGATCAGACAATTGGAATCTCTTCACAAGTTATCAGCAATCTAGATTTTTATACAATTTAAGAATCCTTTGTTTAAAAACTCATTTCGGAAATTTGAAAACAAGTGATAGAAAGTTTCACCATCCTTCTCTCAAGGTGATTATGCGCAACTTCGTTAGCAGCTTGGATCTATTTAAAAAAATGATCTCTCGATCTATTTAGTTAAAATCAGACGTAGATCTAAAAGGTGCACCACACAATTAGATCTACGAAATCAAGCTACTAAATGCAAATACTTAGTCCATATTCAATTAAAAAGCGCATTTGAAATCATATAAACAAGGATTTGGATTCACAAATCCTAAGTTTAGGAGATTCGCTCCATAGTTTTGAACATTAAGCATAGATTCAAAGGAAATAATGTGAAATTAAAGATGAATATTACAAATCAAGCTCAGAATCTTGCAAATAAAAACAATAAGGTAAAATTATTTTACCTAGAAAACTTCGAGATTCCTTAGCAAGAAGAAATAGTTCTTTTGCCAAAGATTTCTCTCTCTATTTTATATTATAGGTATTTTACATATGATACTCGTGTTCCTTATTGGGCACCTATGCAAGTTTATTTATATGGTACAGGCACAGAAAAGCATGAAGATTTTATTTGCTAACATTGTAGATTCATTATAACAAAATTAGTCCTTGTTTTCATGCACATGTGTTGAGCCAACTCATTTATGACAGCTAGATAGGGTCACTTTTTGTGGGTTAGATCTTTGGATAGAAGTTTGGTTGCAGTCCAAGTTATATCTTTTCTTCAAAGGCTTAAATTTTTGCTTAGCATCAATCGCGGGTTGAATCTAGGGCTCAACTTTGCAGTGCAATTGAAGTTGTATCATGAAGTTCAAGGCTCAATCACCTCAATACAAACACTAAAAATCAAAGGTCGTGTCCAGGGCTCAATTTAGAGTGCAATTGGAAACTTTGCTTTGTTTTACCTTGGAATTTTGCCATCGACAGGCATTTCTGAAGGCCTAAATAGAAATCAATCTTTGAGTTTAGTTGTTATTTTGCTCTAAATCTAATCTAAAACACTTTGTTTCTTTTTTTCTTGATTCTAGGAGCTAAAAAACAACATTAAAACAATAAAAGCACAGAATTCATAAGAATTTATCTAAAAATGGATAATCAAGCATAAATTCCTATGAATTGAATAGAGTTATCACGCCCCAATAGGTACCTTAAACATGATAGCCCGTTGTACACAATATTAAAACTTAAGAATGACTACCTCAATCACTCAAAAGCTTTCATATTGGTACAAGGCGTATGTTCACAACAAAGGAAGACCATCGGAGTTATGCATTTTAAGATATTGGCAGCGGAACATACAAAATAATATTGAATATAATTCATCACAATATAAAGTTCCACAACTTCTACAGAGCATTTCCCTGGTAATATCCATAATAACAAAGTTTTACTAAAACAAATAACTAAAGCTGGAAGATTTTTTTAGAAGAAATCTAATATAATACTTCAAAATAGATTTCTTTCAAAAGCTTCCCAAAACATAGATTCTACTCGGACGGACATGGTGGTTTCGGATGTAAAAATAATGATCCTGCAACATCAAAAATCTATTGAGGAATAAGCATTACTAGTTTAGTGAGATAATCCTTATGCAAAAGTACTCATAATAGACATTCAAACAAGTTCATTAAATAAGCATATAATCAAACAATACATACAACTATCCAGTTTCGTATGTAGGATGGATTTACCCCTCCATCAGTGGTTAGGGAATGATTTGAATTGGGCCTCAATCGACCTCCTTGAAAACTTGCGTATGTTTTGGGGTTCCAAAGAACCGTACTACTAGTCCCCAAGCTTTCTTTAGCCAAAGCGATCGATTCGGCTCAGCTACACCTTGAGACCATATTCCCCGAATGTCTTAATTCCTTAAGATGTAGTTAGCCAGCTTACCTTTTCAATCCTACGCTGATGAGTAGTAGCAAAAATGAGAAATGATATTCTAAGTGATATGCATGAGCAATTTAGTTTAAGGGAATTTCCAATTCGACATTAATTCATTTAAGGCGATCAAGCAGTAATTGCCCACATAACAATACATACATAAAGGCAATTACAATAATCAACAAATCTGGCTCTAATATATTTATCATTTATTGATCACTCATAGCCAGTCACATACATAACTCCCATGATAACCCACATGCATATCAATTTTTATCTTTTCCTAACATCTAGTGCTTTATTTTACAAGCACATGCGTGAATACATAAAACGTAAATGAAACTCACTCGTCTATAGCAATTTTCCATCAATCGAAGTAATCATCGAGAAAGAAAAGATCTTGGTCCTCGTCACCTAAACAAAAAGAAATACTCGAAATGAGTATTTCATCCAAGATCTACTTAAATTTCCTAACTTTATCTTATTAGGTTCATCAAAACTCACATTAGTGGAAATTCCAACTTAAAATGGCCATAACTTGCTCATTTTAACTCGAAATTTCACTTATTATACACCGTTTTGTACCTACTAAAAATATCTATCCTTTTCTAAGGTTATTTTTATCAAAAGAAGCCATTTGGGTCTCAGAACAATAGGGTACAGGTCTGTTACGAAAATTCCAGTTTTCAAAACATAATTTTTCAAACTTCTCTTCATCCAAAAATTATTGTACAAAAAATATAGATATTTGTATAGTTGGAAAATCCTTTGAACATATATATCTAGACTCATATTATACGCATGAATTTGGTGGTATTGTCACAATAATAATTTTTGTAAAACAAGGTGTCGTAAAAGTTGGAAAAAGCTTAGGACTTGAAAAATTCTCTTTAGTTTGTTGGAAAATTTTCTTGAATTATTATATGTGAGTGTTTCCTTCTTTTAACTTCATTTCTTAACCTTTGAGAATAATTTAATTTTCTAAAAATAATTTTAGTCTTTTAAGATTCCTACAACTTCATTCCTAGTGGTTGAAAAATGTAGTTTTTCTAAATATCTCTTAGTAGTGACTAAAGTTTCTTAAAGTAGTCATGTTTATGTGTTATAAAGTTTCCCTAAAGTTAGTTCCACTTTAAATAAATGATAATAATGTTCTTTTAAGTTATTTACTAATTTTATTTCCTAAGTAAGACTTATCTTTAAAAGATTATTCTTTGATGATTTTATAAAACTTATCTAAACCTTTGTATCTTAGAGTATTAATGAAACTTTACAAATGAGTTTAAGAAAATCTTTGTTAAAGAAAGAATTAGTAATATTTAGTTTTAAATAAACTTTCTTATTTCATTGATTTGAAAAGAGAGTATGTGATAATTCTACTTTGTATTCTTTGATGAAAGCCCGTGTAGTATTTTTACTAAAAAACTTGTGATGAACTTATCTAAATTTTAGAAAAAGGTTTATTAAGACAAAACTTTAAGTTTTTATGAAAAAATCATTTCTTATGTGGTAAAAATTTATTTTTAAAGAGAGTTTTTATTTTTATTTACTTAAGAAAACTCCTTTTTATTTTTATTGAGACAATATCAATAAGTTCATACATGAATGAGAATATGTAGTTACAAGAAATATAATAATATCACATAATAAGATAAGATATATATAAGAATAAATAAGAGCATAATAATAAGGTTAAGTATTGGGAGCCTTAGCTTCATCAAGGCTTTATGGGACTAAGAATAAACTAGTAAAAAAAAAAGCATAATAGTAAGAGCAATAATGATAAGATGTTAGGTTAGTGGTCACTTAGGCTTTTGAGAATATATATATATATATATATATGTAAACCCTAGAAATTTTCATAATTCTTAGAAAATAATCCTAGAAGTCAAAAACCAAAATCGAGACCCTAAAAATCAAACTAAGTTAAATTCTAAATAAGGTCAAACACGAGAATTCTTAATCTTGAGAGAAAGGGAACCCTCAAAACAAAATAGAATATTCAACTATCGGTTGATTCAATATCCATACACTAATCAAACGATTTATCCAATTTCTAACACGTAAATCAAGATGACATATCCAAATAACGTTCGACAACGAAATACTAAGACCTTAAATCCTTCGATGAATTTTAGAATCAAAATTTTCAATTTTCACAAAAAGTCAAACTAAGTCAACCCATAACCCTAGACTCGGTTAAACGATCCCGAGAACTAAAAATTATTAAATAATCACAAATAAAATGAAATAAACCATAGACATTGAACTAAAAAAATAACATAGGTAAAACTCCAAAATTTCATGATCTTACAAATAACTCAACAAAACCAGAAGTCAAATCGGAACCCTAAAAGTCAACAAAGCATACAACAAATCCTAGTATTTAAGATCCAGCAATCCTGCGCTCTTAAATCCTAAACAAAGAAATGGAAATAATTGTTTATAATAGTTCGTAATAATATAGGGAAGCTTAAAAATATCAAATTCGCAAAATTCTAATGTCCTTCGGATCCAAACGGGATCAGTTTTCAAAAACCGTGCCCTGGTACACCAAATGGCAAAAATATTCTGTTAATACCAATAGACTCGTAAAAATATAAGGTTTCCAAAAATATCGATTTTAAAATTTTTCGGTAGTTAAAAATTACAGGTACGCATTTGTACGCGTATTTTTATTACTATTGGTATTTTATTTGTCTTGTTTACTATTCATAGTACTTTTCTACTATTTATTACTATTTCTCTATCTCTACTTTTTCTTACTAAATATTCTTACACCTACATACATATTTCTTACAATTTTCTTTTCCCATAAAAATTCTACACCACATATTACTAAACTTTTCTTACACTTTTCTTCTAAAATTAATTTTTAATCAATTTTCTCTCTCTCCCTCCCTCTTTGCCATCCACTCCCTCTCTCTCTTCACTCTCATTTATTTTTCTTTTTCAATTAATTTAATTACATCTATTTTTCACTTCAAAATTCTATAAAATACTCCATTCCTCCTTCATTCTTTTACACAACTCGTCTTACTACCAAAACTCTCTCAAAATCTCTCCACAAATCCTCTCTCGAAAATTTCTCTCTACCAAAACTCTCTTAAACCAATTCTTTACAAAAATCCTTCCTTATACACAAACTATCTACCACATGTCACTACACACATAATACCCCATTCATCTACTATCTTCATACCACATAAACATTTTAGGTAAACTTCTTCCAACCATTTATTTACTCATACATGACTATGGTGTTGTTTTGAAACTCATATGAGTAGTAAAAACAACAACATATTTAAGTTTTGTTCTTGTACATGAAATTCAACTTTTATTATGTTGTTATTATGTTCATATATATGTTAATTTTATTGTTATTATTATGCTAATTTCTTATTCATATTTAACTAAATATATTTATGTATTTATATATAATCTTTTAGAGCATATAAGCTCACTTGTTATTTATTTAATTTAATGCTTTGCAATTTATTTATTTCATGCTTTTTTAAGACTAGTCTTTCTAATCTTAAACTTGTCCATATCAAGTCAAAACATCATTTTCTTTATTTTCTTTATTTTTTTGGGACTAGTCTATTCTTAGTCTCAGGATGCCTTGATGAAGCTAAGGCTCGTAATACTTGACCAGGATACCTTGATGAAGCTAAGGTTCCCAATACTTGACATTTTTATTATCTTGCTTATTGTTGTTTCCAGTATTTTCTCATATTCTTATTATTTTACATGCTCATAATACTTGTATCTACATAATGATATTGTCTCAACTAAATTTAAAAGTAGAATTTTACTTTATTAAAGGAATTTAAAACCAAATTTTCTATTATGTGACTTGTCATTAAATAATGGAGTTGTTATCAACAACATAGAAATGGAAGTAATACAAGTTTTCTTAAAGTTTTCTCAAATAACAAAGATAGTTTTGCCAATGAAACATAAGAAATAAACACTTTCTTTTTATAATATGGTCACCTAAGTTTTAGCACAATAATTTGTTAATATTTAAAGTTTTCACAAAAAGCTTAAAATTAAACTCTTTTCAACTCCATATAACAAAACCAAGAAGCAAACTAATTTTCAAAGTTAAGATAAAAATCAATCTAGAAAGCTCTAAACCCATTTATGAAAATAATGATTTTCAAGTTACTAACAAAAGAACTTATTTGCAAAGAATATAAATATGATAAGATAAAAAACAAAGAATTTTATCAATAAAGAGGATTATTTTCAAATAAAATTTGTAGAGGAAATAAAAGACCAAGTTTTAGAAAACAAAAACTTATATTTTAAACAGGAAATATAAAAAGAAAAGACTCATTTTCTAAAACCATTCTAAATGCAAATTTATAAATAGGTTATTAATAACTTAATAGACTTTTGATAACTTTGATCTTTTATCACTCGAAGTAGAAATTATAAAAAGATCAAAGTTAAAGGAAAAATTTACTTGTTTTGGAAAAAAGAATGAGGAAAATAAAATAAAAATATACTCAATTATAATAACCTAGAAAAATATAAAGTTTCTTCAAGATACTTGAAAAGGAAATTTGTCAAGTTAAGTTTTAACACTTCAAAATGAATTGTTTTATGAAATAAATTGTTGAGACACTACCATTAGAATTTTTGCATATAAAGTGAGCTTATCCATATACTAAAGGGATTTATCAATAATATATATATATATAATAAAAGGATTTTTGAATAAAGTTGAGTTGGAAAATTGTTTCACAAAATCTAGAAATATTCGTTTTGAACATGTACCCTACGGTTTCGGAACCTAAATGACCTTATATGACAAAGATAACCTTAGAAATGGATAGACCTTTTAGAATAGGTAGAAAACAGTATATTATATGCGAAATTCTGAGTTAAAATAAGCAAGTTATGGCCATTTTAAATTGGAATTTCATTCTATGCGATTTTGACGAACATAGTAAAATAGAATTAGAAATTTTAAGTAGAATTTCTACAAAATACTCACACTGGGCATTTCTTTTATCTAGGTGATGAAGGATATGAGATTACCTTTCCTGATGATTGCTATAACTAAGAAGATTGCGAAATGGACGAGTGAGTTATTCCTTTTAATTTCATTACCTTACTTGTGCTTGTAAAGTAGTGGCATTAGTATACTAAAAAAAGATAAAAATGGATATGTTTAGGGAATTCAGGGATATGTATATATGTGATTCTATGCTTATGTGTGAAATGAGAATTAAGAATATCGTAACTTCAAATTGCCTGTTTAAGTGTTTTTTTTTTTTTTTTACTTACTTATATGTTTACTTATTGCTTGCCAAATTGATTGATCACCCCCTAATAAACCTTAATAAGGTTTGGCTTAAGAAAAATAAAACACTCACACATAGCATCTATCGAGTCACATCTCTTTTGAAAGGTTGCTACTCTTATGCGTAGAGTTGGATTGGCTGTTATTGTGGTGGGACACGGACCATGTTTCTTCCTAGAGAATCCAAATCGTTCGGGGAATGTGACTCTAGGTTTGGAGCAGAACCAACCGAATGTTTTGGGTAGGGACCTGAGGACTAGCAGTAGAAAGTCGTAGATCTTTATCACCAATTCCCTAACCTTCGATATGGAGGAGTAAATCTGTTCTATATGTGGTTTTCGGATTACTATATATATTTGTGTAATCACGTGATTGTTACATTGTATGCATAGCATATGTGTGAAAATTTAAATGAACTTATTTGAAACCATGGTGCGGATGAAAACGAATACCTCACTGAGCTAGTTATAAGCCTATACCCCCATAGATTTTGTTAAAACTGGTATATCCGTAGCTTAAATCGAAGATCATGACATTAAAAAAGTCATTGAATGATGTTAAGCTTTTATGAAGGCAATAGGAACATAAGATGAAGTTATTTTGTAAGGTTCCTTATATATAATGTATGTTATGCTAGTGTTTTTGAAATTTCTAAAAAGTGTATTTATTTTTATTTGAAGACAATAAAGGGATATGCCCCTAAGAATTATAATTTACCATGTTCATGTTTTATGTTAAGTATTCTCCTTGCCTTGTTACTTATTATCAATGTAAATTGCACTACTTCGATGCGTTCCCTTGATTGTGATGTACGCTTTGTACATGATATGGAAGCATTCACGTGACTGAGGTAGTCATTCTTAGGCTTTATATTGTGTACGGCGGATTGCCACGTCTAAGGTACCCCTCGAGGCGTGACAATATACATAATATCATATAGAAGTTAGATTAAAGCAAATAATAATAAGAATAATAACATAATGGAAAATATAAACATGAACATATTGTTGCTTCTTTAACTCTTATGAGTCTAAGGAACATACGCTAAGCTCATGCTAAGTTATATGAACATGATGAATATATGTAAGAAGTTTTACCTAAGGTTATGTGTATATTGAAGAGGAAAAGAAGTGATTGTAGTAATACGTGGAAAATGGTTTTTGTGGAGAGAAGAGAGAATTTAGGAGAGAATTTAAGAGAGAGAGTTTGTGGAGTGATTTTGGTAGAGTTTTGGTAGAAAAATGAGTTGTGTGAAAGAATGAAAGAGAAATGGGATATTTATAGAATTTTGAAGCGAAAATTAATGTGATTAAAATTAAATGTAAATGAAATAAAATTAGATAGAGAGAGGTGTAGGGGGCACCGACCATGCTTGTGGGAGAGAGGGAGAGAGTTGATTTTTTGTATTTTTGTGATAAAAGTAATAATGTGTAAGGTGTGATGTGAATAAAGTTGTATGTGGAAGGTAAATTTTAAGGTATAGGTATAGTAGCGTGTAAGAGTAAATTATAAGAAAAAGTAGAGACAGTGAAATAGTAATGAATAGTAGAAATAGTATTATGAATAGTAGACTAAACAATTAAAATATCGGTAATAAAGAAAATACACGTAAACGACCTATATCTGATATTTTTAGTTACCGAAAAATTCTAAAACTGATTTTTTTGAAAATCTTATATTTTTACGAGTCTAATGGTATTGTCAAAATATTTTCACCATCCAATATACCAGAGCATGATTTTCAATAATGAATCCTGTTCGGATCCAAAACATATTGAAAATTAACTAATTTGATATTTTTAAACTTTCCTATATTATTATGAACCATCATCCACAATTATCTCAATTCCATTGTTTAAGGTTTAAGAACGCAGGATTGTTGGATCTAGATTCACTAGACTAAACATAGAACTAGGTTAACTTTAGGGTTCCGGTTTGACTTTCGGTTCTAGAGTTTATATATTACCGAAAATCTAGGGGCTTACAAGAGTAAAACAAACTTATTCTCATATCCTTTTTGTACTTTTGTTTAAGGTTAAAATGTTGTGTTATAGAGTCTTATTCAATCAATTCATTCAAAAAAAAAAAAAAGCTACATTAGCCACAAATAATGTCCCTCATCATATGTTTAATGGAGTGACTAAATTGCCAAGACTTTAAAAGAATAGACACCAATTTGCTAATTTTTAAAGTTTAGGCATTGAATTACCAAAAAAAAAAAAAAAGGTAAAAACACTCTGTATGCCATTACCCTAGCCTTTTAATATGAATATTGAGTGATGTTTTCTAATTATGAATGATAATGTACATGTTTGGCATAAAAAGACTTGGTTATGTGAATTTCAATTAGCTAGAAGATCTACTTAAAAAGAATCTTGTTGTTGGATTAACTGAAATTACTATAAAGCATAATGTCAAATGTGCAACCTATTTAAAGAATAAAATGGTATCAATTTCTCATAAAAGGAAAAATATAATTTCTATAGAAGGACAACTTGAACTGTTGCATCTTAGTTTGTTTAGACTTACAAGAACTTTAAGCTTAAGTAGAAATAAATATAGAGTTGTGATTGTTGATGATTTTTCATGATATAAATAAGGGTTGTTTTTAAAAACATAAGTCTAATACTTTTGGCGTATTCCAAAAATTTGCTAAACAAATTCAGAATGAGAAAGGTTATTCTATTATTTGTTTGAGAACTGATCATGATAAGGAATTTGATAAGCTCAGTTTATAAATTTTTGTGATGAACACAGAATAAATCATAATTTTTTGGCACCATATATACCTCAACAAAACAACATAGTTGAAATGAAAAATAGGACTATACAAGAAATGACACATTTAATATTAAACAAAAGTGGTTTAGCTAAATATTTCTGAGCTGAAATTGTTGTAACTATATGTTATATTATAAATAGAGTATATGCTTGGCCTCTTACTATAAAGACATCATATGAGCTATTTTGTGGAAGAAAACTTTTTGTTTCTTATTTTCATGCTTTTGGATGTAGAAGTTATGTGAAAAAGAATTCTAATAATCTTGGTAAGTTTGATGAATGTTCAAATGAAGCTATCTTTTTATGCTGCTCAAAAAATAGTAAGGCTTATTGTGTTTTACTAAAACAATAAAAGTAGTTGAAGAATCTATTAGTATGCATTTTGTTGATGATTTTGATGATGATGATGTGAATGTGCATGTGAAAAATGATAATGTTGAAGTAGTAAAATTTAATATGTTTAAAAAAGAGGAATCAACTGTCGATGTAAACCCCTGAAATTTTTGAAACTCTTAGAAAATAATCCTATAGTTAATATCGAAACCTAAAGCCTAAAAACTTACTTAAGTTAAAACCAAGCTCTAAACAAGATCAAATACAAAATTTCTTAATCTTAAGGAAAAGGAACACCTCCTAAAACAAAACGAAAATCCAAATAATCGTTTGATTCAAAATCCTTACGTTAAACAATTCATTTATCTAATGACTAACATGCAAAATCGAGACAGTATGTCCAAAAAGAATTTAATGACAAATTATAAAACTTTAATTTAAAATTAATACCAGAAGTCAAACTGAGTTAATACATAATCTTAGACTCGATTAAACAATCTTGAGAACTATAAAATATTAAATAAATCGTAAAAATAGAATAAACTTAATTTTAGAAATGAAAATATAAGTATAACAAAAACCCCTAGATTTTGTAACCTTATGAATAAATCGCAAAGCCATAATTGAAATCGAAACCATAAAGACCAACTAGATTAATAACAAGCCCTAGTGAGACTTGATCCGACAATCTTGCGCTTGACTCTCTAAAACAATAAGAATAAGATAACCATGGATTATAGACCGAAATAGTGTGATACAACCTAAAAAGATTAGATTTATCAAAAATCCACTCGTTTCAAACCCGAATGGGATCAATTTTTAAAATCAGAGTCCTGGCACGCAAAATAATGGAAATGTTTCGACAAACAATTTATACTAGAAATATATTAAGATATTCATAAAATATCACATATAAATTTTTTGGGTCGAAAATTCAACAATTAAAGCTAAAAGACTGTATCGGTACTCGACCTTTAGCACACAAACCGAGATAACAAAACTGGATAATAATTTATGATAAAATAATATCAAATCATCTTTCAAATATCATCTAATAATTTATCATTTCATAAAAATATCAGTTACAAATTTTTCGGCTTCTAAAAACATCAAATATAGCCTATTTACACACATTTTTCTTACTACTTGTAATTTATTTGTTTTATTTACTATTCAATTTCTATTTATACTATTTATTACTATACGTTTATCTCTACTTTTTTTTTGCACCTATTCTTACACTTATCTCTTATAATTTTCTTTTCCCATAAAAATTACTATACGTTTTACTTAACTTCTCTTATTCTTCATTACACTTTTTCTATTTAAATTATTTTTCTTATTAGGGCAGCTATTAACCCCCCTCCCTTCCCCACCCCCCCTCCCCTACCCAAAAAAAAAAAAAAAAAATTCCTTCCATTTTCTTTTCTTTTTCATTTATTTTTATATCTTTTATTCCCTCCTGTCACGCCCCAACGGGTACCCTAAACATGACAGCTCATCGTACACAATATTAAAACTTGAGAATGACTACCATAGTCACTCAGAAGCTTTCATATTGGTACAAAGACATATGTTCACAACAAAAGGAGACTGGTGGAGTTATGCGTTTTAAGATAATGGTAGCGGAACATAAAAAATAGTACTATTATTGTCACGCCCCGAAGGGTATCCTAAACATGGTAGTCCGCCGTATACAATATTAAAGCCTAGGAATGACCGCCTCAGTCATGCGAAGGCTTCCATACTATGTACAAGGCGTCTAACGCATAGAGGAGACACATTGGAGATATACATTTTATATTGATACACTTGAGTAACAACGTAAAGGAAATACAATTCACTATACTTTAGATGCAAATCACTATACTCATATACGAATCACTATACTTCAAAATACAAATCATTAAACTTCAATTACATTCATCCACAGACTTCCCTACATAAAATATTACAAGGCAATCATAAAATCTAGCCAATAACTTCAACCATTCTTATTTTTTGCCGAAATCCCGAAGTCATTCTCGGCTTCAACCATCTCGGTCCCCACTTAGCATTCTTAAGATAACCTATTCATTCAAACATCTATTGGGGTATAAGCTACACTAGCTTAGTAAGAATTCCCTTAATTCCGTACCATAACAAACAAGTTATAATCAACTATATGCTATGCATGAACAAACACATGTGCAAACAATTATGTATGGGTATCCGGAACCCACACACAAAACGGATTTACGCCCTCCCTATCTTGGGTTAGGGATGGTATTGAAGTCTACACGACCGCTGCTAGTCCCCAAGCCCTCGGCTCATAGCACTCGACTCGGCTAGGCTCACACATGGAATGCATCCTCGATGTGCCTTAGTTCCCATGAATGAACTCTGATACCGACTTCGTTATCCAAACGAGCAATCAGCAGACCATACCAATCGATCTACGTAGGAGTAGCATGCTACCAAATGCAATATGTCTGATGCGATGCATGAACAATTTAATTTTTGCTTAGGTAAAATATTCATACATTCTTTAGAGTGACCAACCAATATCATACACATAACAGAATAATATGAACAGTGCAGTTATCCAATCGAATCGTGGTTTCAATATGCTTTAGTATTCTTTGGCATACATTCATCAGAGTCTCATCATATATCCCATCCCCATTCATATCGATTTTTATCTTGTTTCTATAATTCTAATAAAACTAGCTACAAGCACAAATGAGGTAACAAAATAAGGAGAAAACTCACTCGGTCATTGGATTACCAGTTTTTTAGTAAAAGTAATTCAGTGGTAGGGAATTATCAATTTTAGGATCACCTAAAAAGGAAAAAAATACTCTAATAAGTATTTCAACTCAAACTAATCCAAACGATTTTATACAAACTATCAAATTCGTAATTCTCGTCCTAAGCGGGAATTCCAACTTAAAACGGCTATAACTTAGTCATTTTAACTCGGAATCTCGCAAATTATATATCGATTTCTATCTACTTCAAAAGATCTATCTATTTCTAATATTATATTTAAGTTTTGAAAACTATGAAGCTTCGAAAATAGTTTTGTAATTGTTTGTAATGTTCCTACTATATAGATTAGCTATACATGTAATATGAGTGATTTCCTAACATGAATGACATGAGATGAGCTTAATGTATGCATGATCTTGATGATTTTTGTTAAAAGAAAATTTTATAACTCTTTATTTTGCAAGACTTCAAGGATAACTACTTATGAAAAATTTAATTTTCTAACTTTGATCATTTCCATTTGTTTTGGATTTATTACTTAAGAAAATATAATTATTTTTGTTAAAATTGAGTCTTCATTATACATGTTACTTATGACCTTCATTTCTACATAAAAATTTTCATTTTGCACTTTGTAAACATGTTTTCAAGTGGGGTTGATTCCAAAATCCGAATTTTGTAAAAATTAGTTTTTGAGTGATTCCTTGAAGTAAAAATCATTTGATATTTAGAAAATTATGGCTCAATCATACATAACCACTAATGACTTCACTTTTACACAAAAATTTGCATTTCACACTTTGCAAATATGTTTTCAAATAGGATTTACTCGAAAATTCGAATTTTAGAAAATCCACTTTTTGAATGATTCCTTTGGGAAAAACTTGTTCAATGCATTAAAATTTAAGACTTTATGGTACCTATTACTTAAGGACTCCATTCATTACATAAAACTTTCATTTTGAGCTTGGATAATAGGTGTTCTTATGGCCTTCATTCAAAATTATGAATTTCACAAATTGACTACTAACTCAAAATTTCCCATATGGATTCTATTTCTTGTTTTATACATTAATCTCATCAAAACACATTTCAACTTATAAAACCACTACTTAATGATACCTATTACCTATACCCTTCATTTTTTACATAAAACATGAGATTTGGAGTTGATAAATAGGTTTTCAAAATTGGTCTTGGTTGAGATCCGAATTTACAAAATTTATTTTTGGTCATATCTTTTGATAAAATCTATCTAAGCTTATGAAAATCCATTCCTTACATATCCTATCTTAAGAGCTTTTCATATCTTGAATAAAAACTTCATTTTTGAGTTGGAAAACATATTTTAAAAATATGCCTTGGCCAAAATCCAAAAATGAGATTTTTATTTTGAAAATCACCTTTGATTCTTATAAAAAGAAGTCTTGATGATATACATATATTAAGCTTTCATTATTTCAAGTAAAAACTTCATTTTGACATTTGGAAAGTGGTTTTTAAATAGGGGTCTTGCCAAAATAGGAATTTCACTATTTTTGTTTAAGTTCAAAGCCAAGATCTATACTTAATATGAACATGAATATAAAAGAAATGCATGGTAGTGAACTATAAACTCATAGATCTAAACTTTACTCATCAAAATCTTTTATTTATGTTATCTATACCCTAAGCCCTTTATTTTAAATGAAAAATACACAATTTGAAGTTGAAAAACAACTTTTATAAATATGGTTCCATTTTCATCTGAATTTTCAAAAATGATTTTTGTCGAAAATGAAATAGATCTTGAGTTTTCCAAAAGATTCCTACTATCATCATGCTACTACAAGTTATCCATGAACATAAAACAAAGTCTAATGCATTTTATGAACTCAAAACACTAGATCTAGTTTACTACACTAGTTTTGAATGCATGAACACATGTGAATGAGGAATATATGCATAAATCATAAGCAATAACAAAAATAATAACTCAAATGACAAGATCTATGGCATAAACGAAAATCAAAGATACAAAAAGTTAGATCTACAAAATATAACTACTTTAAACAAGAAAATAATAATGATACAAGAGATTAATCATAGAAAAAAGGAGTGTTTCATTTTTGGCATCATCATCCTAAGCTTTTAAGCTTATGGAAGGTCATTTGATGCATGAAACTCTCATTACACTTTACCTATATCACCTATGGAAGCTTTGAGAAAAAGATTTGCTTAAAAATCTTCAAGAAATATGGGTGGGAGCTAATAAAAGAGTTGGGGGCAGCTTGTGTTCTTGAAGAAACAAGAACAAAATGAAGAAGAAAAGAGAGGAAAAAGAGAGAGAAAAAGCTAAGGAATGAAAAAGGAAAAATGAGTAAATGAAAGAGAGAGAGAAAATGAGTGTATTAATTGTAAGAAAGAAGGAAAAAAGATAAAACAAGGGCAGCCACAATGGGGAGGAGCTGGACGTGATTTAGGGAGAGAGAGGAGAGAGAAAATTGTTTGAATTTTGACTTGAAATTGAATTGTGTAATAAATGTATAATGTAGCTTCTTTAAGAAGGAGTGGAATATAATTAATTTAGTCAAAATAGAGTAAATTAAAGGACAATGGCAGGCATAAAGGAGGAAAAAATCTGCCATAAAGTGTGGGATAAAGTGTAGAAAGATTGAAATGAAAAGAAAGTGATATGTGTAAGGTGTACTTGAAGGTATAGGTTGTAAAAGTACTTTCTTAATAAAATAAAATAAAAATAAAAAATTTATTCCAAATATTTGTAGCAGATTTTTCATAATTAAAATTAAATAATTATTTGAATTATTTTAGTATTTTAACAAATATGTTACTGGTATAACCAAAATACTCGAATATGGGCTATAAATGATATTTTTATAACCCGAAAAAATTCTAAAAAATTATTTTATGAAAATAAAAATATTTTTTAATTATTAAATTAATTTATTTTATTTTTAGTATCGGGTCTTAAACATAATCTGATCCTATAAAAGCCCGAACTAACTAAATTTTAGAAAAACAAAATTTTCTATAATATATAAAATATTTATCTAAAAATATAAGGATTTATAAGAATAATAAAATTATGTAATGAAATAAAAGTGAATAGTGCAAAAGACTAATCAATCACCGCTAGTAATGGAAATACGATAAAAAGGTTATAACTGTAACTTTTATAACCCGAAAAATTATATAACTGATATATTTGGAAATCTTATGAAATTACGAGTCTAATGATACTAATGGTATATTTTTTATATCTCGAGCCCCCAGACACACTTTTCGAAGTCTGTATCCGAACGGGTTTGAAATAGGTCAAAAATTTATCAATCTGATATTTTTAAGCAAACTTATATTACTACAAGCTATTCTACACATTTAAACTACACCTCGGCTTCTAGGGTTAAGGGTGCTTGATTGCCGGACTTAGGCTATTGTATTTCGATTAGGGTTTTCGGGTGATTTTGCGGTTTAGATCTTTGCTAAATTGGAAACTGATATTTTATGTTTATACAACATATTTAATTTGAGAATTTTATTTTAGCTTTTATTTTTTGTAAGTATTTAATATCTTTTAACGTTTTCGGAATTCTTGAATTGGGTTTTATTTTCAAAAGTTAATCGTTATTTACTTTTTAATAATTTTTTTTTGGCTTTATATTACTCGATTTTATAAGTCGGAGTTACGTATGAAATTCGTCGTACGTAGTGGTTTTGAATTTGAAGACAACTGAGTTCTTATTTTATTTTTAAGGATTTTCATTTTCTCAAGATTAAGAAGTTTCTGAATTCGTTCGTGATTTAGGACTAACCAAAGTTCAGTTTTAATTTGGAGTGATTTTTAGTGTTTATTTTCAAAGTTCATCTTGAAATTATTTACTGAAATTTTCCAGGGCTTACAATTATGATTCATCAAAATATAAAGTTCTACAACTTCTATGGGGCATTCCCCTGATAAGTCTCCATAATAACATAGTCTAGCTAAGACAAATAACTAAAATTAGAACATTTTAAAGGAAAACTAATCTAAGACTTCAAATAGAATTTCCTTCAAAAGCTTCCCAAAAGCGTAGGTTCTACCCGGACAATCAAGATGGTCTCGGGTACAAAACAAAGATCCTGCAACATCAGAAATCTATTGGGGAGTAAGCATAACTAGCTTAGTGAGATAATCCTTACACAAAAGTACTCATAACAAGACAATCATACAAGTCCATTAAATAAGCATATGTAATGTAGCGATCATATGATCAAACAATACATACGACTATCTGGTTTCGTATGTCGAATGGATTTACCCTTCCATTGTAGGTTAGGGAATGCTTTGAATGGGCCATAATCGACCTCCTTAAAATTTATGCTTGTCTTGGGGTTCTAATCAACCATATAACTAGTCCCTAGGCTTTTCCTTACCTATAGCGATCGATCCGGCTCAACTACACCATGAGGCTATATTCCCCGAACGTCCTAATTTCTTAAAATGTAGCTAGACAGCTTACTTTTCCAGTCCCATGCTGAAGAGTAGTAGCAAAATATCAAGATGATATTCTAAATGATATGCATGAGTAATTTAGTTTTAAGGGATTTCCGATCCGACATTAATTCATTTAAGGCAATCAATCAATATTTGCACACACAACAATATACATAGAAATAATTTATATAAATCAATCAATTGAGCTTCGCTATACTTATTGTTTATTTATCACACAAAACGAATCACATACATAGCTCTCATGACAACCTATATACATATCAATTTTTATCTTTTCCTAACATCTAGTGCTCTATTCTACAAGTACATGCTTGAATACATAAAAGGTAAAGGAAAACTCACTCGGTCATGGCAATCTCCATCAGTTGAAGTAATCTTCGGGAAAAATAAGATCTTGGTCCTGGTCACCTAAACAAAAGAAATACCCAAATAAGTATTTCATCCAAGTTCTACTTTAAATTTCAAACTTTATCTTATTAAATTCATCAAAATTTGGTTTTTAAGAAAATTCCAACTTAAAATGGCCATAACCTGCTCATTTTAATTGGAAATTTCACATATAATATATCATTTTCTACCTAGTCGAAAAGATATATCTGTTTCCAAGGTTATTTTTATCATAAAAGGTTATTTAGGCCTCGGAATAGTAGGGTACAAATTCACCACGAATTTTCCAACCTTTGAAAACATAATTTCCCAAACTTTTCTTCTTTCAAAAATCCTTAAACAAATATATAGACATATATGTGGTTGAAAAATCTTTTTGATACATAAATAGACCCAGGTTTGTGCATGACTTCATTGGTGCTATCTCAACAATTATTTTTCATAAAACAACTTATTTAACAGGTTTAAAAAGTTGGGCTTTGAAAATTTTCTCCTTAAATGGTTTGAAAGAAAACTATAATTCTTTAAGTTATTATAAATAAGTGTTTTCCTTTTATATTTTATTTTTCTCACTCTTTAAAGATAAGTTCAAGCTTCAAATTTGGTCTTTTGAGTTTCCTATCAATTTTATTTGAAAAGAAAGAACTTCAAAATTCTCTTAAGTTGTTGATAATGTCTAATGTTTATCCTATCTCTTAGAAAAATGAGTTACCATTTAGAAACTTATTTTTTTAGGTTGTTGGCAAATTTTCATTTCTCTAAGTGGATTTTTAAACTAGTGAGTTGATTCCTATTTTATCTTGAAAACTTGTCCAGTTCCTAGTTTTTATTATGAAGTGGATAAAAATCTTATAAATAAGTTTTTATGAAGAATTTTCATAATAAAGAGTTATCAATATTGAAGTTTTAAGCCAAAATTTTCATATTATTATTTTGAAAAGAGAGTGTGTAGCTACTTAGTTAAATTTTTAAAGAAATTCTCTTTGTTGATACCTTAAAGTTTCATAATAAACTTGTCTAAGTTTTTAAAAAGAATTTATTAAAAACAATTTTCAAGTCTTTGATGATAAAATCTTTATTTAGTGACAAAAATTTATTTTAGAAAGGGTATAGTCTCATTTTATTAAAGAAAACTGCTTTTTCTTTTTTATTGAGACAAAATCAATATGTTCATACATAAATAAGAATATGTAGTTATAAGAAAGATGAGAATATCATATACCAAGATAGATAGAAATATAAGAAGTCAAGAATCATAATAACAAGGTCAAGTATTGGGAGTCTTAACTTCATCAAGACTTCCGGTCAAGTATTGTGAGCCTTAGCTTCATCAAGGCTTCCCAGGACTAAGAATAGACTACTCCCAAAAAGAAAAAAAAAAAGAAAAAGAAAGAGAAATAAAAGAAAAGAAAAAAAGCATAATAATAAGATGTTAGTTTAATGAGCACTTAGGCTATAAGAAACATATGTACATAAATATATATAATAATATATAGAAGTTAGATTAGAGCAATATTAATAACAATATAATAATGATAATAAAAGAACATAATAACATAAAGAAACTTGTGGATAAACAAGAACAAAACATAAATATATTGTTGCTTCCTTATCACTATGGTCTTAGGAAACATATATTATAGTCATGTAATGTTGCATGACATGAATAAGAAGGGGGTTTAAAACTTTTACCTAAGATAGGTGATAGTGTGTTTAGAAAATTTCATAAAGAGAAATGGTGGTTTATGGAGATAGAAATAAAGAGAGTATTTGAGAGGAAAATTGTAGAGAGAGGATTTGAGAAATGATTTTGATAGAGTTTTGTTAAGATAAGAAAGTGTGGGAAAAGAATGAAGGAGGAAGGAGGTATTTATAGAGTTTTGGGGTGAAAATTAAAGGTAATTAAAATAATTAAAAAAGAAAATAAATTGAGGGTGAAGAGTGAGAAGGCATGGACGGCAAGCATGGGGAAGGGAGAAAAAAATTGATTAAATTTGTTGTTTTGTAATGAAAAGTAATTAAAAAGTAAGATATTATGTGTGTAAGGTTTTATGAGAAAAGTAAATGCAAGAAATAGGTATGGTAGAGTGTAAGAATGGGTTGTAAGAAAAAGTAGAAGTAGTGAAATAATAATGAATAATAGACTAGACAATTAAAATACTGGTAGTAAAGAAAATATGCTTAAACGGCCTATATCTGATATTTTTAGTTATCGAAAAATTCTAAAACTGAAATTTTTGAAATCCTTATATTTTTACAAGTTTAATGGTATTATTGGAATATTTTTTCCGCCTGATGTACCAGGGCACGATTTTCGAAATTGATCCCGTATAGACCTAAAATACACTAAAAGTTAACAAATCTAATATTTTTAAGATTTCCTATATTATTACGAACTATTATCCATAATTATCTCAATTTTGTTGTTTATGAGTTAAGAACGTGGGATTGCCAGATCTAGATTCACTAGAATTAACGTAGAGCTAGGTTGACTTTAGGGTTCCGATTTGACTTTGGGTTCTTAGGGTTTACTTATATTTACCAAAAAATCTAGGGGTTTATACCTCTTTTTTTCCTTTATAAATACCCATTCCCTCCTTCACTTCTTACACAATTTTGTTTCACCATAACAAAGTTCTACTAATTTTTCTCTATAATTTTTCTCTCTAAAATTTTTCTCAAACACTTTCCTTCTCTTTTTCATCCATACAAAAATCCTAAGCTCTCTCAAATTCTTCTTTCATCGATTAACTTAGGTAAACACTAAACCTCCTCCATATATTATATTATATGGCATGGAAAATATGTATGTTGTATTTTTCCTATAATTTCCCCATGATGCATATCCTAGGGAATGGAATGCAAAGACAACATATTGCTTATATCATGTTTAACTTCATGATCATATTTATGTTTATGTATTGTTCTTATTACTAACTTAACTTTCTAACTATTAATATGTATATGTAATACTTATATTATTTAGAACCTAAATCCTCATTAATTTAACATTTATTTTCTTGTACTTATTTTATCTCTTGCAATTTATTTATTTACTTGCTCTTTGAAACTTGTCCATAATCCAAGTCTCAAACTTGTCTTTAATCAAGTCAAAAATAAAAAAAAGGGACTTGTCCATTCCTAAATCCCAAGGAGCCTTGAAAATTTTTCTAAAAGTCCTATGATTTTCTTATTTATTTACATTGCTTCATTTATGATACTGGCTATATTTAAGTCTCGAGAAGCCTTGCTAAAGTTTAAGACTCCCATAATTATTTTCTTGCTTTTCTTATTTTCTTTATGGGACTTGTCCATCTCTAAGTCCCGAGAAACCTTTAAATAAATCTAAGACTTCCATGATTTTCTTTTGTAAACCCGAAAACTTCTGCCATATGATACGACTCTAGATTAGAAATTATGGACTGACTAGTAACCCTAGAAGTTAATCAGAAACTCTAGATTGGATAGATACCTTAAATTTGGCCGGTTTGGGACCCATAAACTTCATAAAAGAACTTCTTTGACCCCAATTGATTCTAAAAACAAGATTTCGTATCTGGAATTGATAATTCAAGATATGATCAAAGGAAACTTCAAATTTCAAAACCGAATCCTTGTCAAACAAATAGATTAAATGGAGAAAACCTAAATATAGATATTAAGTGACTACTTTAGTATTCAACAAAGAAATGAGGTTAAAACAAGGTATAGTAATGAACCTATATTTAGACTTGAACCCTAAAATTTGAGATTCCTAGTTAGTAATAAACTACATTGATAAGAATTCATAGTAGGTATCCAAATCTGATACATATAACTAATTTAGCCTATATATCAGTAGTAATATGAAGTAAACGATCCAATAGGTTTTTAGTTAGAAAATCATGATCTTAAGATGAACTGTTAGAATTATAAATACATAATAAAAACATAAACTGATATATAACTTGAGATCTAGACCTCAAACAGAGATTTGAATCATACCAATATTCGAATTAGGGTTTTCTAAAGCTCTTGGAGCCTGAAACGAAAATTGTCCCGAAAGCTTATAAAACCTAAATAGCGAAAGATAAACCTTTCTTAAACAAATAGATACGTATTATTAAAACTTAAAATTTTACTTTTTGCTAAACTAAACATCTTGTAGGATCCATTAAAGATATTTGTGTATAAACTTACAAATATAAGCTAAAATATACCCTAATAGTGTAATAGACTACCTGAAAATTCAACTAAACAATATCTAACTAATATATAATTAATATATATATATGCAACTTGCAGGAGATGTTTAAACTTTGTTTTAAGGGCTGAGATCTCCTTAAGAAATGTGATCCAAAAATCCTCCAATTATACAACCCAAAAGTCAATGTAAATCTATCTTAAGCCAATACAAATTAGCCAAATCACCCACACATTAATGACAATCCAACAAATGAATGAATGAACAACAAAAAGGAGCAATTCATTTCAAAAACGAAGGAGCAACACGGCCGATTATCATGTTTTGTTCTCTATATATATATATACATACTAACAACCTTAGAAGGACAAGCAAACAGACTCTAATCTCTCTCAAATTTACCAGAACCCAACTATACCCTATTAGGAGTTGAATCAACCCAAAAACCTATTTTTAAACACACACATCAACCCAGTTCGAAAATTTCGAACAAAAACTGGGAAAAACGCATGAAAACGGGCTTGAGGTAAGTTGATTCCCTTCCGCGTGTTTTCTTTCAATTCTAAGTATTGATCTTAACTCTTAAACATCTTAGGAAGCTAACCAAGTCCATTAGAAGTTTCGGATTTCACCGAGAAGCCACAACGAAGGTAATTTTCCTAAACCCTAACCGAGCTTGATGATCCGAAAAAGTGGGTAACATGTTGTTATTTTGTTGTTTTTCTTGGATATTCAAGTAGATTAAGGTCTTAGGAGTCCATAGGATCCAAAAACCCGACGTTTTGACGTCAGGATTGGCCGGAATCAACCGCGGCTCATCGGGGAAGAAGATGAATAGTGTTTCCCCGATGAGCACGGGGCGGTACACGGGCGTGTTCCACCCGTGTACCTCTTGACCAAATTAAAAAAAAAACGAAACTAATTAAATTTAATTATAGAATAATTAATAATATAAGTAATTTTAGAATAATTATAATTATTATTATTTCTGCATTTATTTATTTTTCTGGAAATAGTAATAGTAATGTTAGAGTATAATAATACAAAATCAGAATTTTATTTATTTATTTAAATTTAAAAATAAATTATTTTCTGGCATTATTAAATATATAATGTTTAAATATTTAATCTATTAACATTAATCCAAAAAGAATTTTTTAGAAATATAAATTACTTTTATTAAGTAATTTACGTATAATAGGTTTTCTAACTATAATTATTAATATTCTTAATATTATTAAAAGAATTTTTTTTTAGAATTTTCAAAAATATTATTTCTGAAATAATATTAAATCTGAATATAAAACTAAAGTTATTTTAGCAATATTATGAGTTAAAGTATAAAACAATTATTATAATTACTAATGATATGAAAAGTAATTATTCTATTTTATCTATTCCGGAAGTATTATTATTATTATTATTATTATTATTATTATTATTATTATTATTATTATTATTATTATTATTATTCTTATTATTTACGGTAAAAGGAGAAATTTTCGAAAATTGTTGTAATTAAATTAATAAATCCTTTTATTAGTAAGTATATTTTCATTAAGTCGATATTTAATTAATTTTTAGAATATATAATATATATAATGTATAAATTTAGTAACTACTAAGTATGTATTTAAATAAATATTTAGAAACGATTAGATAACAATGGAAATTTAAATTATCCAAAATTTTGAGTATAGGAATATTTATACTCTATAAGAAAAATTTATTAAGTAATTAAAAAGAAAACTAATAGTTTTGAACAATAAAAATGAATTAACTAAATTATTAGATTTCCCGAGTACTCGCTCAATAGATTCAAGTATCAAACCAAAGTCGAGTAAGTAGACTGAAATAACAATAATTTAGAACTTAGGATTATCCTCAAAGAATTAGTTAAAAACAAAACAAAAGCCAGCCAACCCTTAGAACACCTAATTATTCTTAAGGGATAAGCTATATAGTTCTGTATAATTAATGACTATATTACTTATATCAATAGGTGACTCGGGTATTGGAAAGGACCTCCCTGATGATTACTACGACTGAATAGAATGGGCAGGTGAGTAACTCTGTCTTATTACATTGGTTGTGCTTGTACTAGTAGTGAATCTTAAATAAAAGATAATAAAAATTGATGTTCTGTTTGAATTATGAAGAGTGTGTATTGTATTACATTGATTGTCAAGTCACTCTAAAATAAGTGATAACAAAAATGCATGTATCTTGGTAATGCCTATAGAATATGATTGAGTGTCTGTAATGCTTGATCACCTGCAATTTGACTAAAAACTACTGGTACCATAATGGAAAATAATCATGCATTACATATTATGCATAAAAAGCATTTGAGTAAGTGGTAGCCTACTACGTGTTAGTTTTTCGGATCTCTGGTGATGCTTGAATTATCTAAGCCAGAGAACTATTAGTTAATTGCAAGATTACCTTTGTTCTGTTGATACCATAGGAACTAAATGGTAAACAAAGGACGCCGCTTATGGTATTACATGGAAATAACTAACACTTAGTGGAGTTTCTAAAGCTAAAACAGGAAATAAATGATGAAACATGATAAGCTTAAAGAGATAATTAAAATGAATATTATTCTTTAAAGCTTAAGTCTCTCCTAGGTAGGTGGACCATAGATTGTGATCCTTCAACCCCGATGAGAGGGCGTAAATCTTCATCCTATTTGGATTCCGGGTTATCCAAGCTTGTAATGTTCATTTGTTTGATTGATGCATTTCATATGATTGTTAAGTAACTTGTATGTTATATGTAATAAGTTCTGGTTATTCACTGAGCTTGTGTTTTAGCTCACACTCCCACAGTCCTTTCAGGTTCACTCTATGACCCTGGCTCATTACTAGCAGGAGCATGGTCCCAGTAAGAGATTAGAAGCTGAAGTTTAAAGACTTGTATAGGATTAGAGTGCCTATATCTTTATTAGTCCTTTTTATGCAGTTAATGTGCATTAGAATCATTAGCTGAGGTTGTAAAGATTTATAAAAGCATATGATCTGTAATATCTTATTTTATGATAGTTGTTTACTAATTTATGTCTTATATATGTTTGTTTATCCTATCCAAGCAACTATAAGATCCTATTTATTGAAATCATGTCATTCCTAGAAGGTAAACTAATAATGGTAATCGAGTGGTTCTTGATTATTATTATTAGAATACCCTCGGGGCGTGACAGATTTAAGTTGGTATCAGAGCATGGTTGCTGGTATAGGAAAAAAAAAGAAAGTGAATTAGTAAATGTGCAACTAAAAATACCAATTTAGATCCAAATAGAACCATTTGAGTTAGTGGGGTAGTTATTAGTAGGATTAGGTGCACAATTAGGAATAAAATCTGTGTGATTACTAATCATACAAATTTTATTTTGTGCAGACCAATCCCGCAGTTTGCCATATTAAATGGAAAATTTTTAGCATGATGGAGGAAGAAACCCTTACTGATTATAGGTGCCGACTCCTAGTCTTAGTAGAAGATTTGGCATTGTTTGGCATTACAAAGACCCTGGAAGAAATTTTCAGCACTTGGAAAAAGGGTTTACAACCACTACTGAAAACCTGGTTGTTTTTGGTGGAAAGAGCTTTTCCAAATAATGGCACAGCAGTAGAGACCATCTACAGGTTTGAGAGATTGATCAACCAGAAGGGTGGAGGCATAGAAATTGATAATATAGCCTTCATTGTGTCAGCCCGATCAGTGAGGCCTGATCTTCCAGACTTTAGGATCTGGATTCCTATTGGAGGTGATTGGGTATATGCACATGATATCAGATATGATCATGCATTAGTTCGGGAGGATACTGCTCCTGATGATGAGTGGATGCTGACACATGTGATTAGAAGCCATTTCCCTAGAAGTGTTTTGACAAACAGGCCCCCTATTATACCAAAAAATGAAGGTGAGACCCAGTTCATCAGGAGATCAGCTAGCAAAAGAAGACAAGCAGCTATGCAGGCCGCAATGGTTATGCAAAGTGTGACTACAGCTATGATAGATGAAAAAGAAGGTAAAAAGAGAAGGAGGGAAGCGGAAAAATTTATCTCCAATTATAATTATGCTCACTGGACTGGGACTACTCATGTGGGATGGATTGAAAAAGATGTGACACCTCCTCGCATTATGGAGAAACCTGCTTCCAAAGGTATCCGGATGATGGATACCAACCTAACTTTAGCACCACCAGGGGGTAAAGGGAGAATTGAGAGTGATGACAGTAGTTCAGAGGAGGAGGATTACTATCCACAGTTGGGCCCTCAGGAAAAGGGCAAGGAACCTCTGTACCCTAGCCCATAGAGTTAGCCTTAATATATGTTTTGATAGATAATATAACTGATGTACTATTTTGATGAACTTACTGTTATATGAGTAGAATAGGGCATGCAGTATGAAGCATGATAACCTCTGAAATGGTTATAGAGAAAACAGAACTAGTGTTAGTGCAAATTTTGGAATGTATATAAAGCACTAACTATATAATATTATGTGTGTTTTGATTATGAAATATGGATGTGACATATGTATGATTACTTGTAATCTTTCTCTGAGTATGAGTTTTGAAATTAACTCAAGTAATATGTTCCATGATACTAGAATGCCAAGAGGAAGAGGCAGAGGTAGAAATGTCAGGATATCTGAAAATCCATCAACAAGTGCTCCTGTACCACCTCAGAATCAATAAGAGGATGTGTTGAAAAACCTTCAACAACAAAATGTGCTAATTTTGCAAGCTCTACAAAATATGCGAGCAACACATGTGGTACCTCCAACTGGAGTACCAGAAGCTCCTCCTGTGAACACTGGAAGGAATGAAAGATATACTACACCTACTCAATTTCAAGAAAATGGACCTATAAATCCAAATGAATCGGCTGCTGAGGTGCAAGGACCAATAAGATATGAACCAGAATTACCACCGCTACCACCATTGCGTCCTCAAAGAAATTTATTGCCTGAATTTATCAAATGTAATCGATACTTTGAAGGATTACCTAGGAAGCCAGAAGAAGCTGAGGACTGGGTAGCTCAAATTGAACGATCTCTTGATGTCTTCCAGGTACCAGAAGCTTTAAGAGTACCATATGGAACTTATTTGCTCCGGTTAAGAGCAAGATTGTGGTGGAATTCTAAACAAAGGATATTGCCTCAACCCATCCATTGGGAGACGTTCAAGAAGGAATTTCTAAAAGAATACTTTCCCAGTAGTTTAAAGGCCAAGTATAGTACTGACCTGATGAATTTAATACAAGGTAGTAAGACAATTGATGAATATGAGCACGAATTCAACCGATTACTTCAATTTGCACCCGATGCTTACAGAGACAGTGATGAATTAAAGAGGCAAACCTTCATGGCAGGATTAGAACCCAATTTTCAAAGGAGACTGGCCGAGTTTGAAATTTCAAATTTTTCAGCTATGGTTGAAAAAGCAAGAACCATTGAACGTGCCAAGCAATATGAAGTGGAAAGATATAGGAAACGTGGACTGACATTTGGTAAGAGAACATTTGAGGAGACAGGGACAAGTTTTGCTCCTAAGAAAAAGAGATTCTTTAAACCTATGGGAAATATGAAAAATAGGAATGTTGAAAGGAATAACGTTTCGTGTTGGAAATGCAAAGGAGCCCATTCCCGAGGAATTGTCCACAGCTACAACAAAAATGTTATTACTGTGGCGAAAGTGGACATATTTTTTACATGCCCAAAGAAAATGGTGCACCTGTTTCATTTGAGAAGATTGGACTTATTCAACCCCTTGTCCACAAACAGTGAACGCAGTTGCTGGATCTTCCACCCTAAAGGCATTGCCAACACAACTGGACCCAAAAATGGGAATGCTAATACTAGCAAAGCCATGACAGCAGCTAGGGTATATGCTATGCAGGGAACCCCAATTGAGGATGTAGAATTTGAAGAAGAGGATGAAGAAAATGTGTGGGATGAAGCTGATCCAGACGACTACGGTCTCATTGCAGGTACTTAATCTGATAACTAATTTATTTATTTGAGTAGTTTAGTCGGTATAACCCTACTTAGATAAACAAACATTCTGTAGAAATAATAACCTGTATTTAATAAATAGGAACAATTCAACTGAATGGTCAACCTGCTTATGTTATTTGATACGGGAGCAACACATTCTTTTATCAATACTGGATTAGCAAGAAGACTGGAATATCCCATCGAGATCATGACTAAGGAACTAGGAGTTACTACACCACAGGAGATTTAGTGATGACTCGTGAAATGAAGGGATATCCATTAGAAATTGGGGACAGAAATCCTTTGCTAACTTAATTTGGTAGACATCCAAAAATATGATGTTATCTTAGGTATGACATGGTTGACTACTGTAAAGGCAAAAGTCGATTGTCGTCTTAAGACAATATCTTTTATGAATAACCAAGGAGAAAGAAAAGAATTTAAAGGGGAAGTCCTCAAGAAAGTCGAAGGTCGAATAATGACCATAGAGGTGAAAATGAAATAGATATGGAATCGAACGGAGATCATGGGACAATTGAGGACGAATCCAAGAAGATAGATGTTCATACTATCAGAACAGTATGCGACTATCCAGAAGTATTTCCTGATGAATTAACAGGATTACCCCCACATAGAGAGGTGGAGTTTTCAATTGATTTGATACCTGGAACAGAATCGGTATCAAAAGCTCCATATCGCATGGCACCAGTAAAGAACTAAAGGTGCAATTGCAAGAACTAATGGATAAAGGGTTTATCAGACCTAGTGTATCACCATGGGGAGCACCAGTATTGTTTGTCAAGAAGAAAGACGGTTCAATGAGACTCTGTATTGATTATAGAGAATTAAACCGAGTAACTATTAAGAACAAATACCCTTTGCCCCGAATTGATGATCTTTTCGATCAATTAAAGGGAGCAAAGGTGTTTTCTCGAATTGATTTGAAATCTGGTTATCATCAAATCCGAATCAAGGCAGAAGATATACCAAAAACGGCATTCCGGACTAGGTATGGTCATTATGAATTCCTAGTTATGCCTTTTGGATTGACGAATGCACCTGCTGTTTTCATGGACTTGATGAACCGCATCTTTAAACCTTTATTGGATGTTTGTGTGATTGTCTTCATAGACGACATATTAGTATACTCGGTTACAGAGGAGCAACATGATGAACATTTAAGAACCGCTGCAAATATTACAAAGCAATCAGCTTTATGCCAATTGTCTAAATGTGAGTTTTGGCTCAAAAGTATATCCTTTCTAGGACACATTGTGTCAGGAGATGGAATCTGTTGATCCTGCTAAGATTAAGGCTATTGTGGAATGGAAAAGACCTGGAACTGTTACAGAATAAGAAGCTTCTTAGGATTAGCAGGATATTATCGGAAATTCGTACAAGATTTTTCAAGAATTGCACGACCACTGACGCAATTGACCAAAAAGAATGAAAATTTGAGTGGAATGAGAAACGTGAATGGAGTTTCCAGGAGTTGAAAAAGAGATTGGTTTCTGCACCAATATTGGTTCTGCCCAATGACCAGGATCCTTACACTATTTATAGTGATGCATCCAGAATGGTTTGGGATGTGTATTAATGCAGAATGGAAAAGTGATAGCTATGCTTCTAGACAGTTAAAACCCCATGAGATGAATTATCCTACTCATGATCTAGAATTAGCTGCTATTGTCTTTGCACTCAAAATTTGGCGTCATTATTTGTATGGGCAGAAGTGTGAAATATACAGATCATCAGAGCTTGAAATATATATTCACCCAGAAGGAATTGAACATGAGGCAACGTAGATGGTTGGAATTAATTAAAGACTACGATTTAACCATCAATTATCATCCTGGCAAGGTAAATGCGGTAGCCGATGCTTTAAGCCGTAAAAATTATGGAGAAGTAGCCTCAATGTTGACGGACAGAAAGAACTCATCAGAGAATTTGAAAATTTAAAACTGGAATTTTCAATACAAGGTCTGGACGCAGAACTGGGCAGCTTAACCTTGGAACCCACTTTACTACAACGAATAAAAGAGGCTCAAAGAAAGGATGAAGAATTCAGGCAATCATCAAAAGAGCATCACAAGGGAAATATAAGGATTTTCAAATAGATGAAATGGAGTATTAAAGATGAATAAAAGATTGTGTGTACCACATGATGAAAGTTTGAGGAAAGAATTAATGCATGAAGCACACTATTCTGGATATACCGTACACCCAGGCGAAACCAAGACCTACCAAGAGCTGAGGATGCATATTGGTGGAATGGAATGAAAAATGATATTGCTCAATTGTGGCCAGATGTGAGATATGTCAGAGAGTAAAAGCGGAACATCAAAAACCAGGGGATTGTTAAACCATTGCCTATTCCAGAATGGAAATGGGATCAAATATCTATGGATTTTGTATGTTCGTTACCCAAGACAAGTGCAGGTTATGATGCTATTTGGGTTATTGTGGATAGACTCACTAAATCAGCCCATTTCTTACCAATCAATGACCTATCCCTTGGAGAAGTTGGCCGGTTGTATTTAAAGGAAATTGTGAGACTACATGGGTACCAGCTAATATAGTGTCAGATCGAGATCCGGTTTGTTTCTAGATTCTGGCAAGGATTACAAAAAGCATTGGGAACTCAATTGAAGTTTAGTACGGCCTATCATCCTCAAACCGATGGACAAACAGAAAGAACATTCAGACAATGGAAGATATGTTGAGATCATGTATCTTGGAATTTAAAGGAAATTGGGATCAACACTACCACTGGTGGAATTTGCATATAATAACAGCTACCATTCGAGTATAGGGATGCCACCTATGAAGCTTTATATGGTAGGAAAGTTCGATCTCCATTATTTGGGATAATTTGGAAAGAGTATTATTGGACCCGAACTGATTCAAGAAACAATTAACAAAGTTTCAGTGATAAAAAAGAATGAAAGAAGCCCAAGATAGACAGAAAAGCTGGGCAGATTTGAAGAGGGAACTGGAATTTAAGGAAGGAGAACATGTTTACCTGAAAGTAAGTCCAATCAAAAGTCTTCATAGCAGACAAGTAAAAGGAAAGCTAAGTCCTAGATATGTAGGACCATTTGAAATATTGGAACGAGTGGGAAATCTAGCTTATCGCCTGCGTTGCCGCCCAAATTATCTGGTATACATAATGTTTTCATGTATCAGTACTAAGGAAATATGTACCAATCCAGAAAGTTGTTGAGCTGGAACCAATTGATTGAAAGAGAATTTGACCTATGAAAAGCACCCTATCAGAATCCTAGACAAGAAGGTACAAGTTCTCAGAAATAAAGAGATCCACTACGTCAAAGTGCTATGGGATCCCTGGACTGAAGAAGTGACTTGGGAGTTGGAAGAGGAATCAGAAGAATTATCCACAAGTTTGAAAATTCAGGTACACTTAAGCTTTGGGACAAAGCTTATTTTAAGGGGGGAGAAAATGTAAACCCGAAAACTTCCCATACGATACGACTCTAGATTAGAAATTATGACTGACTAGTAACCCTAGAAGTTAATCAGAAACTCTAGATTAGATAGATACTTAAATTTGGATCGGTTTGGGACTCATAAACTTCATAAAAGAACTTCTTTGACCCCAATTGATTCCAAAAACGAGATTTCGTATCTGAATTGATAATTCAAGGTATGATCAAAGGAAACTTCAAATTTCAAAACCGAATCCTTGTCAAACAAATAGATTAAATGGAGAAAACCTAAATATAGATATTAAGTGACTACTTTAGTATTCAACAAAGAAATGAGGTTAAAACAAGGTATAGTAATGACCTATATTTAGACTTGAACCCTAAAATTTGAGATTCCTAGTTAGTAATAAACTACATTGATAAGATTCATAGTAGGTATCCAAATCTACATATACTAATTTAGCCTATATATCAGTAGTAATATAAGTAAACGACCAATAGGGTTTTAGTTAGAAAATCATGATCTTAAGATGAACTGTTAGAATTATAAATACATAATAAAAACATAAACTGATATATAACTTGAGATCTAGACCTCAAACAGATTTGAATCATACCAATATTCGAATTAGGGTTTTCTAAAGCTCTTGGAGCCTGAAACGAAAATTGTCCCGAAAAGCTTATAAAACCTAAATAGCGAAAGATAACCTTTCTTAAACAATAGATACGTATTATTAAAACTTAAATTTTACTTTTTGCTAAACTAAACATCTTGTAGGATCCATTAAAGATATTTGTGTATAAACTTACAAATATAAGCTAAAATATACCCTAATAGTGTAATAGACTACCTGAAAATTCAACTAAACAATATCTAACTAATATAATTATTAATATATATATATTTTATATAGCAACTTGCAGAGATGTTTAAACTTTGTTTTAAGGGCTGAGATCTCCTTAAGAAATGCGATCCAAAAATCCTCCAATTATACAACCCAAAAGTCAATGTAAATCTATCTTAAGCCAATACAAATTAGCAAAATCACCCACACATTAATGACAATCCAACAAATGAATGAATGAACAACAAAAAGGAGCAATTCATTTCAAAAACGAAGGAGCAACACGGCCTTATCATGTTTTGTTCTCTATATGTATATACATACTAACAACCTTAGTAGGACAAGCAAACAGACTCTAATCTCTCTCAAATTTTCCAGAACCCAACTATACCCTATTAGGAGTTGAATCAACCCAAAAACCTATTTTTAAACACATATATCAACCCAGTTCGAAAATTTCGAACAAAAACTGGGAAAAACGCATGAAAACGGGCTTGAGGTAAGTTGATTCCCTTCCGCGTGTTTTCTTTCAATTCTAAGTATTGATCTTAACTCTTAAACATCTTAGGAAGCTAACCAAGTCCATTAGAAGTTTCGGATTTCACCGAGAAGCCAACAACGAAGGTAATTTTCCTAAACCCTAACCGAGCTTGATGATCCAAAAAGTGGGTAACATGTTGTTATTTTGTTGTTTTCTTGGATATTCAAGTAGATTAAGGTCTTAGGAGTCTATAGGATCCAAAAACCCGACGTTTTGACGTCGGGATTGGCCGGAATCAACCGCGGCTCATCGAGGAAGAAGATGAATAGTGTTTCCCCGATAAGCACAGGGTGGTACACGGGCGCGTTCCACCAGTGTACCTCTCGACCAAATTTAAAAAAAAAAAGATAAACAAAACTAATTAAATTTAATTATAGAATAATTAATAATATAAGTAATTTTAGAATTATTATTATTATTATTTCTGCATTTATTTATTTTTCTGGAAATAGTAATAGTAATGTTGAAGTATAATAATACAAAATCAGAAATTTTATTTATTTATTTATTTATTTAAATTAAAAAATAAATTATTTTTTGGGGTTATTAAATATATAATGTTTAAAATTTAATCTATTAATATTAATCCAAAAAGAATTTTTAGAAATATAAATTACTTTTGCTAAGTAATTTACGTATAATAGGTTTTCTAACTATAATTATTAATATTCTTAATATTATTAAAAAAAATTTAGAATTTTCGAAAATATTTTTTCTAAAATAATATTAAATCTAAATATAAAACTAAAGTTATTTTAGTAATATTATGAGTTAAAGTATAAAACAATTATTATAATTACTAATGATATGAAAAGTAATTATTCTATTTTATCTATTTCGAAAGTATTATTATTATTATTATTATATTATTATTATTATTATTATTATTATTATGATAAAAATTATTAAATATTCTTATTATTTACGGTAAAAGGAGAAATTTTCGAAAATAGTTGTAATTAAATGAATAAATCCTTTTATTAGTAAGTATGTTTTCATTAAGTTGATATTTAATTAATTTTTAGAAAAAAAAAAAATATATATATATAATTTATAAATTTTGTAACTGCTAAGTATGTATTTAATAAATATTTAGAAACGATTAGATAACAATGGAAATTTAAATGATCCAAAATTTTGAGTATAGGAATATTTATACTCTATAAGAAAAATTTATTAAGTGATTAAAAAGAAAACTAATAGTTTTGAACAATAAAAATGAATTGACTAAATTATTAAATTTCCCGAGTACCCGCTCAATAGATTCAAGTATCAAACCAAAGTCGAGTAAGTAGACTGAAATAACAATAATTTAGAACTTAGTATTATCCTCAAAGAATTAGTTAAAAACAAAACAGAAGCCAGCCAACCCTTTGAACACCTAATTATTCTTAAGGGATAAGCTATATAGTTCTGTATAATTAATGACTATATTACTTATATCAATAGGTGACTCGGGTATTGGAAAGGACCTCCCTGATGATTACTACGACTAAATAGAATGGGCAGGTGAGTAACTCTGTCTTATTACATTGGTTGTGCTTGTACTAGTAGTGAATCTTAAATAAAAGATAATAAAAATTGATGTTCTGTTTGAATTATGAAGAGTGTGTATTGTATTACATTGATTGCCAAGTCACTCTAAAATAAGTGATAACAAAAATGCATGTATCTTGGTGATGTCTATAGAATATGATTGAGTGTCTGTAATGCTTGATCACCTGCAATTTGACTAAAAACTACTAGTACCATAATGGAAAATAATCATGCATTACATATTATGCATAAAAAGCATTTGAGTAAGTGGTAGCCTACTACGTGTTAGTTTTTCGGATCTCTGGTGATGCTTGAATTATCTAAGCCAGAGAACTATTAGTTAATTGCAAGATTACCTTTGTTCTATTGATACCATAGGAACTAAATGGTAAACGAAGAACGCCGCTTATGGTATTACATGGAAATAACTAACACTTAGTGGAGTTTCTAAAGCTAAAACAGGAAATAAATGATGAAACATGATAAGCTTAAAGAGATAATTAAAATGAATATTATTCCTTAAAGCTTAAGTCTCTCCTAGGTAGGTGGACCATAGATTGTGATCCATTAACCCCGATGAGAGGGTGTAAATCTTCATCGTGTTTGGATTCCGGGTTATCCAAGCTTGTAATGTTCATTTGTTTGATTGATGCATTTCATATGATTGTTAAGTAACTTGTATGTTATATGTAATAAGTTCTGGTTATTCACTGAGCTTGTGTTTTAGCTCACACTCCCACAGTCCTTTCAGGTTCACTCTACGACCCTGGCTCATTACTAGTAGGAGCATGGTCCCGGTAAGAGATTAGAAGCCGAAGTTTAAAGACTAGTATAGGATTAGAGTGCCTATATCTTTATTAGTCCTTTTTATGCAATTAATGTGCATTAGAATCATTAGCTGAGGTTGTAAAGATTTATAAAAGCATATGATCTATAATATCTTATTTTATGATAGTTGTTTACTAATTTATGTCTTATATATGTTTGTTTATCCTATCCAAGCAACTACAAGATCCTTTTTATTGAAATCATGTCATTCCTAGAAGGTAAACTAATAATGGTAATCGAGTGGTTCTTGATTATTATTATTAGAATACCCTCAGGGCGTGACATCTTTGATTTTACTTTTCTTATTTTCGTAGAACTTGTCCATTTCTTAGTTTTGGGAAGTTTTGATAATAAGCTAAGATTTCCATATTTTTGTTCTTATATTTACTCAACTTATTTTCTATTCTTTTATTTTTCCACATGAGTTTATAATTTGTCTCATAATATAACTACTAAAATCATATTCATGTATGGTCATATGATGATGTTGTTGTCTTAATAAAATTTTCAAAACGATAATGTTGATCATTTTCGTATATATAAAAATGGGGCTAAACTCCCAAGAAAAATGATTTTCAACACCTAGAAAGAATTTCATTAAGACATAAGATAATTGTTCAAGCTACACTTTTTCTAAAATGTTAAAGTAAATTTATCATAAATTTCTAAAATTGATAATCCTTTGTTATGCAAGCTTTTCTTAAAAACTCATTTATAAGGCATATGGCAATATTTTGATGAACACTTGGAATAAAATAATTTTCCTAAAACAAACTTAAAAATCAACTCACTAGTTAAAGTCCACTTAGTAATAAAGTCAATATACAACTTAAGGAACTAAGTTTTAAGAAACAAATTCATTTCCGTTCTATGAAGTTAAGAAAATATAAGTAATAGTTATAATAATTAGACACTCACTTGTGACAAACTAAAATTTTTAGTTTTTTTTTCGACAACTCCTAAAGGTCCATGTGTTGAAAATTTATTAATTGAAAAAGAGGTATTATGAAAATAAAAATGTAGAACAATTCATTCAATTGATTTTTCTCATATACTAAAACTTAAAATATTTTTAAAGTTATATAACTCATAATGATTTTTTTTTTCACAATCAACTAAAGATTCATGTTTTGGAAAATAATTAGCTGAAAGAAATCTAATATGAAAATGAAATATTCATGAACTCAAAATAAATATAAAATCATGATTTTCTTTAATTAAGCTTCATATTTATAAAATCTAAGAATTAAAATTTTGTTTAAGAATCAAACCAAGGAATTTTTTTTAAAAGGAAATACACTTGAAGTTTTATCACAAATAGGTAAAACCATGTTTTCTAAAATAAATTGTTAAATAAGAATCCTTAAACAAATATAAGACCTTTGAAGACTTCAATATATATATATATATATATATTGAATTATGATTTCTTGTTAATTCACATGTTTACAAAATAGCAAATTTAATCACAAGTTAAAGAATGATCTTTCACAAAACTCTATCTTTTACAAAGATTATTTACATATCTTATTTTTAAGACAACACCACTAGGATCATGCATATAATATCAGTTATTGTCAATATTAAATGATTTTCAAAGGTAGAAATATTTATATGTTTGTTACAAAGTATCTAAGTGAAGAAAAACTTGGGAAATTTTTCGATTTAAAGGCTGAAACTTTTGGGTAAGATATGTACCAACCTATTTCGAAACCCAAACCACTTTAACTATTAAAAATAACCTTAGAAATAGATAGATCTTTTCGAGTATGTGGAAAACAACTACTAATATGCAAAATTTCGAGTTAAAATGATCAAGTTATGACAATTTTAAGTTGGAATTTCTCTTAATACGAATTTTGACAAAAATAACAAAATAGAATTAGAAAGTTTTAGTAGAACTTCTATAAAATACTCATTTCGAGTATTTCTTTTATCTAGGTGGCGAGGAATACAAGACTCTCCTTTCTGAGGATTATTACGACTAAGCAAATTACGATATGGATGGGTGAGTTTTCCCTCATGATTTTGTTACCTTGCTTGTGCTTGTAGATGGTTGCACTAGATTTATAGGTATAAGATAAAATGAACATGTATGGGGTTATGGGTTTATATGTAATTGCTCTTATGTATGTGTAACAAGGATGCTAAGCATATCGAAATCAACAAATGATTATTTAAATACACTATTAATATTAAATGTTGCTTATGTGTGTATGATATTTGTTTGATCACCATTAAGTATGCTATAATTTTATTCGGCTTTCATATAAACTAAATGGGCACACATTGCATTCATCGAATCACATGTCGAAAACTGTTGCTCCTACTCGAAGAATTGGAAGGGCCGAGGCCAAGCTTATTCGAAGATGCCCATAGCCATGCTCATTCTTGAGGAACTAAGGTGTACCGAGGATACATCCTAAGGATGAGCCGCATCGATCAATCGTTGTGACTAGAATGCTTGGGGATTAGTAGTGAAAATCGCTGAGACCTTCAACTACCATTCCCTAACCCTCGATACAGAGGGCGTATGTCATGCCCCAAAGGGTACCCTAAACGTAACAATCCGCCACACTCAATATTAAAATTTAAGTATGACAACCTTAGCCACGCCCAAAAGCTTTGATATTAAGTGTAAGGCGTGCTCTCATAATTTTAGAGGACCACACTTGGAATTATGAAGCTTAAGAAGATATAATAACATATTAAGAAAAGAGGATTCATAATATTCAATTACTTATAACAACGATCTTTACAACTTAGGGACATTTCCCTTGATCACTAATCTATTACAAGAATATTTGTACATCATACTAATACTACACTTCATCTAAAATTTCTTTTATCCAAAAAGAAATTACCTGACCGTAGGGTCCTCGTGGCCTTAACCATAAATAGGGAAACTGCAAAAGATATCTATAGGGGTATAAGCTAACAGGCTTAATGACAATTATTTCCATAAATAACTTCTTACAACAAAATTTCAAATAAGTTATTTAATCAAACAAATGGAATGCAACATACATGTAGGCAAACAAGACATATAGTTTTCTGGGAACTATATGTTGAATGGATTTGCGCCCTCCATTCAGGGTTTGGTGATACATGACCTCAAAACTAGTAGTTTTAGTAAAAATTTTTATGCTTTCGATCAATATCGCCAAGCATATGAAGTCTAATTGAATTGAGCCTTGCTTTCGGATCTTTCGCCAAGCAATTCCCTTTTTCCATAACGCTGCCAAGCAATCGCTTTCGGATCCTCCGCCAAGTGTTGCTTTCGACATGAGCTTACTATCCTTCTCACCCAAGGACACTAACCCAAAATGCAATGTGACTCACTTCGTGGTATGCATGAATCCATTTATTTATGATATCATGATATTATTATTATCAAATTCAAGGCGATCAAAGAATTTCATACAAAGCAAGTGTTACACTAAAACAATCATTTAAACCAATTCCGGCCTTGATATTCTTAAGATTCTTTCAAGGAATCATTTTACATACATGTCCATTCGTCTTTGCCTAGCTCTAATGCAACTAATTTACAAGCACAACAAGTATAGCATTTAAGGGAAATAAACTCATGATGCCATGTTGATTATTCCTCTATGAGGATGAGTCGTTCACACACTCCTCTTAATCGAAATAATCTTTGAGATAAAGGTATCCTTCCTCGGAGTCACCTAGCCAAAGAAAATACCCACAATGAGTATTTCTTAATGATTTTCTTGAATTTTGACAAAACAATGTCAAAAGAACGTTAAAGTTCATATAAAGGAAAGTTTCAACTTAAAATGGTCATAACTTGGTCATTTTAACTCGGAATCGTGCATATAATATACTGATTTCTATCTGCTTGAAAAGATATACTCATTTCTAAGATTATTTTTAACAAACAAGGTCATATAGGCTCTGAAACAGTGGTGACAAAATTCACCACGGATTTTTCCAACACAAAAACAACTTTGGTTCAAGCAATCAAAATTTGTTTAATAAATACTTAGTTATCTATATAGTTGAAAAATTCTCTTTTTATGGTTACTTAGCTCATATTTATCCATGCTCAAGTGTGTAAACCCCGGTTTTTCAAGTAGCCAAGATAACCCTAGAACCGGAAACCAAAACCCTAAACCAGAATAGCTTAAGTCTGGAGTGAGAACTAGGAACCCTAATTCTGGCTTTTCCTCGGTTTCCAATTAATAAACTTTTCTAAGAAAATTTAATTTTGATTATAGTTCTTGATCATATTTCAAACTAAGAAAATATCAAATTTAAGAAAATTTCAATTCCGGTCATCCCGAGACCCATTATAGAAAAACGTGCCCCGAACTAGAATTTCAAAATATACTTATGAGTACTCATTTGAACCGAAATAAAATAAGGATTTTAAAAATATATTTTCATAATTTTCCGGTTTATGAAAAAACAGTTATAGCCTTTTTATTCGTATTTTATTACTACCGGAAATTAAATTGTCTTGTCAACTATTCACTACTATTCATAAAAGTACTACCTAGTCTACCTATTAGCCCACCCTACAAATCTAACCCTTACCATCACTCAAATCAACTCCATTCTTCCAAACTTTGTCCCTTCATTTCATTTCACTTATGACAAATGATACAAATCAAATCAAAGCCAAATCAAGATGGAACAAAGCAAGTTCAACCCACCCCCCCCCCCCCCCCCCCCCCCCCCCCCCCCCCCATGCTCGATTGAAAATTTTTCACTTCTTTAACCTAAATCCACTTCCTATATAAGCTATCTTCCTCTCTCTCTCCTCTCATTCTTTCACTTTCCAAATTTTACAAAGTGTAAAAAGCTCCTAAACCCTCTCCTTTTCCCTTGTTGGCCGAAACTTCCCAAGCCCCACACACATACACACAACTTCTATTTCCTCTTTTTATCTTCCATTCCACTTCAAGTAAGTAAAGTTTCACTCCTTCCACTCATAAAACTTTGTTATGGCTAAATGATTTTTGGATATTTCAACTAAATGTCCCCATGATCTTTTAGTAGGGATAATGAGATATTAAAACAAGAATCCCGAACCATTACAAAGTGGATCTATCTTTTAAAAGAGCTTTCATGCCAAAAGCTTTATGTTTATCCATCAAAAAGTGTTTTAAACAAAAGATCTTTTATAAAAATTATTTTTATGTTTTCAAAACTCATTTAAGCATTTGATAAAGTAGATCCATCATTTTATTACTCATAATCATGTAGGCATTTAAAGTTTCATTATTATTTTGTCTATGTGCATTAATAGTCTTTAATGCTTTTGTCTTTAGTAAATAACCTTTTTAGTATAGATCTATGGTTAGATAAGATAAAAATCAAAAAGGAAAACACTTTTCAAGAAACACACTTGTGTAAATTCGGATGACTTTGTAAACCTAGGTCAAAAACACTTTTATCAACTTGTAAACATATATTTTATAAGAGAAATGAAGCCTATGGTTAATAGATAATGTTTAGCAATATTTTTCATGAGTCTAAATGAGTTTTTACTAAAGAAAATGTTGGAAACAAGAAATGAAGTCCATAGGAGTTTTGAGTTAAAAGTCATGTAGACAAAATTCGTAATAATGGATGTAGGGTTAGAAAACACTATTTTTCCAACTTCAAAAATGATATTTTCTTAAATAAATGAAGTCCTTAGGATATATAATATAAAAATACTTAAAGTATTAAGTACAAAATATATTTTTCCTAAGAAAATCAACTTGAAAATGAACTTTTGTAAATTCGGATTTTTGGAAACCCCATAGTAAAAGACCCACTTAAAAGTTTACAAATGTGGATTTTATTAAAGAAATAAAGGCCTTAGGATATAACTAATATAAGGGTCAAAATTTCTTTAAACAAAGTAGAGTTTTTCTAAGGAAAATCCTTGTCATATGTAGGTGTGGTCAAGTGTAGTGAATTCACTTACTAAACATTGGTATAAAATGGTTTCTAAGAAAAGTTTATTTTAAAATTCTTTAAATCTAAAAAGTTATAAGAACATAGACTCATTAAAGTTCACATCATGACATTCATGATAGGGAAAATCATTACCATTGCATTTAGTATCATTTTATACTTAGGAATCTCAAATGCATTCATGAAAACCGCATTTTTGGAATTGATAAACCCGCTGTACAGATCTGATCCCTCAATTCCGAGGCTTAGATATTTTCAAAACTTGCTTTAAAACTTCATATTTAGAAAGCTCTCCGAAGTAGATAGAAATCGGTATAAAATTTGCGAAATTCCGATTAAAACGACCAAGTATGGCCATTTTAAAATAACTTCGGAAATGACGCGAATTCCGATTTTACTAAGTTTTCTTAGAGTTTTAGTGTCCTAAGTTGGTAGAATACTTATTAGGGTATTTCTTATATGAATAGGTGAACCCGTGGACGGTGACTCTTTGCCTCCGGATTATTATTACTAGAAGACAGGTGTACCAATGGCGGAGTGAGTTTTTCTTCCCGATTCATTTATTGTATGTGCTTGTAAAGTAGTGCACTAGAATGTAGGACAAATGAATGGAATATGAATAATGGGGAATGATGGGAAATTATATGTTGATGATGATGTGAAAACTCAAGTTAAGAATATCGAAACCGGGTGTTAAACTTTGGTTGTGTAGCTAGCTATGATGGATTGTCTGAAAAAATTGTTTGATCGCCTAAGTAACATGGCTTAATCAACTACTTGGACTAATGCTAAATTGACACGTGCATATCACAAGGGGAAGGAGCATTAGCATTTGTAGGTTAGTCGTGAACCATAAACGACATCGAATAATCGTAGGTTAGTTGTGAACCATAAACGACATCGAATAATCGTAGGTTAGTCATGAACCATAAACGACATCGAATAATCGTAGGTTAGTCGTGAACCATAAACGACATCGAATAATCGTAGGTTAGTCGTGAACCATAAACGACATCGAATAATCGTAGGTTAGCCGTGAACCATAAACGGGATATTGTTAGTACCGCAGTAGTCGTTAATTTGCTAACTCGGGATGGAGGGCGCAATTCCATCCACATATGATTTCCGATTGGTCATATGTATGTTGAACTCATGTGTTTGATGCATACACTTGCTTGATTAATAACTTGATTGAATTGTTGTGGCATAAATGTTATTGTGGGAGATTACACTCACTAAGCTAGTTAGCTTACGTCCCTACAGTCCATTCCTTTTGCAGCTTTCCCATTTGTGGCTTAGGCGATGTGACCCGGCTGAACAGGTACCGAAGCTAGGAGTTTTCCCTAGAAGTTGAAATTTCTATATTAGACTTCCATAGAAAACTTCTAAGACTTGGATGACTGTAATAGACCGTTAAATATTCTTTTGCAGGGGAATGCCCCTTAGAATTCGTAATATTTATTTATGTTTCATGAATTATATCCTACTGCCTATGCATGCCAAATTAAGCTTTTATCTCCATTCGGACTTGTACTCTATTGTTGTAAAGGTACGCCTTACATCTATATGAGACTCTCGAAAGACTAAGGTGGTAATTCGGGAATCTTATATGGCATGTGGCGGACTGTTACGTTTAGGGTACCCTATGGGGCGTGACAAAGTGTTTGTTGTCCATTCATGTTGCTCAAGTAAAATCATGTCCATTTTGGAGTTTTTTAGAAAAATATAGTTTACAAGAATTCATTTTTGTAGGTCTCTTAAAATGAATATTTTGTTTCCTTTGTTTTCCAAAGATGTTTTATGTTGGCTTATGTATATATATATTTCCAAGTAACTTTTTGAAAGTAACTTTTCTTCTTTCCGTGTTTTCTATATTAATACTATTTTTCCTATATAAATTTCTTTATCTATTTGTTTGTAAAAATATTTTATTTGAAAATTTTTCATCCTTTCCTCATATTATGTTTTTCATAGAAGTTATCCTTGCATAAAAATTTATTTTCTTTATAAAAACAACATTGGATAACAAGTGTTTTAAGAAGCTTTTCATAGTAAAAAGTACTTTCTAAGATCTTAGTGGGTTCTTTTTGTAACTTAAAAAGAGTTAACTTTATTTTTGTTTAAACCATAGATCTTATACTTTTCATAAACTTATTTCTAAGTGTCAAAATCTCCTTTTTGTCAATTATTTTTAGAACTTGAAATTTTGGACAACAATTTAAATGAACATGAATTATGAGAAAATAATAACAAACAAAATAACATAAATAATAAAGTCAAGTATTGAGAGTCTTAGCTTTTATCAAGGCTCCCATGACTAAGAAGTAGACTAGTCCCAAAATAAAAATAAAATGAAAGAAAGAAAAATTTGTTTTGACTTGATGAGGACAAGTCTAAGACTAGAGACTAGTCTTAAAATAACAAAGAATAAATAAATAAATTGCGATGGAATAAACAAATAAATTGCATTGTATAAAATAAATAAATTGCAAGTGAGCTTATATGCTCTAAAGAATACGTATATTTATATATATAGATAATAATACTTAGATATAGTAACAATAATATGAACAAAAATAATAACATAGACATAAATAGATTTTCATGAACAAAAAATAATACATGAACATAATGTAGCTTCCATAACATTTTGTCTTTGGAAACTCAAACTATGGTCATGTAAAGTTACATGACATGAAAAGAAGAAAATAATAGGAGATGGTTACCTAAAGAAGACTTTGGTATTGTTATGTGGTTATGGGTTTTAGTTGTTGGTAGAAGTTGTTTTGGAATAAATTTGAGAAAGTTTTGGAAGGATATTTTGAGAGAGTTTTGCGAAGAGATTTTGGGAGAGTTTTTATAAGAATTTGTGGATAGTAATTGTGTGAAAGAAGTGAAAGAGGAGGGGGGTATTAATAGGAAAATGTGGAGGAATTTTTATATGATTAAAATAAATAAAAATTGAAACAAATTTGAGGAGAGGGGACAAGGGGGGTGCCGGCCATCTTGATAGAGAGGGGGAGAGATTTTATTTTTTTGCTTTTTATTAATTAAAAGAAGTAATATGTAAGGTAGATGTGAAATAAAGTTATGGGAAAGGTAAAAAGTAAAGGTTATAGGTTATGGTGTTTGTAAGAGTAGTGTAGAATAGTAATGAATAGTGTAATGTAAAGTAGATATGACTAATAAAGTATCGGTAGTAAGAAAATACGCGTATAAATGCGATATCTGTTATTTTTACTTACCGAAAAATTACAACATTGATATTTTTGAAATTCGTATATTTTTATGAGTCTAACGGTATATTCAGAATATTTTTACTATTCCGAGGTTCGGGACACATTTTTCAAGAACCGTGTCCGATCAGGTTTGAGACGAGTTGCGGTTTTACTAATCTGATCTTTTTATGCTGCCTTAGATAATTCTGCACTATTCTATATTCTAAACTTCTACTTATCCTCACCGAGTTTCTTATTAGGGAGTGCCGAACTTAAGCTATTACGTCTAACTAGGGTTTCGTTGACTATTAGAGCTCCGGTTGACTTCTGGTTTAGGGTTTTAGACTTAAACCGATTCCAAAAATTTGGGGGTTTACAGCATAACTCCGTCTTATGTGTGGTTTTCGAATACCTATATGTAATTGTTTGTTTCATGTGATTGTTGCATAGCATGTATAGCATATGCGTGAAAATTTATAAACTTATTTGAAACATAGTATAGATAAAAGGAATATCTTACTAAGCACGCTGTGAGCTTATACCCCATTGATTTTTGTTGAAACAAGCATGCTTGAGACTTTATCCGAGGATAGGAAATTAAGGAAATCATTGGTAGATTACTGAGCTTATATGGAAGAAGTAGGAGCATAAAAGGAATTTACCTTTTCGAAATTTATTTAAGTAATATATGTTATGTTAATATTTTCAAGATTACTAGGAAGTGTATTTATATAGACTTAAAGATATTAGCGGGGGTATACCCCTAAGAATTGTAATTGATCTTATTTATGTTTAATATTAAGTGTTTCTCTTACCTTGTTACTAAATTGTTATCAAAGTAAATTGCATTACTCCGATGCGTTTCCTCTGATGTGTTGTACACCTTGTACATGATATGAAATCCTTTTCATGACTAAGAAAGTCATTTCTAGGCTTTAATATTATGTGTAGTGGACTACCACGTTTAGGATATCCCTTGAGGCGTGACAGTCGAAACCCTGAAATTTAATAACTCAGACATGAAAGTAGAGGGTAGAGCAGAAGGAACTTCAAAGGTTACGACTAATGTACCTAAAAGTTCTAAGGCTTGGAAATTTAAATCATCTCATCCTCTTTAATAAATTATTGGTAATGTGGAATCTAGAATTAAAACAAAATCTAAGTTACAAGAACTTGAAAATCATTTTGCTTTGTTTTATGAAATTAAACCAAGTACTGTTGATGAGGCTTTAAATGATAATAACTAGATTAATGCAATGCAAGAGGAATTAAATTAATTTATAAGGAATATTTTTTAGAGTTTTGTACCTAGACCTCAAAATAAATTAATTATTGATATTAAATAGGTATTTAAAAATAAAGTTGATGAAAATGAAGAAGGATAAATTACATTGGAAGGTCACAATATTTAAGGGTAAGTTCATTTGAAGTTACAACATTTTTACTGGTTAAAAAAAAGTCACAATATTTAGAGAAGTGAGTCAATTAAGGTCTCTATTGATACGTGTGAACAAGAGAAATATTTAATTAAAACTCAAAAGATCTGATAGGTTGTGACACATGTAAATAAAAACCTAAATCTGTACACTTCTCTAAACATTGTGAACTCGTTTTAACCACTCAAAATATTGTGATCTCAAATGAACTTATCTCTAAACATTGTGAAAAAATTATTAGAAATAAAGCTCAACTTGCTAAAGGATATTCACAAGAAGAAAGCACAAAGTATGATAAAACATATGCTCCTATTGCTAGAATAGAAGCTATATGCTTGTTGCTTTTCTCCACTTGCTTAAAGAATTTTAAGTTGTTTCAAAAGGATGTGAAAAGTCCGGTTTTGAATGATCATAACAAAGAAAAAGTGTATGCTAACCAACCTCTAGGATTTGAAGATCCTTGTAAGCCCTAATATATACTTAGATTAGGAAGAACTTTTGCTGGTTGTTGACCAACGAAAAGCATGGGAGTTGTTGTTTGGGCAGTCCTAGTGAAGCAAGAAAATGGCTACACTAAGGCTTTAGACTTTTGCACTAGCGTGCTCCATCCATTGCTTGTACTAAAATTAAGAAAATCTTTTTAATGACTTAAACAAGTCCCAAGGGCTTGGTATGAAAAACTCAGTAAATTTCTTATTTCAAGTGGCTTCTAAAGAGGTACAATTGACACAACTCTGTTTTTAAAGCATTATAATAATGATATATTAGTTATGCAAATTTATGTTGATGACATAATTTTTGGTTCCACTGGTAAGAAGGGTCAATGTGATGAATGGTACTTAGATTTTATCAAAATATGCAATTAGGTATCTAACTTTTAAAATTGAACAATTAATTACCTGAAAAAACTTTTCATATACGCAAATAAGACCTCTATCAAGTCGTTTAAGGTACTAAATTGATCAATTAAAAAGTTTTTAAAGTACCAAATTGATCAATTTCAAAGTTTATGTATCCGATTGCACATTTTACCAAAGTTGAGGTATCGTTTGTGATATTATCCCTTAATGAGAAATATTGCTAAGAATTTGTAAAGCGTGTGTTGGGAGAATCAATTTTAAATGCTTATGATGGGTGACCTGGATTTCTACTTTGGCTTACAAATCAAACAAATAAAAAAAGGAATCTTCATTCACTAAAAAAATTGTACCAAAAAGATATTAAAAAAGTTTGGATATGAGAATTCAAAAAAAGTTGCAACTCCAATGAGTTCTTCTGTTAGGTTAAATCTTGATTCTCAAGGTAAGAAAATTAATGAGAAATTATACAAAAGTTTAATGGGCTTTCCTTCATATTTGACTACTTGTAGATTGGATATTTTGTTTTAAGTTTTTGTTTATGAAGATTTCAAAGAGTTTCAAATGAAATTCATCGAAAAGCTCTTAAAAGAATTTTCAAGTACATTGCATTCTCTATAAAATTAGGAATTTAATATCCTAAAAATAAAAAAATTTGGTTTAATTGGATACTTAGATGTTGATTATGGTGGATACAAAGTGGATTGAAAAAGTACATCTGTACTTATCGATTCTTAGGACATAAACTAATTTCTTGGTCTTCAAAGAAATAGAATTCAATTTCTCTTCCAATAGTTGAAGTTGAATATGTTTTAATTGGGAATTGTTGTGCACAAAATTTTATAGATTAAGCAATAATTGCAAGACTATGACTTAAATTATAAAAATATTCCTATAAATGTAATAATATGAGTGCCATAAATTTAACAAAAAATCTTATGCATCATCCAAGATTTAAACATAATGAAATTAGACATCACTTTATTAAGTATCATGTTGGAAATGGAAATATTAATATTGAATTTGTTTCTACAAAAAATCAATATGCTAATATTTTTACAAAACCAATAGATAAAAATATATTTGAAATTTTAAAAAATGAAATTAGTATGTGTAAGCCTTTTTATTAAAATTATAATTAATTTGTGTTTATATTATATGTTTTCAATGAATAATAAATAAAATAATAAAAAATTAAGTAAAAAAAAAGGAGAGTGCACTATTTATATCAAAAACATGTGAACGTGAGAGTGTGTGTGTGTGTGTGTTTTTTTTAATCTACTTAACTACATTCATTAATAATCAAATCTTCTCTCTCCTTAAACTATATCTACCTCATATCACATCCATATCCATCATATCACTCAAACACTCTCTTGTCTTCAAAAAGGAAAATGAAAAAAAAAACTTCATTGTCCTCATTAAAACACTAAAATGGCTCCAAAAAATAATCTAAACTAGCTTCACAAGGTTTCGTATCTAAGAAAGTAAAGGAAATCGGAGTTATTGGGGATGAGAACACTGAGTCTAAGGAAACAATGCCTAATGATAAGAAAATGTGACGAGTTAGGTCAAAAAGGAGTTATAGCCTTAAGAAGTTTATTACTATGAAAGAAACAACAAAAAAAAAAAAAAATAGAAGTTAGAGAAGAGATGGAAAGTGATAGAGAAAAGGAGTGTAATGAAAGTGAAGGTGAAGTTAAAAGCAATGAGGAAACCTCAAAAGAATTTGCGGATGAGAAAGAAGATATAAACCTTAAGTCAAAGAGTGACTTAGAGGATTCTCTAGTAAAGTCACTAGAATTCCTAAAGTAGAATGTTGGTACAAAAAAAAAATGGAAACTCTCACCAAAATCTCCTAAAGAAGGGTCAAAAGCAAGAAGGAGAAAGGAAACTCAAAAAAATCTCCAAAAAAAGTTCTTCAATTAAGATACTAGATTGTTCCTTTATTAACTTTAACTTCTTTAGGAAACATTGCTTTTTCTAGGTTGGTTAAATCTTATTAGATGTAAGAATTTACGCAATTTAAATGATGTTGTGACTGGAGAAGTTATCCAAGTGTTTTATGATAATCTGGAGTTGTTAGAAGAATTTAAGTTGAAATTTGAAGTCATAAGGAAAAGTATTACTTTTAACATAAAAGACATAATTAAGTGCTTTGGTATGAAAGATGAAAAGGATGATGAAATACTAGTCAATACTATGCAAAGTGATGTTTTTAAGGAAATTAAAGATGGAGTTAAGGAGTACTTAGAAAAGGATATTTTTGTTATTGAGTTTGAATTACTGGTTATGTCACGCCCCGAAGGGTACCCTAAACGTGGCAGTCCGCCGTACACAATATTAAAGCCTAAGAATGACCACCTCAGTCACGCGAAGGCTTCCATACTATGCACAAGGCGTCTAGCACATGGAGGAGACTCATCGGAGTAATACATTTTACGTTGATATAGCTTGAGTAACAATGTAAAGGAAATACAAATTTACTATACTTCAGATACAAATCACTACACTTCAAAATACAAATCATTCAACTCCAATTACATTCATCCACAAACTTCCCTACATAAACTATTACAAGACAAATCATAAACTAGCAGATAACTTCAAACATTCATGTTCCTTGCCGAAATCCGGAGTCATTCCGGCTTCAACCAATTCGGTCCCCACTTTGAATTCTTGAAATAACCTGCTCATTTAAACAACTATTGGGGTATAAGCTACACTAGCTTAGTGAGAATTCCGTAGTTCCGTACCATAACAAACAAGTTATAATCAGTCATATGCTATGCATGAACAAACACGTGAGCAAGCAATTATGTATGGGTATCCGGAACCCACACACAGAACGGATTTACGCCCTCCGTATCTTGGGTTAGGAATGGTATTGAGTCTACACGACCGCATCTAGTCCCCAAGCCCTCGGCTCTTAGCACTCGACTCGGCTAGGCTCATCCAAGAATGCATCCACATGCGCCTTAGTACCCCTGAATGAGCTCTGGCACCGGGCTCGTTATCCAAACGAATCATCCACGGACCATACCGATCGACCTGCGTAGGAGTAGCATGCTACCAAATGCAATATGTCCAATGCGATGCATGACCAATTTAATTTTTGCTTAGGTCAAAAATTTATACATTCTTTGGAGTGACCATCAATATCATACATATAACAGAAATAATATGAACGGTGCAGTTATCCAATCAAATCGGATTTCGATATGCTTTAGTATTCTTTGGCACACATTCATCACAGTCTCATCATATATCCCATCCCCATTCATATCGATTTTTATCTTGTTCCTATAATTCTAATGCAACTAACTACAATCACAATCAAGGTAACAAAACAAGGAGAAAACTCACTCGGCCATTGGATCACCGGTCTTCTAGTAATAGTAATCCGGTGGTAGGGAATCGTCGAATTCGGGATCTCCTAAAAAGGAAGAAATACTCTAATAAGTATTTCAACTCAAACTAATCCAAACTATTCATTAAAACTATCAAATTCGCAATTCGCGTCCTAAGCGGAAATTCCAACTTAAAACGGCCATAACTTGGTCATTTTAACTCGGAATCTCGCAAATTATATATCGATTTCTATCTACTTCGAAAGATCTATCTATTTCTAATATTATTTTCAAGTTTTGAAAACTTTGAAGCTTCGAAACGGTCTGATCAGATTAGGGCAGCAACAATTTCGATTTCCGAAAATAGCTTTGTAAATGTTTGTAATGTTCCTACTATATAACTTAACTATACATGCAATATGAGTGATTTCCTAACATGAATGACATGAGATGAGCCTATTGCATGCATGATCTTGATGATTTTACTAAAAGGAATTTTATAACTTTTTATTTTGCAAGACCATAATGACAACTTACTTATGAAAAATCTAGTTTTCTAACTTTTATCATTTCCATTTGTTTTGGATTTTTACTTAAGAAAATATAATTATTTTTGTTAAAATTGAGTCTTCATCAATATATTACTTATGACCTTTATTTCTACATAAAAATTTCCATTTTACACTTTGTAAACATGTTTTCAAGTGGGGTTGATTCCAAAATCCGAATTTGGTAAAAATTGGTTTTTGAGTGATTCCTTTAAGTAAAAATCCTTTGATATTTAGAAAATTAGGGCTCAATTATACATTACCACTAAGGACTTCATTCTTACACAAAAATTTGCATTTTACACTTTGCAAATACATTTTTAAACAAGCTTTGCACAAAAATCCGAATTTTGAAAATTTCATTTCTTGCATATTTCTTATGAGAAAACTTGTTTAATGCATTAAAATTTGAAGCTTTACTATATCTATTGTCTAAGGACTTCATTTAGCACATAAAACTTTCAATTTGGGTTCAAATACTAAGTGATTACATATGCATCATCTCAAATTACGAATTTGACAATTTGATTACTAACTCAAAATTTTCCATTTTAATTCCATTACTTGTTTTACACATTACTCATGCCTAAACTCACTTTAACTTGTAAAAATCATTCTTAAAGATACCTATTACCTATATACTTCATTTTTCACATAAAACATGAGTTTTGGAGTTGATAAATGGGTTTTAAAATTTGGTCTTGGTTGGGATCCGAATTTAGAAAATTTATTTTTGGTTATATCTTTTGATAAAATCTATCTAAGCTTATGAAATCCATTCCTTACATATCATATCTTAAGAGCCTTCATTTCTTGAATAAAAACTTTATTTTTGAGTTGGAAAACATGTTTTTGCACTAGGCCTTGGCCAAAATCCGAGAATAGAACTTTGTTTTGAAAATTAATCTTTGAAAATCATCTTTGAACCATATAAAATGAAGTCTTGATGCTATATATATATTAAGCCTTCATTTTCTTATGTAAAAATTACATTTTGACACTTGAAAAGTAGTTTTTAAATATGGGTCTTGCCAAAATACGAATTTCACAATTTTGTTTGAGTTCATAACTAAGATCTATACTTAATATGAACATAAACATAAAACAAATGCATGGTAATAAGCTATAAACATCATGGATCTAAACTTCATTTATCAAAATCTTTCATTTATGGTATCTATACCCTAAGCCCTTCATTTTAAATGAAAAATATACATTTTGAAGTTGAAAAACCACTTTCTAAATATGGTTCCATTTTCATCCGAATTTTCAAAATTGAGTTTTGTTGAAAACAAAATAGATCTTGGCTTTCCTACAACTTTCCTACCATCATCAAGCTATAGCAAGTTGTTCATGAACATAAACAAAGATCTAATGCATCTATGAACTCAAAACTTTAGATCTAGTTTCCTAAACTAGTTTTACATGCATGAATCACTAAGATAGACATGTGAATGCTAGATCTATGCATAAATCATAAGGAATAACAAAAATAACAACTTAAATAACAAGATCTATGGCATAAACAAAAATCAAAGCCATAAAAAGTTAGATCTACAAAATATAATAACTTTAAACAAGAAAATAATTATAATACAAGGTAATAAAAGTGGAGAAGAGAAAGATTTCATTTTTGGCATCATCATCCTAAGCTTTTAAGCTTATGGAAGTTCATTTGATGCATGAAACCTTCATTATACTTTACCTATATCACCTATGGAGCTTTGGAAAGATTTGGCTTGAAATCTTTAAGAAATGGTGTGGAAGCTAATGGAAGGTGTGGGGGCAGCTTGTTTTCCTAGAAGAACAAGAGGAAATGAAGAAGAAAGAGAGGAAAAATGAGAGAGAAAACTAAAGAAGGAAAGAGGGAAAGTGAGTAAATGAAGGAGAGAGAGAAAGTGAGTGTATTAATTGAAAAAGAGAGAAAAAAAATAAAACAAGGGCAGCCAAAGGGAGAGGGGCTGCTGCACGTGAAAAGAGAGGGAGGAGAGAGAGGGTTTGATGAAATTTGACTTGAATTTGAATTGTGTAATAAATGTATAATGTAACTTTCTTAAGAAGGAGTGGAAAAATAATTAATTTGGTCAAAATGGAGTAAATGAAGGACAATGGCAGCCATCAAAGAGTCAAAAATCTGCCATGAATAGATATAATGAAGTGTAAAAATTGAAGTGAAAAGGAAGTGATATGTGTAAGGTGTACTTGAAAAGATGGGTTGTAAGAGTACTTTCTTAATAAAATAAAACAAAATAAAATAAAATTAGAAAAATTATTCCAAATAATTGTAGCAGATTTTTCATAATTAAAATTAAATAATTATTTGAATTATTTTAGTATTTTAACAAATATGTTACCGGTATGATCAAAATACGCGAATATGGGCTATAAATGATATTTTTATAACCCGAAAAATTCTAAAAAATTATTTTATGAAAATAACAATATTTTTGAAATATTTTCCAATTATTAAATTAATTTATTTTATTTTAGTATCGGATCTTAAACAGAATCTGATCCCGTAAAGACCCGAAATGAATTAAATTTTAGAAAAACAAAATTTTCTATAACATATAAAATATTTATCTAAAAATATAAGGCTTTATAAAAATAATAAAATTTTGTAATGAAATAAAAATGAATAGTGCAAAAGACTAATCAATTACCGGTAATAATGGAAATACGATAAAAAGGTTATAACTGTAACTTTTATAACCCGAAAAATTATATAACTGATATATTTAGAAATCTTATGAAATTACGAGTCTAACGGTACTATTGGTATATTTTTGATATCTCGAGCCCCGGGACACGCTTTTCGAAGTCTGTATCCGAACGGGTTCGAAATAGGTCAAAAATTTACCAATCTGATATTTTTAAACAAACTCATATTACTATGAGCTATTCTACATATCTAAACTACATCTCGGCCTCTAGGGTTAGGGGCGCTAGATTGCCGACTTACACTATTGTATTCTGGTTAGGGTTTCCGGGTGATTTTCCGGTTTAGACCTTTGCCAATTTGGAAACTGATATTTATGTTTATACAATATATTTAATTTGAGAAATTTATTTTAAATTTTATTTTTGTAAGTATTTAATATCTTTTAATGTTTTCGGAATTCTTGAATTGAGTTATATTTTCGAAAGTCAATCGTTATTTGCTTTTTAATAATTTGTTTTTGAGCTTTCTATTACCTGTTTGTATAAGTCGGAGTTAAATATGGAATTTTTCGTACGTCGGGGTTTTGAATTTGAAGACCACTGAGTTCTTATTTTATTGTTTAAAGATTTTCATTTTCTCAAGATTAAGAAGTTTTGAATTCGTTTGTGAATTAGGACTTATCGAAATTCGGTTTTAATTTAGAGTGATTTTTAGGGTTTATTTTCGAAGTTCATCTTAAAATTATTTATTGAAATTTTCCGGGGCTTACAGGTTAGGTGGCTGCATAAAGTGGTGATGGATTATCTTCTACCAAAGAATAGTAGTTTAACAACTATTTCTAGGGAAAGGATTTGGTTATTTTGGCTATCAAAAGGAATTTAAAGATTGATTTTCCAAGGATGATTTTGAAGCATATGTGGAGACACGCAAGCTAACAAACCTTAAGGAAGTTTATTAATGAAGCTTTTTAAGTTTTAAAAGCTCAATGTGCCAAAGAATATAAAATTTCCACAAAAATCTAAAAGGAATCAGGGAAGTAAACTTGAAGCACATAAACATTTATGTGAAGAAAAAATTTTGTTTTCAAAAGATGGATCATGGTATATGCATCCAAAGTTCAGTAAAAAAAATTTTTATTGGAAGAAACTCAAGGCATTAGCTAAGGGGGAATTTCTACTAGACTAAAAAAAGTAGATCAGAGGATTCTGAGTAACATGACAAGGCAAGAAAGACACCTCCAAAAAGACTTGGCAACGAAGTGGCAAAGGAAAAAGAAAGCAAAAAGATGAAGACAAGGACATGAGGGAAGTTTGAAATCAGGAATAATGGAAGAACTCATGTGGATACTAAGTGAAAGAGTAACTCAAAAGATGTTCCTATTAAACCACTAGGGCAATATTCTAGATCACATATTGAGTTTGACATTCTGGATCTGATGGATAGGAAATTTGAAGAAATGAAGAAAGATTTAGAGAAGTCTGTACTGGATGTTTTAAATTCTTTCAAAGATTGTAACCAACCAACTCCTACACTAAATAAGCAAGAATTCCATCAATCTTCTAAGTCAGTTAAATTCCTATCTCCTCTAAAGAGTGCTTATGCTAAACATGTCAATAAACCATCATCTTACATAGAAGATGAACAAAAATTCTAATCTCCAATTTTTCAAAAGGAATCTACTTCAAGTTTGCATATTATACCTTATGCACCACTTGTTATACCATCTTCTCTAACTGAAAAATTCCCTTGAAAAGGTCATTGTTGATGTGCTAATGGCTTTTCTCAAGCCAAATGTCTCTCCATCTATTACCTCCAATGGTTATGTATCTACTCTAACAGCCACTTAAGTTTTACCTTTCAAGCACTTTGGGAGAGTCAAAAGATGTGTTAGGAAGCCTATTAAGAGGATTCCATCAAAGAAAGACTTAATTTCTTGTAGTTTCTATTTCATGCTTGTTTCTATTTCTGTAAATGTTGTGCTTTGTTTAGCATTTGCTATTTAGCTTTAAGTTGTAATTGTTAACTATATTTATTATACTTATTTTGATGAAATGATGAATTCTTGTTTTTCTAGATAAAATATTGTTTAATGTTCTTTCCTTTTGCATAATGTTAATCACATGATGATACCAGGGTAGATATTTATGGTTAAACAAAAATAAAAAAAATGCATGTGTTGAACAATATATGATTAATCTATCGATGATAAGCTATTTCTCAAAAAACGAAACTCTTAAAAATTATTATTATTTATGGAAGGGTTTTGTTATCATAAAAAAGAGGGTGAATATTAGGTTCTCTCATTATTAGTTTTGATGATAATAAAAAGATTAAAGAATACTAACAATGTTATCAAGTATTTAGTTGTTAAGCAAGAGTTTAATCTAAGTTTTATAAAGATAAAAGAAGTTCGAGTTGCTCAATCAGGACTTTTAGAAGTTAAATCAGAAGCTTTTTGAAAAAGTTTTTAAAGAAAGACCAACTAAGAGGTTAATCAAATGTTATGTGAAAAAATCTTAAGAAGATAGTAACACACAGAGACTGACTCAGGGGGTAAACCTAACATGAATGATTTATGATCAAAATAATCTAGATTGGTTTTATGTTCAAAGATTTTATCAAATTGAAGGCTCAACTTCAAAGTTGAAAGTATTTGGATAATAATAAAATGGTCAAAGAAAACTAATTGAACTATTTACTGTGTAGGATCATTTTGAGTTTTTAAAGTATAAATAATGATAGATAATATAAAAGGGAGTCCAATAGCTTATTTACTTTGATAAAAATCTAGAGGTTTCTACAGAATCTTAGTTAAACATAAGATAAGCAACAAGTCAAAAAGTATAGAATAATCTTGAGTGCTTCAAACTGAGAAAGACATCCATAAGTTATTCTAAAAGGAATTTTTTCTTTTTTCAGAACATAACTTTCAATAGATAACCAAAAGGTTGATGCTGTGATTCAAAGCGCGACTATAATTGTGCCCACGGTTTACCCATAATCCAAGGTCGTGATCAATTTAGAAAGCTATCCAAAAGGTTTTCTAGAAGGTTTACTACATTCTTTTTTTTTTAACAGAATAACAATTTATGCATAGATTCTTTACATATCAGTCCAGTTATGATCAAGTTGTTTCCAAACTAGTTCAAATAGTATCTTGAAGGCCTAGCTTCGAGAAAATGACTATACTTGGATAATATGCTCATGTGTTCCACCAAAGTTGGTTCATATCCATGGAGATTTTAAAGTTTATCAAGACACGTTTTTAAAGATGAGATTCAGTTTTACAAAGAATAGATTCAAGGAATGTTGATAATAAGAGTAACATGAGTTTTTTCCTTAAAGATAAGATATTATTAGGTACTACAACATTTAGAAGAAGTCACACATATCACTTTCCTAATTTTATGGGATTCTATCAAGTTTAAATTTAAATCAACTTAATCTACACCAGCTACTTTTGAATATAGTAGAACATATCAAAAAGTTTCAAGACTTATCTGTTTTTCAAGTCTCAAGCCAAGGAAAATATCTCCATGATACCAAAAAGACACTTATCAACTAAACCACACAAAATATCCTTCAACTTGATCTTTTTGCCATTATGCAGCAACATATAAACAAGGGAGGATTCATTTTTCGCTATAGCAGTAATGTGAAAATTGCAACAAAGATAAGCCCACTCCTTCCCTAAAAAAGAACCTCTCAAATTTTACTCCAATCTAGAACTGAACTTAGTTTTCATTCTCTTAAGCCTTTTCTTTGAATTCATATTTATTTCTTGCTGACAGAAGGAACATGTTGTTGCCTTCCAGCTTGTTTAGTTTACAAGATTAAGCTCTATAGTATCAACTTTAGCTTCATGAAAGCTGTAAGGATCGAGTATAGTGAATTGTACTATCTTATAAATTGTTTTCATTGGATATAGTGAAACATACCCATATAGATTACGAGGTCCTTAGTTCGAAACTGAAAGAGAGGACTAATGCATAAGGTAGAATTTTTATATATCACTAACTTAGCTTTTCTTCCCTACTCCTTTTATTTCTTGCAAGTTTTTTTTTATTATTATTATTTTGATCAACTTATTCTCAAGTTTTAATCAAAGGTGATAATTTTTTAGGCTAAAAATTTAAATTATGGTTATAATCAATTCAACCCCACTTCTTGATTATAAAAGAGGGGCCAACATGTTCCACTAGGTTGGTCAATATATCTAGGGGATTCGAATTTATATCAGACTAAGGCAGTTGAAACATTCATCAAGGAGATGACAACAAGTTCAATAATTTTCCAAATTTGTTTTTTGAAGTTTTGATGTTTCAAGCTTTTTTTTTTTTTTTTAAACAAGCTATACATTTTGAAGCTTTAAGAATGTGTCTAACAAAAGATAAAGTTCAAACTTTAAAAGAATATAAGAAGTAAGATACTCTCCTATTTTATAGGTACATGAAGATATTTCAAGAAGGAAGTTGAGCTAATGTGGATTCCTTTATGATATTCTTAGTAGCTAATCTTCAAAATATCAACAATAAGATACGTCAAGAACAAGCTAAGGTTAGGTATCGTTATTCTTAAGATCAAACTTAGAAGATATCATTCTTGCCAACAGTAAGATATTAGAACAGATTATTATTCATGAATAATGGTCATGCACATATATTATCCAATCATATCCATTAGATAATTTGAAGATTTAAATGAGAGAAGTCCAAACTTAAAGAACACACATACACACAAAAGAAGCTCTCATCCATTCTATGATTTGTGATAAAAAAAACTCTTGCTTGCTTGTGCAAAATCTATTGTTGCCATTTTATTTTTTGTTGAGCTGAACACTTAAAGGAGATTTTAATCTTTTCTTCCTCAATTTCTTTCCAATTTATTGAGTGATTGATTGCAAATAAGCTCTAAGATTAGAGATAGATAAATGTTAGCATAGGGTATAATGGAAGTGAATTATGACAAAGTTCAACACACCATTTGTAATCTTTATTTTGTTGGATATAATGACACATACCAATATGGAATATAGTATTCCTAGCTTAGAGCTGGAAGAGATGATTGACTCATACGGAGGAACCTCTATAAATAATTGAGCATTCTCTTCTTCCCTTCTCTCTTCTAATGTTTGCATATCATTGTTGTTTGTGCCTATCTAAATTGAGAAATCCAACAATAATGGTTGAAAACAATGTTGCTATTAACTAAAGTGGATATAATTTTTTCATTAAGTAAAGATGTTGAAATCCATAACTTTAAATGTAAAACAACAAAAAATAAAAATCTCTTTTTCATGCAACTCGAAAAACAAAATATAAATTTACCTTTTTTGAAATAAATCCCTAAGTGATTGAAGCTTGGTGGAGTGTAAGAGTGAGTCAAAATAATTCTAAATTTGAGGGAGATCAAAGATAGAGACGAGAATGAGGGAAAAGGAGGAAAGAGAGCGGTTAGTGATGGTTGGACTTGAGCAGTGACGTGACTGAGTTTTAGTTTTATTAGGGTTAGTGGTTTAGTACTTAGTATTTAGTAATAGAGTAGTATATTATTTTATTGAGGCTGCAAATATTAGATAATTTGATTCAAAGACGTGCACTAAATACAACATACCGAACTAAGCCAAACGAGTTCTAAAAAACCCAAAATTTTCGTTGTAGTTCAAGATTTGATTATTTTTTTTGCACAACCCTACTACTTTGTATAATAATGATCCCTTTTTCTTAGCTACTTAAAATATTAATTCCTTATTTGAAATTAATCCTAAATGTTGATTTGAGTAACAAAAATGTTGTATTTTTTGGTACATCATTATGGATTGGATCAGTCTTTTTGGCAGGTATCCTTAAATCTCTTATCTCTTAAACCTATTCATTCTAGGGCCAAAAATGAAATGATCCTTCTTGTGAATGTTTTGGTTTGTGAGACATTAAACTTCAATATAAATCCTCAAAATGGAACTAAAGAAAACAAAAAAAATGAGGGATCAAATTTCTTGTAATTTTTTTTTTTTTTTTACTAAGAAGCATTCTTGAAAATTTAATAGAAGTAACTATAATACATCTGTTGAGTTCTCTTAAATGAGTTTTGATGATAACAAAGAAGTTAAAAAAAATTTAATGGATTTGTTTTAAGTGTGTAGATTGAAAGCATTCATCTTTACAGTCACTTAATAAGACAATCCAATGGGCGTTTCAATAGACACTTGAATAGATAGTTAGACGAATGCTACTTCGGTTCGCTAAATGTTTGCTCATACAGTGTTTACTGATCATCACAATACAAGTTAGATTTATTGAAGCCTTAGCTCCACTAATTAAGTGTATTTGGATAATGCACTTAATTCGTTCCATATAAGAAGGATAATAATCCATGAGGATTTTCTTTAACAATGTTTCATGAGTTTTTCAAAGAAATTCTTTTGAGTTACGACAAAAATCTTTTTCAAGGCTTTATGAAGATGTTTACAGGATGCAGCCAAGTTGTTGTCTCAAGATAAATGAAGATTTGTTTTTATCTCGACATAATAATATCTATGAATGGAGATAAGAATGAAGATAAGATATTATCTTTTAGTTTATGTTCAGTTGAAGCTTGTTCGGATTTAGAGGGATCTTTAAATTCAAAATCAAAGCCAATCCAACCAAGCTATTACAGATTCATGTAAAGATATGCATCAAGAATATCATAAGAAAAATGGTATAATAAGATATGTTCAGATCAGTTCAAAGTTTGAATTCTTAGATAAGATATTCAAATCCCACAAATCTAGGGATATCAATCTTATCCGCTCAATAAAGAAGTCATTAAAAGATTTCATAAGATATTATCATCAAGAGAACTGTTTGAAGAGTTTATATATTTTCAAAGTTTACGATTCTCGAAGGAAGAGAAAAAAAATCGTGAGAAGTAAAAAAGAAAAGAAAAATACAGAAGTTTATAAGAAAAATTGCACTTTGCAAAAAGCCTTCCAAGCATTTGACATACACTTGAATGGACACTGGAAGCATCACCTTACATACATATATTTATAGATTTCGAGCTTAAATTTTAGAGATCATATATTTTCTCTTGCTACAAATTTATTTATTTTTTAAGTCAGGATTAGCATAGAAGTTAGATTATAAAAGTCTTGTAGTATATGCATAGCCAATTGGTAAGCTAAAAAGACAGAGCAAGAACTATTATTATCTGTAATTATTTTTTGCTATTGGATTAGTAGAAGACCAATGTGGAAGACTAGATTCCCAATAATAGAGCTGGAAGAGAAGACTAGGATTGCAACCGGGACGGGTATACTAAAGCCCGAACCCGAACCTGATACTCAATAGGATTCCCAAAACCCGTCCTAAACCCTATAGGGTTTTTGTCCATGAACCCGAAATCCGCTAGACAAACTCTATAGGGTACCCAAACCCGAACCCGAAACCCAATATAAAATTAGAATCATTATATAATAGAATATTTTAAAACATCATTATAAATTTTTTTTCATATTTTTCTATTTCTGATCCGTTTCCACTTTATAGGCCAAGAAAAAAACTCTTATCATTACTCATGCAATCCTTTTTATAAAATCCCAACTATTTTCATGGAAAGAAAATCATTGAATGAAACAGTACTATAACGGGAGTGAGAGGCTTAAATTTGAGGAGAGTGAGCCAAGACTAAGACTGAGAGTAAAGACCGTAGAATATTAGTCTATTGTCCAAGGGTTTTTTACTTTTTCTAAATGATTTTATAAAAAAGAGAAAAATAGCTTCACAATTAATGGAGTATAGCTGGTTAATTTCAGAGACTGAGGCTAAACATAATATATATATTTATATATTTAAATGGGTTCAGGTTTCCTAACGGGTTTTATGCTTGTCCCAAAACCCATCCCAAAACCCTATAGGGTTTATTATTGATCCCAAAACCCATCCTAAACCCTATAGAGTATTTATCGGGTTGGGCGGGTCGGGTACCCTATAAAAACCCGCCCGCTTGCATCCCTAGAGAGGACTAACTCACAAGGAAGAACCTCTATAAATTACTGTCCACTTACTTTATCGCATTTTAATTTCAGTTATATCATTTATTGCTCATCACGTGCATTTATCATAAAAAAAATAAAAATTTATATAGTATTTTTTTCAATTGATTTTTCAAGCGAAAAGTTTTGAACAAACAGTTCGGTCATCCTCTTGTTTGCCATTTTGGGACCTACGACACCATTTCATATATTCAAGAAAAGGGAAGAAAAATCAAGACAGATAATGGAAACATTATTCCAATTGCAATACATATGGGGAAATTTGGTGATGAACGTACTTGGAAATATAAGACAATAACTATTATATCTCGTGGTGATTCATTAGTTCCATGTGGCTTTCATAAGGAATGCTTTTCTCATATAGAAGAAGGCACATCGCAGATCTATAGCATGTTATTTGATTAAGCCTTTTACTTGGATGGCAGCTAGGAAGCAAAATTTTCGATTAAGCCATAAGCCAACGTAGTTCGTCCAATGGAGCTCGGTCGACCTATCAAGTGGTTCAGACGAAGGTTGAATCAGTTAGTTTAATTCGAATGTCGGTTCATGTTGAAACGGTTTTTATTGATCGGCCGACCGGTTGAATCACGTTGTTCAAATGGTGATTGGATCGCTTAAGTTAATCAATATAATTTTAATTAAATTTGTCACTTTGGTACGTTAGAATGGGATAAATAAATCTACTATTATGTATATATATTTATGGAATGAAGGAATGGAATGAGTATGTAATAAGATTAATAAAAAATACCCTTCAAACTAAATATTGATAATAAATATGTGTAGGATAAAAATATAATTAAAACAGTAATCATTAATAACTAAATATCTATAATAAATATATGTAAAATAAAAATATAATTAAAGCAATAACTATTGATAATGTGGAATGAATTCGCGATTTAGATAGCAATTGAATCTTTCAAGTTAATATGAATTAATATTGAATTTCAATTCAATTGGAATGTAATAGAGTTATAAAATCTATTACAATGTATACTTGATATAAAAAATAAAATAAGCAATTATTGAGTAAAAATCTATGATATCATTTGTCTTTATTATAGAGTGATGATAATCGTATAAGTGATAATCTCAAAACATTGGTATTAATGATAAAAATTGAAAATAAAATTTTGAATTGTAATTTGTTTATGTGTGTAGGATCATGAACTGCTATTTATTATTTTGCATTACAACAATTCATCATTGATTATCATTCCTTTTAATTAAATACCATAAAAATAATTATTTTCCTAAAGTGAAAATACACATAAAATATTTTCAAGAATAAGAATTTTATAAAAAGAAAAACAAAATTATTAATATGGAGTTGAAGCTGAGTCACAAACCAAGATGCATGGGATCTACCGTCCATTGTAAATTCATGATGAAGTCACATGCCCATTAATTTTTAAATATACCATTCCCCTGTGAAAACTAATTCCACGTCAGCGTGCAGGTCCATCGTCAACGTCCACAATTTCGAATTGATGGATAATGCACATTGAAGCCCACGGAAGTTAAAAGCCAATTCCAAGCCATGTCCAGCCACATTGTCGTGTTTAAGCACTATCCATATCATGCAAAATCCACGAAGCCCAGGCCTCGTTGCGTGGACAAAGTTGCACGCAACAGGGAAGCCAGTGCAGCCGTCATATGTCAAAAGGACATTAATAAAAGTGAAAGCGACAGACGCAGAGCAAATCCGCAGAGAAGCAGGCGCCCCGATTTCCTCGTGAACCGCAAGAGAAAATTCAATCTTTGTTGGTAATATTTCATATATTAAAGGACTTATAATGCAAATATAACCAATTTGGAAGAGTTTTATGCAAATTTTAAAAATTGGAACAAGTAGGCCAGCTATTGGACATTTAAAGCCATCAGCTTTCAAAGAGAAAAAATGAACCAGCTTTCAACAAACAAAGCTAACACAACCAGCATAAAAACAGAATTCATCAGCCTTTGAAACAAACTCGTACGCTAGCTATTCATAAAGAAAGGCCGTTGGCCTTTGGCGGCCTTAAACATCTACAATTTCAAAAAAACATTAAAGCTAGAACCAAAGTTGCTGGCATAGATACTAGCCTTGAAGCTACATTGATGAATTCTTCCAAAAAGCCGGCAGCGTTTTTGTTTCGAAAATAATTCAACATTGAACGCCATTAATGTAGGCTGGCAGCGTACATGATGAAACCACCATCCTTTGTTCTGACGGATGAAATTCCATCTTTTGTCTATGAGAATGTGTTTGAGGCATATTTGATTTTCATTCTTAGACAATTGAAAAACCCTAAAAAAAGAGAGAGAATTTCATGGAGATGAGCAGCTAACTGATTTCTTAGGCATATTTGATTGTTACAAGTTTTGGTTCTTCAAAAACTGTGAGATTTAACTGATTTCTTATTAATATGTTCTTATTTCGGGTATTTATATATCTTTTGATAATTTTGACATTGTTATTTTGTTTGATTGATATAAATTAGGGCCAATTTATTCAGTTAGCAAGATAATATACTATCAATTAAAACGTTGATTCCATAATTATTCGATTGTTCTAATCTATGTGGCATAATAACATGATCGATTATATGATAGATAGTTGATTTGTGTTATGAAGATATATAATCTAATCTAAATAGATCATCTTATGATTTGTTGGCTTGAATTGGTAATTTTTCTTGTTCTTCATGCTATTGATGAATTAAACGCTAAGAGCTTGTTTGGGGTTATTTAATCAATAAGGGAAATAATCAAAGAGCCTCTTTTGATTATCAAAAAAGTAAGGAAAGATAGATTGTTGGAGCTTGTTAATGACCATAGCCAATTTATCCAACATAAGGAATAGAAATCTCTGCATCAATGATCAATTTCTATGATCTGAGATGTAGTGATACCTTTGGTTAGGAATACTTTGATATTGATTTACTCTTTGAATTAGATTACTTGCTTATGATATAATTAGTTTTCTTTGATTTCACGACGCACCCCCTGCACAACCCACCCCACCCCAACAACACAACTTCCCAACACCCCGGCCAACCATTCTCCTTTTCTTCATTTTAAGTGGATTTGACCTTTCTCACTACTATATATAAGTTATATGAATATTTAGAGTAGAAATTTAATTTTGTTGGATTCGACGACAATCAATTACAATGTAACACATGTGATATATATATATATATATATATATTAACTATATCAGGTGCCAAGTCATATTGCTACATAATAAAAAAATCAACATCATCAATACAAATAAAAAAGATAAGGTATAAATGGTAACAACTAAATATTTAATTTGGTGTACAAATTGATAATTTAAAACTCTAAATATAGTATTACAAAAAGGCATAAAGTTGATAAATTACCATATTATCACATCTTTCTTTCATGCGTCTTCTTGTGTTTTTTTCTTTTTTTTTAATGGCCATGCCTAACCCTCAGTGCAGGGGCAACTTGGTCTCGAACCACCGATTCACTAATCGAGGTTACCATGCTTTGGCCCAACCCGTACAGAGGTTTAGCATGCCTAACTAAAATTTTATTCTAGTTAAAAGAATAGTTAGAGATTTCGATTCATTAAGAATTGTGCAACCTAATTAATTTTTATTGGACTTTATTTTTTATTATCCAAACATCTTTTGAGTTTAATAACATTATTATTTTATTTGATTGATATGAAAAATCAAATTACGATGCTTTTATTCTATTACTAAAATAATATATTACCAATTGGAGCATTAATTAAATCCATAATTTTTTAACTGTTATAATATTTGTGGTTAGATATCATAATTAATTATAAAATGGTAATTAATTTATGTTAGGAAAATATGTAATCTAATCCAAATAGATTGAATACAAGATTTACTAGAATTGATGTTCACTCTTTTTATTAATGGTTAATGATAAAAATGGTACTCGAACTTTCGCTAAATATTCAATCAGGTATCTAAAATTTCATTTTGAATAATTTAATACCTGAAGAAAGTTTTGGTAAACTTTTTTCATACCTGAAGTTTAATCTTGATGGTTTTAGTATCTAAACAAAGTTTTCGCGGACTTTTCATCCCTGATTGAACTTGATTTATATATGAAAGAAGTCCATAAAAACTTTATTTAGGCACCAAAATTGTCAAAACCAAACTCTAGGTATGAATAAAGTCTACGAAAATTTTGTTTAGGTACCAAATTGTTCAAAACCAAAACTTTAGGTATCTAATTGAAATTTTTGTGAAAGTTTAGGTACCATTTTTGATATTTTTCCTATTCTTAATGTTATTGATAAATTAAATGTTTAAGGTTCTTTATGCAATAAGAGAAATAATTAAAGAGTATATATATATATATATATATATTAACATCCTAATAAATTGTGAGGAGAGAAATGTTACTAGAGCTTGTAACTTAGCTATAACCAATTAAATTATCTTTGGACCAACAATCAAGTGAGAAATTGCAATTGTACATTTAGATTTATTTTCAATATTACTGATTTCTCTTTTAAATCACATTTTTTTTATTAGTTAGATTTGTATTAATCTTTCATTATATTATTTGCAATTTTCAAACCCACCCACCACCCCACCCCCTGGCAGTATTCTAAAAAAAATAAATAATTAAATTTTTACCAATCACCAATCCCTCTGACTAAGACCCTTCTCACTACTATACATAATTTATATATTTAGAAATTTATTTTTGTTGGATTCACTAAAAAAAGTCCTATACACTTCATAAATTTGACTTAAATTTATACACTTCTTATCTATCTCATCAAACATTCATGTCCGAATACTTGTGAATATTGCATTTGTTCAATTTTAGTCATCTCTTTATCTCTTTATTTATTTATTTATTTTAGGCCATCCATTTCTTTATTCTTTAGGCGATTTTTTCAAGTCTTGTTTTCTTAAATATTTCTCTTAACACATTTAGCAAGCTTTAGATTAATCTTCCATGCTCAAGCTTTACTTGATGTAATTTCATTTATAAAACAGTGTCTAAAGTCATGGAGATTAAAACCTTTTCTTGGAGGTTGTACTCTTATATCTAAGAGGTTAATACATAACAATATGTTAATTGCACATCAAGTTCTTCATTTTTTTTCAAAAAACAAAAATAAAAGAAAAGCACCAATTTTATACTTTAAAAATAAATGCGATCATAGCATATGATCATGTGGAAATAATGCTCTTTTCTTACAAAGGTGCTGCTTGGATTTGGTTTTGCTAGAAGAGGCTCAATTGGATTATGTGGTCTGTCCCTAAGATAGACTTTAATCTGGTCATTCATGAGCAAAGGGCAGGATGTGTGAAACCTAAGCGAGGCATAAGATAAGATGATCCTTGTCACATTCTTTATTTCATACCTATAGCCGAAGTTCTTTCTAGAAGAATCACTAATAAACTGAGTGATCTCAACTGAGTTTCTATTTAAAATACAAGCGCAGCTCTTTCTCGTTAATTTTTTGATGATTCATTATTTTCCTTGCAAGCTAATTTTAGAGAGATGAAGTTGTTGCCTTTTATATTGAAGGATTAATGTCAAGCTTCTGGAGAAGTAATGAACTCAAGTAAATCATCAACTTTCTTGGCAGTACTAATTTTAGGAAGTTTTGTGAACAGGTTTGGGTTTTAAATATGAGCCAGACATGTTTAAATTTGTGTCATTTTTTAGTTTTATCTATTTATTATTCGTGTCCATTTTATCTATACTATTAAAGTAAAACCACCCCATTTGGTGTTTTTAATGTAAATATTTTTAGTGTAAATGTTCTTAATATAATATTTTTAGCATATAGGTATAAAATATTTTTCATATCCCTGAATAGACATAGTCTTTTCCACGTAAAATATTTTTAATATCTCTAAAATCATGAAACTAAATAGAGTTTGAATAGAATTAAATAAGGGTTGAATATATAGTCTTTTCCTTTTCTAGCACATGGCCGTAAAATTTGTTATCCATAAAATCATGAAATTAAATAGCTTTTAAATAGAATTAAATAGGGATTGAATAGACACAACCTTTTCCTTCCTTATATATTTATGCATAGCAGTTATAATTGTAATTATGATTTGTAATTAATTTCCTAATTTCTAAACTAATTAAGATTGTTCTCTTCTAACATGTCAAAACAATATATCTATTTAATTTATATGTGTTGGATTGCTTTATTTACATACGCATCGCGGGTGCATCGTCTGCTTGTTTATATAAATCCTTTTATAACCGTATCACTAATAGGTTTATGAGCCTGGTCAAATTGTTATTGCTATTTCAATGTGAGAGCTCAAAATCCCAAATTTATGGATCTAGAACATCTACCTTTTGAGAAAAAAAAAAATGAGGTAACTAGAATTCTCACAAACTACCAAAGGGGAAATTAAGGAAATTGACATTTAAATGATTTTGATAAAAGAAAGATGATTTTAATTTAAAGTGTAATTGAAGCAATTAGAAAAGTAATAATCATTTAAATGAAATTAAATATTTATAACACTAAACGGTTCAAAATTTAAATTATTGATGAAAATTAATGATAATTTGCATTGAAACGTATTTGCAAGAAAAAAATATTTTAATCATTTAACTAATATAAATATATAAGATAGCTATAAGTCAGGGAATTTCTACGGTCTCGTCATAAGACTATACCACTACTAAAATTGTAATTAAATTGTTTATAAAAGAGTTAGTGTAAATATTGTAAAGGTTTCAATGACGGTTGAAATAGATCTAGTTCAATAATGTGTCGGGATTAGTCCTATTATAATCGCTATATAACCGTAAAATTTTCTATATAAGTTATTAGTAGAACTGATACTAATAATAATAAGAAGATGTTATTAACTAAAAATATGACATTGGATAAGAATTGACAAAATGGAAATGTATCATCAATGCAGCAAAATTCGTTTCTTGCAATTAATAGTGATGGAAACAAATAATCTTCATAATACCATGATTATAATGACAAAGGTGGCACATGCAAAATATACTCTCTCTCTCTCTCTCTCTGTATAGGAATGTTAAATTATATAAAATATTAATATATCTGAAGGACAACTAGGGTATGTTAAAAAATGACATTGAAATTGAGCCATTTGACTTTAAATTATATAGATAATGGGAACTTCAACTGTCTTGTCAACGAACCATCAAATCAATTATCTCACCATTAAAATAAATGTACTAAGTGATATGAATATACATAGATATAGATATATATATTGGCTAGAGACGTAAGTGGTACATTAATGGCATGTTTATATGGAGGATTCGGTCGTAACGGAACCGCGATTCTGGTTTCATTCCTTTCCTAATGTTTGAAAGTATTTTCAGAAGACAGAATCACGATTCCTTTGAATCAATGATTCCAGCTTGTAGAAGGAATTCGATTCTCCCTTCTCAAAGGCGGAATCATGAGTTATTGTTTTAATTATGTTTTTATGCTACACATATTTATTATCTTCATTTATTATGAAGGGTATTTTTGACAAATTTTATTACATAATTATTTCATTTCATTTTATTCCATGTGAATATATCTAGGAATTGATTTATTATTCCCTTGTTCAATCAATTCAATTCCATTCCTTCAATTTCGATCCATTCAATTACACATGATTCCAACATATCAAACTTGACATAAATATTTCACGATACGATCACGATTGAGTATAAATCTGAATCGTTAAATAATTGATGAGATCGGTGCTATAAAAAATATGACAGCATCATAGAATTTTCCATAGATGATGATATAGGATCAATATAGACCATTATTTAAAAACAATCAACACTATTATAAAAGATCAATTTCAGCAAACTAAAAGGAAAAAATTTTATGAAATTATTTATAAATTTATATTTTACAAAATTAATATATTTTTAATATGAAATGAAGACAATCAACATTAATGGCAATAAGCATTTAAGATGATGATGATCACGACGACGATGATGATAATTGACTTGCGTTGACTATTCATACATATGGCAAAATGGAAAATAGACAATAATCATGGTCGGCAAGTGAACGTTTATATGTTGAGTTATGAAAAAAGGCAATTAATTTTTTACTTGATATTCGGTTTTTTATTTTAGCTTTAAAAAAATTATGTCAGCAAAGTATTTGTGTGGTCAATTTGTAATATATATATATATATATATATAAGGTTGAAAATAAATTGTTAATGTTAATATTAATATAAACCTTCATTTTAATAAATACAAATTCTAAACAAAATAATGAAAACTACAAAATATAAAAATAAAAGTACAATGAAAAGAAAAAAAATCCATTTATTCTCTTAAAAATGAGAATAAAAAGTTATGTAAATTAACCTTAAACTAAATTCAATCTCCTTTCACTATGAGAAAATTAATCTTTAAAGGCAAAATTTCTATGATGAAAAATTAGCAAAATAGCTTATATCGCTGCCAATAGAATCAGTGATGATGTTTTTCACGATATAAATTTATGTTTAGAGATAGAAATTTTGGTTTTAAATCTTAGTTTTCTTGTACTATTTTACGAGAAAGATGCTCAGGATCTTCATTTGATGGTCAATATCACAATAGGTAAAATCTAATAAAAAATCTTAATATTTTGGAGGGAGGTTTCGGTTAAAACTAAAAGAGATATGATAATAAAAAGACAAATAATAAGGAAAAATAATGATGAGTGTTGACAGTGAAAATAGCCATTAGCCCACTTAGTCTCTTGAGCCCAAAAGACTTATCAGCCCTGAAGGCCCAATAGGAAGGGGGCTCATTATGACCCGACCTCAAAGAATCTAACATCTTGGCTAGGTGTTGTGGGACTCAACTCCTCGACCCCGGGCTGTCACCTCGAGTCATCATCCCATCGATTAACAATACATATCCTGGTCATGTCTCATAATCGGAGGAACATCAACTGCTTGGCCACACTCCACGAAGTCAAGTCCACTACCTTTCGTGGTGCGGCCAGGGTTTGGTTCAACAAGCTTGGACCAAACATGGTAAGCTCCTTCTTGTAGCTCACCGACCTCTTTGTTGTGCATTTCATGGCAAGCAAACCACCGGAGAAGAATGCCTCCTACCTCTACACTGTGCGACAAAAAGACAGGTGAGCTCCTAAGGGATTACTTAGCGAGGTTAAACAAAGCATGCCTAGAGATCCTGAATCTTAACCAAGGAGAGGCTTTGGAGGCTATCAAACAGGGAGTTCTCGCGCGAAAGCTCATTTTTTTACTCCTTCTCCAAATGTCAGCTTACCATGCTCAAGCAAGTGAGGGAAAAAGCCCAAAAGTATATATGGTGAGAGGATACGAGGAACGTCCGAAGGGAGGCTAAAATTCGTCAACCCAAGTACGAGGCTAAGACAATATCTCTCAAGAAAAGAATCGACAGAGAGACCACCACAACCTCAATCGGGTTGAAAAAAATGAGGTCTCAAAGATGGCGATAAGTGGAGACTCTTCCCAATGTATGGTGAGCTTACTCTTCTTAAACTACCCGTTCATGACATATTCCTTGAGATAAGGAACCAATGTCTTCTACCACCACCACCCTAAATGAGATCAAGCTCAAGATGAAAGGATTCCAAAGAATATTGCAAGTATCACCGTGATCACAGGCATCATACGAGCAACTGTTAACAACTCAAAAGCGCCATCGAGGACGTCATAAGGTGAGGGTGGCTAAAGCAATATGTAGATCATGACAAAAAGTCGGAGCTCCCAGTGTAAGCCCGGAAAATTTCAGTAAATAATTCTAAGATGAACTTCGAAAATAAACCCTAAAAATCACTCCAAATTAAAACCGAATTTCGACAAGTCTTAAATCACGAACGAATCCAGAAATTTCCAAATCTTGAGAAAAATAAGAATTCTTAAAAACAAAATAAGAACTCAACATACTTCAATTCCAAAACCACTACATATGACAAATTCCATACGTAACTCCGACTTATAAAATCGGGTAATATAGAACCCAAACACAAATTATTAAAAAGTAAATAACGATTAACTTTCGAAAATGAAACCTAATTCAAGAATTCCGAAAACGTTAAAAGATATTAAATACTTACAAAATAAAATTTAAAATAAATTTTCTCAAATCAAATATGTTATATAAACATAAAATATCATATTCCAAATTGGCAAGGACCTAAACCAGCAAATCATCCGGAAACCCTAAGTGGTATGCAATGGTTTAAGTCCGGCAATCTAGCGCCCGTAACCCTAGAGGCCGAGATGTAGTTTAAGTGTGTAGAATAGCTTGTAGTAATATAAGTTTTCTTAAAAATATCAGATTGGTAAATTTTTTACCTATTTCGAATCCGTTCGGATACAAACTTCGAAAAGCATGTCCCGAGGCTCGAGATATCAAAAATATACCATTAGTACCGTTAGACTCGTAATTTCATAAGATTTTCAAATATATCAGTTATATAATTTTTCGGGTTATAAAAGTTACAGTTATAACCTTTTTATCGTATTGTCATTACTACCGGTAATTGATTAGTCTTTTGCACTATTCATTTTTATTTCATTACATAATTTTATTATTCTTATAAAGTCTTATATTTTTAGATAAATATTTTATATATTATAGAAAATTTTGTTTTTCTAAAATTTAGTTAGTTCGGGCTTTTACGGGATCAGATTCTGTTTAAGACCCGGTACTAAAAATAAAATAAATTAATTTAATAATTGGAAAATATTTTAAAAATATCTTTATTTTCATAAAATAATTTTTTTTTAGAATTTTTGAGTTATAGAAATATTATTTATAGCCCATATTCGCGTATTTTGGTCATACCGGTAACATATTTGTTAAAATACTAAAATAATTCAAATAATTATTTACTTTTAATTATTAAAAATCTACTACAAATATTTGGAATAAATTTTCTAATTTTATTTTATTTTAATTTATTTTATTAAGAAAGTACTTTTACAACCCACACCTTCAAGTACACCTTACACATATCACTTCTTTTTCACTTCAATCTTTCTACACTCTATTCCACACTTCATGGCAGATTTTTCTCCTTCTTTTTGGCTGCCATTGTCCTTTATTTACTCCATTTTGACTAAATTAATTAAATTCCACTCCTTCTTAAAGAAGTTACATTTCACATTAATTATACAATTCAATTTTGAGTCAAAATTCAACAAAACCCTCTCTCTCCTCTCCCCATTATTCAGGTGCAGCATGGTCCTTCTTTGGGCTGCCTTGTTTTATTTTTTTTCTCTCTTTCATTCATTTAATACACTCATTTTCTCTCTCTCCTTCATTTACTCATTTTTCCTTTTTCATTATTTAGCTTTTCTCTCTCTTTTTCCTTTCTTTTCTTCTTCTTCTTGCCCTTGTTCATACAAGGAACAAGCTGCCCCCATTCTTCCATGAGCCTCCATGCATATTTCTTGAAGATTTTTAAGCAAATCTTCATCTCAAAGCCTCCATAGGTGATATAGGTAAAGTGTAATGAAGGTTTCATGCATCAAATGACCTTCCATAAGCTTAAAAGCTTAGGATGATGATGCCGAAAATGAAACACTCCTCTTCTCTGCTATTATTATCTTGTATCATAATTATTTCCTTGTTTAAAGTTATTATATTTTGTAGATCTAACTTTTTGTAGTTTAGATTTTCGTTTATGCCATAGATCTTGTTATTTAAGTTGTTATTTTTGTTGTTTCTTATGATTTATACATAGATCCATCATTCACATAACTATTATAGTGATTCATGCATTTATAACTAGATCTAGTTGTTTTTAGGTTCATACATGCATTAGACTTTTGTTTTATGTTCATAAATAACTTGTAATAGCATAATGACAGTAGGAAAGTTGTAGAAAACTCAAGATCTAATTTATTTTCAACAAAAATCATTTTTGAAAATTCGGATGAAAATGGAACCATATTTAGAAAAGTTGTTTTTCAACTTCAAAATGTGTATTTTTCATTTAAAATGAAGGGTTTAGGGTATAGATAACATAAATAAGTGATTTTGATGAGTGAAGTTTAGATCTATGAGTTTATAGTTTACTACCATGGGTTTCTTTTAGATCTATGTTCATATTAAGTATAGATCTTAGTTTTGAACTCAAACAAAATTGTGAAATTCGTATTTTGGCAAGACCCCTATTTAAAAACCACTTTTCAAGTGTCAAAATGTAATTTTTACTTAAGAAAATGAAAGCTTAATATATGTATATCATCAAGACTTCTTTTTACAAGAATAAAAAATGGTTTTCAAAAGTTATTTTCAAAATAAAAATCTTATTTTCGGATTTAGGTCAAGACATATTTTAAAAACATGTTTTCCAACTCAAAAATGAAGTTTTTATTCAAGATATGAAGGGCTCTTAAGATAGGATATGTAAGGAATGGATTTTTATAAGTTTAGATAGATTTTATCAAAAGATATGTCCAAAAATAAATTTTATAAATTCGGATCCCAACCAAGACCTGTTTTGAAAACCTATTTTTCAACTTCAAAACAAGACTTTTATTAAAGAAATGGAAGCCTTAAGGGATAGGTTTGATTAGGAAATGGTTTTTAAAAGACTAAATGAGTTTTACAAAGAAAACAAGCTCAAATGAATTTCTCAAAATTCGGATTTGAAAATAGCCACAATTCAAACACTTATTTCCAAATGCCAAAATGATAATTTTAATAGGAAAATGAAAGTCCTAGGGTATATATATAATATAGACCAAGTTTTGATAAGGATAAAAGAAGTTTATCAAAATATAATCTTAGAAAAGCAAATGGTTTCCAAGAATAGGTTAAACAATGTTTTCATTTTTTAAAATTTTGTAAAATTCGTACTTAGGCAAACCACCTATTTTCTAAACCCAAAATGAAGGTTTTTATTGAAATAATGAAGGTGATGGTTATATGGATGATCAAGGTTGAGTTTTGATAAAATAAAGTATGATTTTGCAAGAAGAAAGACTATTTTTCTTAAGTCTAGTAAAATCCAAAGTTTTGCAAAGTAAAGGTTTTCAAAAAGAATTTTTGATATTATATGTATACATGTAGGTAGATCATCTCATAATCTTCATGACAATAGCTTGTAGGTAATACATATATGCATGATGCATTGTAGAAACAAAGTATGAAAATTGAGTTTATCCAAAATTTGTAAATTCAGATGATTTCCAAACCATGCCTTAAAAACCCATTTACCAACTCCAAAACTTGTGTTTTATATGAAAAATGAGGAGTTTAAGTCATAGGTATCATCAAGTAATGATTTTGATAAATTAAGATGGGATTTGCTAAGAAAAATATATAGAACAATGAGTAGAAATGTAGTAGGAAAAATTTGAGTTGTAGTCAACTTAGAAAATTCGTAATTTTGGAGTGAGGTCACGAAAACACATACTTTCCAAACTCAAAATGAAAGTTTTATTAAAGAAATGAAGTCTTTAGTGGTAAGGCATGATTGAGGCTTAATTTTCTAAGTATCCAATGATTTTTACATAAAGGAATCACCACAAAAACAAGTTTTGCAAAAATTCGGATTTTGGAATGAACCAATTTTAAAAACATGTCTACAAAGTGAAAAAGGGAAATTTTTATGTAGAAATGAAGGTCATAAGTAATATATATAATGAAGACTCAATTTTAACAAAAATAATTATATTTTCTTAAGTAATAAATCCAAAACAAATGGAAATAATCAAAGTTAGGAAACTAGTATTCTTAAAAGTAGTTATCCTTGAAGTCTTGTAATATAAGGAGTTATAAAATTTCCTTTTAGCAAAAATCATCAAGATCATGCATAAATTGAGCTCATCTCATGTCATTCATGTTAGGAAATCACTCATATTGCATGTATAGCTAATTTATATAGTAGGAACATCACAAACATGTACAAAACTATTTTTCGGAATCGGAAACCATTACTGATCAGATCTGATCCCTCTGTTCCGAGACTAAATGTTTTCAAAACTTAAAAATAATATTAGAATTAGATATATCTTTTGAAGTAGATAGAAATCGATATATAATTTGCAAAATTCTGAGTTAAAATGACCAAGTTATTGCCGTTTTAAGTTGGAATTTTCGCTTAGGACGAGAATTACGAATTTGATAGTCCATATAAAATCGTTTGGATTAGTTTGAGTTGAAATACTTATTAGAGTATTTCTTCCTTTTTAGGTGATTCTGAATCTGACGATTCCCTACCACCGGATTGTTATTACTAAGAGACCGGTGATCCAATGGTCGAGTGAGTTTTCACCTTATTTTGTTACCTTGTTTGTACTTGTAGTTAGTCGCATTAGAATTATAGGAACAAGATAAAAATAAATATGAATGGGGATGGAATATATGATGAGACTGTGATGAATGTATGCTAAAGAATACTAAATCATATCGAAACCACGATTCGATTGGATAACTGTACTGTTCATATTATTTCTGTTATGTGTGTGATATTGGTTGGTCACTCGAAAGAATGTATGAATATTTTGACCTAAGCAAAAAATTAAATTGATCATGGATCGCATCGGACATATTGCATTAGTAGCATACTACTCCTACGCAGGTCGATCGGTATGGTCCGAGGACTCGTTGGGATGACGAACCCGGTATCAGAGCTCATTCAAGGGTATTAAGGCGCATGTGGATGCATTCCTTGGATGAGCCTAGCCGAGTCGAGTGCTAAGAGCCGAGGGCTTAGGGACTAGATGCGGTCGTATGGACTTCAATACCATTCCTAACCGAAGATACGGAGGGTGTAAATCCGTTCTATGTGTGGGTTCCGAATACCCATACATAATTGTTTGCTCATGTGTTTGTTCATGCATAGCATATGATTGATTATAACTTGTCTGTTATGGTACGGAGTTAAGGGAATTCTCACTAAGCTAGTGTAGCTTATACCCCAATAGTTGTTTAAATGAGCAAGTTATCTCAAGAATGCTAAGTGGGGACCGAGATGGTTGAAGCCGAGAATGACTTCGGGATTTCGGCAATGAATGAGAATGTTTGGAGTTATCAGCTAGTTTTATGATTTGCCTTGTAATAGTTTTATTGTAGGAAAGTCTTTGGTTGAATGCAATTGAAGTATATTATGTTTTGATATTTGGAGTATAGAAAATTGAATTTTCTTTACATTATTACTCAAGTTATATCAACATGAAATGTATCAATCCGATGTGTCTCCTCCATGTGTTAGACGCCTTGTACATAGTATGGAAGCCTTCGCGTGACATGGGTGGTCATTCTTAGGCTTTAATATTGTGTACGGCGGACTGCCACGTTTAGGGTACCCTTCGGGGTGTGACACCCAGCCTAGAAAAGAAAGATTAATATGTGTGAGAAAACACCAATCGCCTAAGATCATCTAGGTTGCCCCCGCTGGCTATGCCACGGCGAAATTAACACCATCATAGGGGGACCCATCACCTCAACGAGAGTTGGACTGCCACCCAACACATATCAATTGGTAATGAATGTGGAACCAAAGAAGCTAAAGGTTGACTCCACCATTTTATTCTCCGACAAAGATTACGAGGGAATCCACACGCCCCAGCAAGATAACCTAGTTATCATCACCCACATATCGAGATGGAAGGTTAAAAGGGTGCTAATCGACATTAGGAGCAACACGGATATACTCTTCAATCAGGCCTACGCATAGATGAAGCACAAGCTAAGATCGCAGTTGAGGTCATATGATCGTGAGTTGTACAGTTTCGATAACCAACTTGTTAAGCCCCAATGCATTATCACCTTACCTTTCGAGCTCAGAGAAGAGCCGTACAATGCCAAGTATCTGATAGGTTTCCTTGTAGTAGACTGTTGGTCCCCTTACAACATCATATTATGGAGAGGCAGTCAATCGATATTCGCCATAATCGTCTCCCAACCTCACCTCAAAGCCAAGTTCCCCATCTCGATAGGAGTAGACGTATGCCGAGAAGATTAGGAGTAGTTTCAGTAGCTATACATTTGAGCTTTAAAAGGGGATCGTGTATGCACGATCAAAGCAGAACAGGGGCATAACCTCGAACTATGCAGTGAGCCAACCAAGCTCAAGGAAGAGGTCACCCTCGACGATATTCCTGCTCACACCATCAAAGTTGGGGCGACCCTCTATCCTGACGTGAAAGAAGATTTGATTGCCGTCTGGAATGCAAATAGGATGTCTTTGTTTGATCACCAACCAACATGACGGGCATAAGCCCTAACGTGATCACACATCAACAAGACCCAAAGGCCTGTACGACAATAAATTCGACACTTCGCCCCAAAAAAGTAGGCACCATAGAAGATGAAGGTCAGAAATTGCTCCAAGCTGGGGTTATCAGGGAAGAAAGATACACCTACCTAGCATGCCCGAAGGATTGCTTCCTTTTGCCACGAGTTGACCAGTTCGTTGATAATACTTCTGGACACGAGCTATTAAGCTTCATGGACGCCTTCTCTGGCTATAACATGATTAAGATGAAGGACACGGATGAGGGCCATACCTCATTTATAACGTCCTTTGGCATGTATTGCTACAAAATGATGCCCCTTTGGGTTGAAGAACGTTGGAGCCATATTCCAAAGGTTAGTCACTGAGATTTTCAAGCCTTAGATGGGTTGTAATATGAAAGTCTACATCAAAAACATGATCGTGAAGAGTAAGCAAGCCAAGGATCACCTACATGACCTCCAAGAAACCTTTGACCGGCTTCATTTCTACCATATGAAGCTAAATCCTCAAAAGAACACGTTCGGAGCATCGGCAGGAAGGTTTTTGGGGTATGTGGCATTTCAAAGGGGCATCGAAGCAAATCCTAAAAAAATTAATGCTATACTAACAATGACCCATCCTAAATCAATAAAGGAAGCATATCAACTCGCGAGTAGGATAACTATGCTAAGTAGGTTTATCCCCAAAAGTATGGATCGATGCTCATAATTTTTTAAGATCCTCGAAAAACCCGACATGTTTGAATGGTCAGAAAAATCTCAACAAGCGTTTGATGAGCTGAAACAATACCTCTCTTTACTGCAAATTCTGAAGACCCTATCAAACAGCGAAACCTTGTATCTGTACCTCGCAATAAGCGAACGAACTCTATCATTAGTACTTACACGAGCTGAGGAAATGCAGCACTAGCCGATATACTACAACAGCTACATCCTTCAGGTTCCAAAACTGAGATAATTAAAGATAGAAAAGTTTGCTCTAGTAGTAGTAATATACGCATGGTGCCTGCGCTCCTATTTTTAGGCGCACCAGGTCATCGTGCTCATTGATGTACCTATAAGGGCAATCTTCCAAAAACCAAATGTATCATGAAGAATGATGAAGTATGCCATCGAGCAAAGCGCTTACGGCGTCCAATATCAACCTTGAGATGCCATTAAAGCACAAGTCTTGGTAGAATTCTTGGCCGAATATACTGGACCCCTAGAGCAAGAAGACGAGGAAAAACCCCAATGGACCCTCCATGTCGATGGCTCTTCCACAAAGGAGGAAGTGAAGCCAGCTTATCCTCAAAGGACCACACAGAATAAAGTTGAACTACGCATTAAAGTTTAGATTCCTTGTTAGCAACAACGAAGTGGAATATAAGGCCTTATTAGCCAGCCTTAAACTTGCCATAGATATTGGAGTTGAAGCAGGGAACCTCAGTATCTTCTCCAACTCCCAGCTCATTGTCTAACAAGTCAAAGGCTTGTACAGGGCTAAGAATGAAGAGATTGTGGGATATTTGGAAGCAGTTTGATCTCTCATGAGTAACTTGCCCTTGTAGGACATAGTTAAGATACCAAAAACTGAAAATACTGATGCCAATAGACTTTCGAAGCTAGCATCAATGATATCCTCCGACCTTTGAAAAATTGAAGAAAGAATATTCATTGAATCCTTACCTAAGAAGTCTATAATGGCATGACCCCATGAGGTGCTTGACTTACAACATAAGGCACCACCTACGAGTTAGATGATGCCAATTGAGAATTATCTCAAGGACTGCATCTTCCCTTCGGATAAAATCAAAGTCAGAAAGTTGATGTGCCAAGCAGCTAACTACTCTCCTCAACTGGATTCCGTATAAAAGGGGTTTCAGTTTCCCCTTTCTTTGGTGTTTGCAACCATAAGAGCTGCAACGCATTCTCGAAGAACTCCACGCCAGTGAATACAACAATTATGTTAAAGCTCAGTCACTACACACTCGAGTTATATGAAACTGGCTAATTTCGGCTGACCATGAAGGATGATGCAAAAAAAAATTCGTCCAAAGGTGTGAATGATGCCGAAAAATCGCTTGCATCACCCACACCCTGAGCGCGACCTTCTCTACCTAACCAGCTTATGGCCATTCGCCATGCGGGGATTGGACATACTTGAACCTTTCCCCTTGTGCCTAAGATAAAGGAAGTTTATTATTGTATGATGTGATTACTTCACCAAATGGGTAGAAGCCAAAGCAGTAGCAAAGGTCATAGACACAAATGTCCATTGCTTCATCTACACCAACATCATTGTCAAATTCAGCGTGCCACACTCCATAGTCATGGATAACGGAAGACAATTTAGCTCCAAAAAAAATCAAGGATTTTTGCACCAAGTACGACATTACGCCTTGCTACACTTGCATCATGCACCCATGAGTAAATGGTTAGGTCGAGGCAATAAATAAAACCATCATGCAAAGCCTTAAATCTAGGGTAGATCGATGAAGTGGCACATGGGTAGATGAGTTACTGAGTACTTTTATGGAGATACTGCACCATCCGACGTACCCCTACTGACGAAACTCCCTTCTTCCTTGCCTTTAGATCCGAGGCTGTTTTGCCTATAGAGTTGGAACTATGCAATATCCAAGTAGCATCTTATGATGGATCAGTCCACGACATTGGTCTCTGGGCTGAGCTTGATACCATTGAAGAGGCTCAAGACACAATAAGCAAGCGGATTGTTGCATATCAATAGCGAGCAGCATGATATTATGACATGAGGGTTAGAAACAAAATTTTCCTCTCTGGAGACTTCGTTTGTAGAAAGTTAGAAGCCACAGGCTTAGAGGAAGCCCGTCAGAAACTTGCCCTTAATTGGGAAGACCCAATATGAGTAAAAGAAGTTTTAGGGAATGGAGCTTAGAAACTCGAAACACTAGAAGGCGAGCTCATTCCCAGAACCTAGAACGCCAACAAATTGAGAAAGTTATTCGAATAGCCGAAAGCAAAGATATGTGTAAGATGTAAGATGAAAAAATTTGCAAATGAAATCATGGTTCTCCAAAAAGAACGTGTTATAATATTCAATAGAGGTCATGCGAGTCAAACAACCTCATGAGCTCGGGTAACTCTCTTCTAAAGATAACTCCCCTAAAGAGCTCGGGTAACTCCCCTCATCAGCTCGAGTAACTCCTTCTTAAGAGTAACTCATTGAGTAATTCCCCCCACCCATTCGAGCAGTCTCGAGAAGCACTCTCCCTATGTGACCAAGCAAACATCCACTACAAAGAAAACGAGAAAAACGCAAATACAACTAAACAAACAAGAAGCCCTGATGGAAAATAATTACTCATTAATCAAGCTATTATAGTAGTTTTGACTAGCGTCATGGCCAGGATAGTTAATCAAGCCAGTACAATAAAGCATTCACATAATCATAAGCTTCTTCGAGCTGAAATCAATTGTAACTTCAAAGGCACCAATGATGTCAGGTTTGAACCTCAAATTAAAGAGATCCCTTTGAAAGTTTGGGTTTTAGTCGATCATGTTCCTGCTTCCCAGCCCATCGTCCTAAGACTGTCTACGAAAATGAACCTCAACTGGATAACAACTTAGTAAGGCTATGATAATAGGGACTGAAGTCTACCACCCCCATTAATTCTTCGACCAATATGACAACACGAAGCTAAGGCTTAAAGAGGAGATCATCGCCCCTCATCTCCAACAGCCCACATTCTCTATCGAGGATGGTACACAAGATTGATTGGGCGTATGGTGAACAAGTCGGATGGTCTCTCCATGACGACCTCGTCCCAGGTTGCTTAACGAGGATGGACCCCTGTTCATGCAAAAGGTATTACCATAGTCACCACGGCTGACCCAAGAATGAATGCCAGTGGTAACTTGATCTAAAGAGCTATAAAAGAGAAACATGGGCCCAGACTAAACTGCCAAGGCAGCAGGTGCTGGACAACAAGCTTAATCTACTACGCGACCTCAATGACCAGTCCACATAAACAGGAACCGCGAGACTTTCGACTCATCTAAATAGAGACAGCAAAACTCCTCTGATACTCAACCATTGAAGCCCCCATGGATTTGACCTCTCAAGCCATAGAAGCACATTGAAGTTAGCTCCCATGGCTCCTCATGACCTCACCAAGTGTATGATCAAAATAAGCCCTACAGCATCAATATAAGCAAATAAAGATGTTGCTATGAGGAAATAGCTCACACACAGAGGGTACTTATAAGGCAAAAAAGCTCTAAGTAGACTAGGTAATCAATTGACCACTTTGCAACTTCTCAACGCTATCCTACAAACAATAATGACACATCAAGCCAAACAAAAAACATCAAAACAACGATGCATCACATAATGAAAAATGAAAATGGCATTATCTTTAGTCTCTCACAATCAAGCTTCAACAATTGCAAACTCTCCAGTAGCTTCCCCTTCTCCTTGGTAGCAATTTCCAGCTCTCTTCTCTTCCTCGCCATTGCCACATCCATGCTATTCACCAAGCGAGAAAGCTTATCTCGTTTATCCTTCACACCCCTCCATCTATCTTCCAAATTGTCGACAACTGTCTCGGCACGCAATTGCCTCCTCTTTGCCTTAACCACCTCAGCTTGAGCACGTGTAATTTTGTCTTCCATCTCGATGTGTAACCTATTGTGCTCGTCGATAAGAGCCATTAGCTCGCTTTTTAGCCGTGCCTCATTTTGCTTTACTTGGCGAGCTGTTTTTCTAGACTCGCCTTTTGAGCCTCTAGCTCTTACAATCCCTGCCTAAATAAATGACACATCAAAAAACATTAAAAAAAAAATCTACAACATACCACCCCATGATTCTCCTTTAACAGTCGAAGGGACTCAGCGATAATTACTAGAGCCTACTAAAAAGGGGCAATAATTAGTGTAACTCGTTAAAGACAACACAGCCTGACTAACAAAACAAAGACAACACCATTGTTACATTGTAAGTTTTTCGTGCGTAGAAATCCACGGCTGAATCAATTGAAGATAGTGCCTCATAGAATGTTCTCAACCTCTTCTTATCTTTCAGATGACCAACCTCGCCAAAGTAAGACCAATAAACTGTAATGTTGCTCCACTTTAAGGGCTTCCCCTCGACAAAATCGAACGGAGCATGATAAGTCATATTTCACTCATTTTTCCTTGAATTAATCATGATTATCTATTATAGATTTTATAGAAATTAAGTGGAAATAGTACTTAAGTGTGTTTATATTGTTATTTCAGGTCAGTAAGGACTTATGAATAAAAAAAAAGCAAATTAGAGAAGAATTTATCTAAATTTGGAGTAAAATATAATGCACACTGGCATTTCGTACGGATAACACTACTGGCTTTGAAAGGAAGAGAGGTAGCGTTCAATCAGTTGACCAATTCTTGGGGCGTTGCCAGTAAGATTCTTTGGAAAACTTTATGTTTCCGTGTTAATATTGACGTAACCGGTCTTGTCAACTATTTAACAGATCAGATTCATAATCAAGTGTGATCAAACTAATAAAATAGTTAATATTTTAATTATTATATTTATTTTAATGGTTAAATAATTGATTAGATGGTCCCTTCAACATGATAATAGAAATTCCTAAGGACTTTCATGTCTGTTTATAATTCTTTTATTTTCTTAAGTGTATTATTTAAAGTGTATAGGACCCACAAATCTTAAAAAGACATGAATAATGTTATATAAAGAATTTTATGAATAAAGCGATGAGGTTCATTAAAAAATAAGTTTTTTAAAATGCTAATATGACATCTTAAGAACCGCTTTGAGGTTCTACGAGATATGGATGGTCTAATAATTTTATATGACATTTTTTTTTTGGGTTTTGTTGTCATTGCGATATTCTAAATGCCATGTGAACATTCTAATCGGCATATATTAATTAAATTAATCGCTTGAACACATGGCGTTAGGGGTGTTCATGGACCGGTTAACCGGTCCGTGGCCTTATTTTTTGAACCTAACCATAATTATCGGTTTTTAAATATCCCGATCCTTAACCGGTCCATTATAAACGGTTAACCGCCTTAACGGTTAACCATTTTATTTGGTTAATTTATTCGGTTTTTGGTTTTTAACCATTTAACGTAATGGTTTCAACAAATCAAATTAATAATTTCAAAAAACCTTTTTTTTAAGCCTTTATCATAAATTTTTTCTTTAAATTATTATATATATTACTAGAGCTAAAAAAAAAAAAAGAAAATGAAATTAAGGAAAAGGGAAAAAACGAACCTTTGAATGTATCATTATCAATAAATTCAAACTAAATCAATTACTATATTAACTCCATCAATCATAGGATAATAGTATTTTAATCAAAATTCAATGAATATTAACATAGGTAAATTATATGTATATGAAAATCATATGTATATATATAAAAAAATAATTATTTGTATATATAAATTATATGTATAATATATTTATAAATACTGAAACGGTTAACCGTTAACCATCGGTTTTTTATGGTTACAAACCGAAACCGAAACCGAAAACCGGAAAAAATAAAAACCATAATCCTAAACCGAAACCAACGGACCGGTTAACCATATTTTTCGGATTGGTTTTACGGTTTCGATTCAGTTTCTCGGTTTCATCGATTTTTTTGTACACCCCTTCATGGCGTTCCATTATTAGCCAAAATATCTAAGTGGGACGACTTGAACGAATTAGCGAATTTAAAATTTGAAAGTTTAGGTGTGGGAAGCCATATCATCCCAATGTTTGTGCCAATATAATTACTTGTTATGCTCCCTGTATCAAATCTATCAACTGTAAATGTAGGGACAGCTAGAGAGAGAGAGAGAGAGAGAGAGATGTAAAATTTTTGTTTTATTTTTATTTTTTATAATGATATTGTACGTCTATTTTTGTTATTATAATGATGGGAAACACTGTAATTAGAAAAAAAAAAAAGAATAAATAATTTACAATAATTAACGAAATATCAAAACGGGATATCTAGAATATACGGCAACATGAAAAGAATGTCATTGAAAGAGAATGTTAGATTTTCCGTCTATATTTGTCATGAAAAGAAAAAGAAAAGAAAATTCTCAAAACATCCATACTTGTATATATAATTATGGGTTTATTTGTTTGTTGATAGATTATATATATAAGTATTTTTTTAACTTTTTTAATAAATTATTTATAAAAAAATTAAGTTAAAATAAAAAAAAACAGTTCTTATTAAAAAATAAAATAGATTAAATATAAATATACATAAGATATATTTACATATATTATTTTAAAATATATATATATATATATATATATGCCGCCGGACATGGACTCTGACGAAGCCATGAACGAGTAGATTAAATCCTTCTCCTTCTACATTTCCAGGAACCGGAGCATGAGCTGACTTTGGATGCCTACACGCTCCGGCTCCTGTTGTCAAAACACGCATTTTGCTGGGACCCAGTTAACCCATTATTTCGTTGTTCCATTACAAGCATAATTTATTCCCTATTATCTTCATTCATTTTTTCTTCACTCTTCCTTTAATATTTCCCCTTCATTTCCACTTCTCCTTTATGTTCTACAGTTTGATTATTAATAATTCATGGGGCAAAGGAAAAACATCAGAATCCTCCTAGGAATTCTTAAAGACAAAGCTTCACTAGCCAAGGCCAATCTATCAACAACAAAACGCAGCGTTTCATTCACCCGTGAGGCCGTCCTTCGCGCCACCACTCACAAGGCCACCACCGCCCCAGCCGAGTACCGCATCGCTTCTCTCCTATCCATAGGCCTCGGCCCGCCGCGTGTGGCGTGTGCTTGCATTGAATTCATAATGGATCGGCTTTACAAGACAAAGAACGCATTTGTTGCATTGAAATGCCTATATGCGATTCATAACATACTGTATCGAGGCACCCTGGTCCACAAAGAGCACTTAATTTTTTTCCCGTCCGCAGGGGGGAACGTTTTCTTGAAATTGTCAAAGTTCAGTGACAACTTCGATAAGGAAACATCAGAGTTCTCGTCTTGGGTCAGATGGTACGCGGATTTTGTGGAATATAATCTAATGTTATCTCGGACTTTCGGTTACTATCTTTGTTACTCGTCGTCCAAGAGCAAGAAAGCCAGAGGAATGAAAGTTCGAAAAGTTCCAAGTTCCGATTTGTTACAAGAAATCGAGGTTCTTGTAAAATTCATGGAGCAATTGGTTACTTATCCGGACTCGTTGTACCTTCGGAAGAATGACTTACTGTTCGAGATCATCGGGTTGATCTGTGAGGATTATCGATCGATAAGACAAGAGTTGTTGCTAAGGATTGACGAATTGGGGTATAGATTGGTGAGTTTAAGCGACAAACAATTAAATCAAGTGTTGGAAGCTTTGGAGCGCGTCGAGGATTGTAAGGACAAATTGACATTGATTTTTGTCAATACGGCAAATAAAGATGGTTTGTGGGATTTAATTGCCCAAACCAAGAGAGATGTCCGGTCCGTTCTTGAAAACCGACAGAGACCGACCAATCCATTTCTCCTAACAAATGTTTGGTTTCCTGATCCGATTGATTGTTAGAACGGCGCCGGTTTTAGTATTCTAGGCGTGGCTGCTGTGTTGCAGTGACATGTAAATTAATACATGGCGAGGGAGTTAAATTTACCAAAAAAAAAAAAAAAGTTGTTCATTTTACAATGTTGTGCTTGTGCTGAAACACATTTTTTTCCTTGTTCATTTTTTCCGGTATGTATATGTATGTCCCTAATGGCTCTGCTTTTTTGACAGAGAAGCGCTCCTTCGAGAAATTTATTTCAATTTCTCGTCCAAATTATATACGGGCCAATTTCGTGCTTTATTATCAATTGTAATCATTGTTCCGAGGAGAATATTCCCTATAATCTGCCAGATTTGCGTTTCATTGGATTACCAGTGGATTTGTTAGAAATAGAATGTTCCCACACAAAGAGTATCCTTGCATTTGGATAGTTTTCTTTTTAAGCTTTTAATCAGTAATGAACAGTAGTTTTGCTGCAATTGTTAAATGTAGGATTTAATTGCATTTTGTAACTAGTTTATCTTATCTTTGTTTTTTTCATCATTATATATTTCATATAATACATTTGATATTTGAAAAAATTACACCAGAATGTGAGAAAGTTTGAGATAAGATAATTTGAAGTATTAATGTTTGGGGTAGGCTAAAAAAAAAAAAAAGGATCAACATTATATCTAGTGAGTCATTTAACATATCGCTAACGGTCTTTGATTGATGCTATTAATGACGTTTTGTTACATGCCACATGTTAGCAAAAGGATTATTGGAAAAAAAAAATTAAAAACCAAAGCCAAAGCCAAGTCGAGAACTCCTCAACCATCTTCTTCCTCCGCCAAATACCAATTTTTCAATGTTGCCCAAATGAATCAAACATGCTCCAATGCCTTGAAAGCTTCAAATAGAAATTAAAATTCAAACTACTTACTTTATTTTCTCCAATAATAAAATTTTTCAAACCCAACTCTATAGTAAAGTGAAATATTCATATCATGTGATTCCAATCTTAAAGCAGACAATTAGAACAAGAAATTCATAATGAAACTCCGAGAAATTTGTAATGATGACATTTTACTTGATAACCTAACTTAGTAGGTTGCCAAGCAACTCCAAGACTCTAGCTTCCTTAACTAATTGCGATTAAAAAATGTTTTTTTTTTCTTTTTCCTATTTTAATTCAGGAGTGTTAACAATAGAATGTAGGTCAAGACCCACTCGGCCCATTACCACCTGCATTTGCACTAAAGAGCCCAATAAGGACCTCGAAGATCATCCATACTATCGATTTATGAAGAGCCCGTGGTTAGTGATACCTCTAAGTCACTCCTTAGCTTGGGAGGATTGAGCTGGCAACCACCTCAACTAGGAGGGAAGCTTAGGAGCTGAATCTTGAGCCCCAACTCTAAAAGATCTTCGTGTATCCTTCTCTTAATGGGACCCCGCGTACCCCGGGGGGAAGGGTTGGGTTGGGGGGGACGACGTCACCATCTTAGTTACACTCCATGTAGTAGAAACTCCTTCACCTCAGGGCACCCTCGTAATCTCATGTGCCAAATCAACTACCAGAGACGATTCATCTAACAAAACAGATTTGATGGATCTATTCTAGTATGGCCATGGGAGAAACATATTTTTTATTGAGTAAGTTACCTGAGATAGATCTACGGACTAACTTAAGTATTGGAGTAGCTACATGGGGTAAACCTCCAGTGCGCCTTTAACAATTTTTTTGTGTTTGCAAGGAGCTTATCTCTACCGGCAAAATCACCTTATGCAACAAGAAGGCAGGAAAGGATTTCCAATTTCATGGGGTCTCTCTCTCTCTCTCTCTATGTGTGTGTGTGTGCATGCTTATATGTGTGTACATGCGCCCGTGTAACTTGACTTTTACCAACTAGAACTAAATTTACTTTTCCTTTCCTAGTTCTTGTTGTTGTTAGCATAAATTAATATGTAGTCTTAACCAATTTTGATGCCTACAAGCAACTTCCTATCCAGAATGCTTGGGGACAGATTTGATTGAAGATGGTGTTCAATGGAGAAAGAAGATGATTAGAGGAGATGTTCAACTTTGGTTTGCTCTTTTGTTTTTGTTTTTTATTTTTTTCAATAATATTAGTGCTTACACATGGCATGTAGCATAACATCTTTAATGGTGTTAATCATGGACCATCAGTGATGCCTTAAATGACTCACTTGACATACATCAACAACCTTTTTTAATCACTTTGAACATCGATATCTTGAATGAACTTATCCATAAAAGTTGTAACCTTCCAGTGTAATTTACCCTTTGATCTTTTAAAACCAAGCATAGTTGGAATGAAACATTAATATTCTTTCTTAATTAGAGTAATCATCACCGACAATCCTGAACCCTAGGATGAAACATTTCAAGTACACATAGAATCTGAGATCTTAATTGGTCAAAATTGAAATCCACTAAACTGATTAAAAAAGAACGAAAATTTCTACCTCTCATGAGAATGTCACTACTTGAATTCCTACACAGTTTATTTTATATAAATTCATTTATTTTACTCTACTATCCATAAAAAGATCTTGCATATACCTCTTAGTTTATATTAATTTTCAAATAGGTGTAAAAGTATTGGTAAAAATTTTAGTAACAATGAGCTAGAAAGAAATGAGTCTTGCATCCTTTCCAATGGCAGGAAATCTCCCTCCATATAAATATATAAATGAGACACCCTTTCTTCTCTTCCCAAGGTGCTCATTTCGTGATTTAAAGTACTCTTTCTCAAATTCTATTCTCCCTCTCTACCAAGCAAAAGTGTAGTTTCTTTTCAATTTTTCAAAATATTTAACATTTTAAATTTGTGTGATATATTGCAGATGTTGAAGAGGATTAATTTGACAATAAAATGCAAGTCTTTGGTGTTTTACCCCCTTGTAAAGGTTAATTAAATTATTTATTTATTTTATAATTTATAAAATATATTTTGTACATTGAAATATATTTATATAGTTATTGTTGAGTTGCTTTGTGTATGCATAAATATATGTGTCAGTAATTTAATATAATATTTTGTTTTAGGCAGCAATAAATTCTTATGATAACACATCTATATATGAATTTTGCGATGCTTATAAGTATAGTAGGGTTGCCTATGTTACAATACAAAAAAGAATATGTTAATTAAAGATTTCTATTATATCTCATAACCCATACACATAACACCTAGTAGAGGTGCAATAGTTTTGACAATTTCACTCAAATTCATGTGGAGTTGTTGTAATTTATAATCTTCTAACAAATCTTGATGGTTTTTCTTTTGGAATTTAATTCTTAAGTGTTAAATTAAAATTTATGTTGGTAATTGTATGATTTGTTAGGAAAAAAAGATAATAAGCTATTTTTTCTAGATGTTTTTAATCTTTTACAATAAATTTCAACTTTAAATTAGTAGTACATTTTCTAAAATAAGCAATAAATATTATTTAGTAAATTTGTGTGAATAATTGAATTTTTCACTAACAATAGTAACAAGTTAATTTTTACAACCAAAATTAATAAGGCAATTAATATTAAGAAAATAAAAGAGGCAAGTTATTATCATAGGATGATTCCCTGTAAAAATTGAAGTGTATGATGCTAGGACGGAGGTTGTACATTACGCGTTACCAAGCATTAGGGGAATATATAGATGGAGTCACAGAGGTTTTAAAGTTATCGTAAATCATAGATGGGTAGATGAGCTGATAAGATGCTCATGTAGAGATTGTTTTAACATATTGTGGTGTTCAAATGAAAAGTTAAGCAGCAGTTAAGGGAAGACATGGAGGTTGATATGCTCGATAGTAAAGGAGGAAAGTGTAAAGATGGAGGAAGAGTAGGCTAGATGTCCTCTTATTGCAAAGGAGGCCAATATAAGGGTTGAAGCCAGACATTAAGGCCTATATAAGGGATTGAGAGCTAAGAAGAAATTTAAGAGGTCTAACTAGAAGCCGAGGATGAACACTCCAAACAGATATTTAAGGATCATGTGCAAGAAAAATCTAGGGATGGTTAGGTTAGAGCTCCTCTTGTACCACCATGCATCCATTGTATTTATGAAGGCGTTGGAGGAAAAGTGTGGTCAATCTTTTTAGAGGCGTATTACCATGGTATGATGTGACGAGTCATGGTCATTATACTTCTAATCTTATGCTAACTTCAATATCTTGTTAAACAGTAAATCTTCACTTATCATATTATTTTATAGAAAAAAATTTGCACCACCCACCAACTAGAGGAGCATAAAGAAATAGTAGATTGTCATGGATTTGCTATTCGACAATTCTTACAACGAAGTTTATTATCGTTTGCATAGCTAATACAAGAAGAAATGCAATGGAAAAACAACAGCTAGTTAGCCACCTCTTAAATTCAAACACATAGTAGATGACTATAGGGGCTTATGTCATTTTTTAAGGTCGACATGATGTTTAAGGTATGTAATTTTCCAAACAATTGAACCATAAATGACCTCTAATATAAAACGTACCAAGTACATAGTCGATTCTCTATTTGTAGCATCGATCCAAAGTTATTTATTTTTTTGGTTGAAATTGATCCAAAGTTAATGTGGAGAATAAGAAGAAGTAAAAGGTTAAGCATACAATTGGGATGAAGTCATACCTATACTACAAGATTACTAAGGTAAGTTACAATGGGTTTTTTTTTCCTATTTCATGCACAAAAGACAACACATATAGATATTATAACTATGTTTGCTTTCTTTTTTAGGGTACACACCTATCTAAAACTATTGGTGGACTCACATTAAAAGAAGGATGGCTAACCTATTGATTGGCGGGCTTCAACGAAAGCAAAGAAAAATTATATAAGTAAATTAGATGAATACGCTTATATTAATACTGTATTTTCAGTATTTATTACCCTTAGAAATACCATATTCATTATTTCAAGTGGGAGAAAATGCTTGTAAGGAGGCAGAAAGAGGACCATGTGGTTAGTCAGATTAGCCAGTGCCTATTAACTGATGTTGACATTATTAAGGAGCTATTGGGTCACAAATTTGGATACTGGTATGGTGTAGCATACAATGCTTTGATGCATGACTATTAGAAGTAGCCACATGATGAGTGTAATGCTAACTCTAGTGTTGGTGAAGAGTAGAGGACTCTAGATAGAATTGTGGTTATGGACTATCAGCTTAGGGAGTTGATTGCACAACCTCCAATGCCATATGATCCATGGTCATCACATTATCTCCATCCACTACCATACAAGGATATCCTACCCAGTAGCACAAATTGAAGGCAGCTGTAGCCCATTCCTACCCAAGCTACACCTGCAACTTCCTTCCATAACCACGCAACTATAGGTACCATAGCTAGGCAAGCCAATCATCCTTGTATGGTCAGCTACTGCCTCAGCCACTAGTTGAATCCCCAAGCATCTCCTCCTAGCCTTCAAGCTAGCATCCAACACTAGCTTACTTTCCTTAGCCCCTAACTTCACCAAAGGGTGCATAGCACCGACTACCTCTTGACTCCTATCTATTCCCCTTCATGGCACCACTATCGGGATCATATCAGCATCCTTCTTTCTAGATGCAACAATTCAATTAGCAGTAACAACAAGAAGTTATTAAACCTTGGGTTGCCTCTTACTTGTAGTTACTGTTCATCCTCTCCAATAGTTTTAGCCACTGTGGCACAGACAACATCCAATACTTTATTGATCTAGGTCTAGCAACATCAAGTAAATAGCCTCTAGGTTCCCCCCCCCCCCCACGTTGCTAGCTACTGCACTTCTTTTTTTGTTGTTGAATGTTGAAATGATGGACTTTATTGGATTGAAATGTATTAGTTTATATATTATTTTTGTAATATATTTTAAATTATATCTATAACAATTTTTTAATTCAATATTATAATTAAAAGTAAAATTATTATGTAAATGTATGATATTAATAATATATATAATACATGAAATACTAATATGTAATATTAAGAATATATATTTACAAATTTATAATATGTATAAATTGTTATAAATTAATTATATATTAAATTAATCACACATATCATTATTTGAATATTGAAAAATAAATAAATGGCCATTTGACGCCTCAAATTGTCCCAGCATTGCGAAGCAAAAGAGTGGACTTGCCTCTCTATACTTATACAAAATAAATTGTCTCCATAGGCGTTCACCATACCAGTGGAGTACTTTCATTTATATATATCGGAAGAAGCTTGGGAGGAAAATGTTTGTAAGTCTAAGATATATATCAAAATTAATCATTAAAGAGATGACAAAAAGAAAAAGAAAAGGAAAAATAAAAGCATCTCACACTGCCATGTAAACAAATCTACATAACTAAGGTTGGATTCCAAAAAAATTGTAAAATGAGCTACTTATTATTTGCAGACCATTCCTTTGAAATATTTTTTTTTGGGTCCTAAACTTTTTTAAGATATACCATATTACTTTCCAACTTTTTAAAGTATATATTCCGGTTAAGATGAATCCATCAAGTATATTAAATGATATATATTGGGATTTTTATCATATTGGCTACAATGTCATACTAAACCATTTTTCATTTCTTTTGCTTAATGGTCGTCAAACTTGGATTTCACCATTAATTGAAGTCTGAAAAGTATAGAAACAGTAGAGTAGTATAAAATCAGTGAACCTATAGAAATCGTGTATATGAATTCATAATTTTACCTAAAGTCTGTGTTTAAACGATTTTATATTTATTTTAATGAAAAAATTATAAAATCTTAAATTCATAAAATCGTATAACCAACTTGATTTTTTAAAAACAATGGTCCTTTTATCTATAAACATATATATATACCCACATTCTTATAACAAATTATTTGCACATATGGAAAAGAACGTAAATTGTTTTGATTTGGATTGGCACAATTTTTCAATTATGACTGGTTCATTTTTTTTTTTCCCACAAGAAATGAAAACTTTTTCAAAAAGAAATACTTAAAAAAAGAAGTCATTAGTGGAGGCCAAGGCTCAAGATCAAAAGTCCGCAAACGAAATGGGAATAATGATAGTCCAATAGAGACGCTCAGCTACAGATTGTTTAAATTCAACATAAGGAAAAAAGAAAAAGAAAAAGGAGAAATAAATCTATAAACACTTCCAAATCAAAATTATGATGTGATTTGATTTGCATTTTTTGGTTTGTGGCTTCAAAATCCAATCCCTATTTCTGGGAAGATACGAAGCCGTACCTCAGGCATAATTCTTACATATATACGTAATTTGAAAATACTACCTATATATGTTGATATTTTATAACTTACTACATGCCGCAAAATCGTAGTGTTAAAATCATATAGTGTAAACTCACCAGTCGATAAAAGTTACAAGTCGCATTAACGGCATGTTTGGTTGATAAAAATGTAATAGATATTTTACCTTTATTATCGTGGAATACTTATTCCGTCGTTTGATTTATAGAAAATTCTGTTATAAGAAATGTTTATTCTGTATAATATAAAATATACAAGAAATTCTTATTCCTTTTATTCATAAAAAAAATTGTTATATTTTTCTAAAAAGCATATATTTTTTCAAAAATATCCCCAATTCTAAAACAAAGGAATCATTTATCTATTTCAGCTTTATTCCATTTCAATAAACCATGAAAATGTGAAACCACACTAAAAAAATACTCACCTCGAGATGAGGGATGGTGAATTGAGTATTTATCCTAAAAGGCTTAAACAACTAATTTTAATTTTAATGGATCAAATTTAACTTTAATAGCAACAGATAATACACTGATATTATAATATGAAAGAGATAGAGATAGAAATAGAAATTTGAGTACATATTTAACGTGAAGTTTGGCTCATTTGCTGCTCTTCACGATCCACCAATGCCTCCAATCGAGAACTTCACCACCACTTTATTTATCACCAAATAAACATATTCGACCTGAGTAATACACCACTTTTACAATACTTAAGAAATAAAATATTTCTTTTCTCTCTCTAAATGCTCATTGATAAATAGCAAATATAAGAATGGAGCATTAGAATATTTTTTTATCTCTTTTTAGATATTTACAAGTTAATGAGTAAGAGAACAAGAAAATTAATAATATGGTTTTTGCAATTAAAGACCTTTTTTCACTTCCACACTTCTCTTTTCTTTTGAATCTCCTAACCTTCAAAAATTCAATTGTCCATTAGAGATAACGTATTTAATTCAACAAGCATTAAATCCTCTTCAACGGCTTTTTTTACCACATCGGCTCATACTTTTGAACTATTGAGTCCTAATCTTATTGCAACACAAGGTGTTGGGCCCTCATTTTAGCCATTGACCAAGTCTTTGCTTATGTGGACTCTATCGAGTCTTAGATTCAAACTTGTCGCACCTCAGATTTGTCGCGCCCTACATTCATCATATCTTAGTTTTGACCCTCAACCATGGCTGTATATGTTTAAGCTTGTCGCGACCTAACCATTTAACACATTGAGCCCTCAACGTGACCCTCAACTAACATTGTATTTTTTTTAATTTATCGAGCTTTAGACTTTTAGTTTATTGCGCCTTGAGGAGTGGACACGTCGAGCCCTCGACGTGACCCTTGACCAATGGTTCTATATTTCTGAACTTATTGAGTTTTGGTTTTATGTTCGTTGCACCTTAGTGAATGAAACAGTCTAGCTCTTGACTTGTCCTTCGGGTGAGATTGTTCATCACTAATTTGTTCAATATAAAACCTGCACAATCTCTACAAAAACACGCAACACATGCATATATATTCTAACATATTATTTATCATATTATTTGACTAATTAAATGTAATTTTTTTATAATTAAATAATTAATTATGTATTATATTATCTCATTAAATTTCATATCGAACATATAATTTCAACAAACCAAATGTGCCAAATATTTACACTACAAAGTGGTAAGAAACGTAAAGCCAACAGTAAGGTACAACTGCTCATTGGCCAAAAAAAAAAGAAAAAAAAGGCATGGTACAACAAAAACCAATGAAATTCAAATCTTTGTGCTCTGTTTAACATCTAATATGGCGGCTATCTTTAATCAACAAACACTATTGAGATTTGAAATAGATATATAAGCTTTTTTAGCCGTTTGATCATTTTATAAGTATAGGAACAATATAATTATTTCGTCCCAGCAAATCAATTTTTATGTTTAGTAAGTGAAATAGTTATTTAATGGAATTGCTATTATAAGGAAATGAGAATTTGCTTTTAGAGTATTAAAAAAAATAGCAATTCCTTTTTTTTCCCCATAGATTCTCATATTTAACCATGAAATCTTAAATATCTTTTTTTTTTTCCTTTATCAAGAATTACAATTGTATTCTTATATATTTTGCAGACATATGTATGAACTTTTCAAAAAACTAGAATTAATATCTGTAAAATAAATTAACTTTTTTAGAAATCCAAAAAAAAAAAAAAAAAGCTTCCCCTTTTAAGTTTGGAAGGCAACTTCGTGTTTATCAATAATTATGGCATCAAAATGTATTTTGCACATGGTTTTTGTAAGTAGGCCTGTTTTATTAGATTCTTACATATTTAGGCTTTGTTTGGTTAGTTAACATTCCGATGGCACATTCATTTGGATTATTTGGTTCAAACTATTTATCAAGAAATAAATATAGATGAAAAAAAATATATTTTTATTCATACATAAATCAAACAAATATGATACAGATAAAATATAGAAGTATATCAAATATAAATAAAAATACAAATGAAAATAAGGCAATCTAATAAGTGTCAAAGAGGCCAAAACGTTACCTATGATAATAGAATCCGAAGTATCTCATAATCTAAAATGTAAGGGGATACATTAATTTGGATTGGTTCATTTGCCGGTAAAAAGTCATAAATTTCGTACCCATTAAAAGTAGTTTTAAACGTTTGCTTTTATTTTCTTTTCCTTCTTATAAAATTAGTACATCAAAACTCATTTTGATTATTTGAAAATTCATCCAAATCATCAACATTTTTCTTAAAATTCACTAAGTCTTACGTATTTTAAAATGATTTTTCAAAGTCATGTTAGGTTTTTTTTTTTTTTGGCCGAATGTATGTTTGTATTTTTGCACCATGTAAACCACTTAATTAATTAGTATTTACATAATTTATGATCCCCATGGGGCTTGTTTAATACGACAAGATAATTATAGCAATTTAAATGATTCACGTAACCATGTTTTTAAACCTTAATCTAAGTAGAATCTAACAGCTATATGAACTCGGTCGTGCTTGTGACATGCGTGAAGCATAGTCAATGGAAACGCCGACACAAAAGCAACTATTTCAATTTATATTAATCACGATGATGATCAAAGCAGCTACATAATGCAGTCTACATTGTTGCCCCACCATTCACCGAATGATATTATGAAAAAGCCCGCAGATAATACCCTTTGAGTTTCATAATAAGGTTAATTAATTAAAAATATGATCTATGTTTTAATCAATTTATAAATATTTATGATTAGTTTTTTAAATAAAAAAAAATTAGAAAGAATATAAAATTAATTTTTAAAAATCAATAAAATATTAATATGTATTTTTTAAAATTATTAAATAATATTATCACTATTGTATAAAACTCATCTTATGTATTTGTATAAAAAAAAAAAATTATAAATCATGTATTTATTATCAAAACATAAGTTATATTTTTATAATTAACCCATGAGGAAAAAACGATACCTAGAATGGAAAAAAGGGCTATATGGGCTCCACTTATTAATTTCACGCTTTAAAAAGAAAAAATCAGTTCATATATGGAAAATGGATAAAACAAACAAAGAAATAAGACAACGGCAAAAAAAAAAAAAAATAAATAAATAATGAGACCAAAAGTTTAGTTAGAAGCTTACCTCAGCGCAGTCGGACACAATATAGGCCCTCTATTTTTTTTTTTTTTTTTTTTGGGTGGGGTGCAAATATAGGCTTCTATTTGAATTGATCCTTGGACGCGCGTTTCACTTTCCTGGAAGGATATGATATTTTCAACATTTACCTAAAGTTATATAGGTTGCTTAGGGCTTAAGAATTCTACGAGAATCAAGGCCTGAGATGTTTCAATGAAATACTCGGATAGATTAAAGAACACATAAGACGAAATGGCCGCAGCCTTTGAAAATTTATTTTATCTGCTATTTATCATGTGTTTGAAAAAATAAAAATAAAAAATTGATTCATTGGCATTATGTCTGTTTATCATCATCTTAATAGTGCTAGGTGATCATAAAAGTCAAAGCTGAAGAAATTATAGTTATCTTAAGAGAATTTATAAGAACATGTTTATTGCAAGTTGCTTAGTAATGGTTTCTTTGCAATTTATATATCTAATAGATTGAGTTGTTTGAAAAGTTCCCAACATTTTATCTTCACTAGGGGATCCTCTCTCTCTCTCCAAGTTCTATTGATCCAAATGTGTCACATATATATATATATATATATATGTATATATTTTTTGCCGGCATCTATGGTTTTGTTTGGATGTTTATTTTTCATCTTTATGGATTGTTTGTTTATTAGTAATATATACAATACTTTTTATATTCAATATTTTTTTTCTAATAAAATTATTTATAGAAGAATTATATACAGATTAAAAACGTTGACAATTTTTATTAAAAGATCAAATAAATCAAATATAGGTAAAATATAAATATAAATTAGACATATTTACACGTATCATTTTAAAAAAAGATACAAATACATATAAAAAACATATCATCCAAACAGAGCATCTGTTTGTCATCTATATCTAGCCTATTTGATTTTTTTATGAGTCAAATTATTTGTTTTTCTTTTGTATTCGATTTGTATCTGATTTGCTTTTTGCCAAATAAATGCAAATTGTCATTTTTTTTTTCATTTTTTGCCCCTTATTTAATTTTTTTTTTTTTAATATAGCAAGTCATTTCAATGCAATTTTCACGGTCATTTGGCCCTTGCATTTGTGGTTGCAGAAGGTCGTTTTTTCCCCTTATCTTTTGCTTTTTTTGTTTTTGTTTTTGTTTTTTTTCCTTCATTCGTAATTTTTTCCTTTATACTATTGAAGCAGACCAACTAATCCATTACTTGAAAAAGACCATTTATTTGACCTTTGCTCCTAACAACAAAATGCCGACTACTGTGTGACGACCAAAATTTCCTATCTTATTTCTGTTTTTTTAATCTATAAAACATATGATAATTTAGCATTTTTTTTAACATTTCACATTCACAAGAAATTACCATCATTTGTTTTTTTTTTTTTTTCACTTTGCCTTATATTAATTTTAGTTTAAATTATTCTCTATGCAATTGTAGTAGCATTAGAAAATCATTGGATAGAAACTTTAAATTGTTATTATTGCAGTATTCATATTTTTGTATAGTAATTTAGAATCATTCATCATTATGTATAAAATAGAAATTAATTTTAATTTTTATGCATTTTTAAATTTATTTTCATTCTTATTTAATCATGAGAAATAAATACAAAAATTGTTTATAGTATGGGAGTTTGCAACTACCAAAATACCAACACAATTTGTACTATTCCTTTCCCGGCAGGTTCTAGATAGTTTCTAACAAGAGACTAGGAATTTTCTCATGAATTCATCAATTTTTGCCAACTTACGTTTCCTGGGTCATTGTTTGTCCCTAGAAGTTCTATATCTAAGCCTCCGTTCAGTATTTGGCTATATTTTACCCGCCATCCATTTTGTTTGTTAAGAATTTAAGAATAAATTTCACATATACATACATCTTGCAACTAACCACTCTTTAGTATTACCGATCTTGTCCCTAAAACAAGTCGCATCCACTACTACTACTGGTGCAAACTTTGCTTGCTGTTTGTTAAATCATAAATCTGAAATTTATTTGAGGTTTAATTTTTTTTTAACTAATATGGGAGTTATAATTTTATAGGAAATTTATTTCGAAGCAAATCAATGCAATTAATTATAGACTAACAAATCATGTTAACGCTATCCCCTCTTCTCATAATAAGAAAACTAAGTTTTAAAGATAAAAATTTCATTTTTAAATGTAAATTTTTTGTCGCAAAATCTATCGCCATTGATTTCATATGTAGAAATAGAACTTGTTTTACTAATATTCTGTTGCATAATTTATGTCTTTAAAGGCTAGCTTTCTTGTAGTGTCTAAAACTAAATTAATCAAACCATTTCGTACATATAAGAATATTATTTACTTAGTTTGACATTCCCACAGGTAGAATCATGATCTGATTTAAATCATAACTCGAGACTAGATAGGTCCGGTTCGAGTTTAGACCTAACCTGGCTAGTTTGGATGCCTATACTTAATGTTGAAGTTTGAACCATTATATAAAGTAAAAATGATTAAAAAGTGAATGTGAATTAGAAAAGATAATTATTAATAGTTAAGACTTAAGAGATCACATAAAGGTATAAATGCAACCCCATTCATCAAGTCCTTTGTTTAAAGGGAAAGGAAGTAAGGCCTTTTGAAAAATGAAGTTATTGCTTGAACAATTGTAATAAATCTATTATTGTTTTGAATAGGAAGATAATTAAATATATCATAAGACTTAAATTATAAATTACCAAAATATTACTGTAGTGATTTTCAAAAATTATATATTATATGAGTGGAGTTTTATTTTTATTTTTTAATCGTCTAAACTTGGAGTGGAGTTAAATAGATTTGACGTAATAAAATAAAAGATAAATATAGATAAGTAGATAGATAAATAGATTTGAACAAAACTAAGGATAAATACTATTCAATTGGAATTATAAATTGAAAATTAAAATGGCTTAAAAATAAACATAAAGTTTTTGTAATATCAACTATGGTAGAAGTTATTTCAATTAAAAATAAAAACCGATTATATAGGATATATACATTGGAAATATATATACTAATAAATGTGGTAATAATGGGAGAGAAAGAGAGAGATTTTTGGAAGTTTTCTATCTTATCCTTAAAATTATTTAGTTAGACCATGACAACATGTTAGGTTTGGTACATAGCAAACATTTAGAATGAAATGAAATGACTTCCAAATAAATCCATTCCTTCTTTTAGAAACTCTATGCGTGTATTTGCCAAAAATAGCCATGTAAGCTAGGATCATCGATTGTAAGGAATTGTGTTGGGTAATAGATCCAACTCATATGGTTAATAACCAAAGAAAGCCTAAATATATATCAGATATATATTTAGAAGACTTTAGAATCAAAGTAGGAATAGACTAGCATGCTTTGAACGAGGAGATACTAAATATATGATTATATATATTTAGATGATATTCAAATCAAGGGTATCCTAAGTATAAGACATACTTGGAAGAGGACTTGAAAAAAAAAAAAAAGAGAATTTTTGCATCAAAGGAAGTTTGAACATGTACACTTAAAACAGAGGAAGCTACACCATTGGCTTAGATGAATTATAACTACTAGTGTTGGAATTTGCAAATTCTTGTGGAGAGCTCCAGACAGCTTACATCGGCATGAATGCTGCCGACGTTTAGGTCTACACCACTGGCATAGGGTGGGTACACCACCAACATTGAGCCAATACATATTGCTCTAGAACACCGTTTTTCTACATTTATTGCAACACCACCGGCCTTTAATTAAATGTTGCCAGCCTTGAGTGTCTGTTGGTTTTCCTTATGTTGTTGTATGTATATTCTCCTTTTTATCCTAAGGTTTATAAGGAACAAGTGGTATGTCTCTTCTCAAGCCTAGATAAAGAGATCTAGATAGAGAAAGAGCGAAGAGTGAGGGAAATCCTAGAGTGAAAAACTCTAAAAGAAAATCTTGTTCCTGTTATAATTCACCGATTAAGGTGAAGAATTATGTGATCCACTAGTGAGATCCAGTAAGGAAAACTCTGTTGCAATCCCATTATATTGTTTATAGTGGAAGATTTGAGCACTGCCGATCCCGTGATTTTTTTTCCCTCATCGGGTTTTCTACGTTATATCCTAGTGTTATCTGTTTTACTTTTCCGTAGTGTTTTATTGTTTATTGCTTTGGCAAGAGGAGATTTGGTCTCTAATCACAGGTTGATTAATTGTTTGATTAATCAGTTTTATTGCTATTGTGATTAAGGCTAGGCTTTCTCCTAACAAGTGGTATCAGAGCCTAGGTTTGAAAAAGAATTAGGGTTTTATTGTAGCATAGATATAGCAAAATCATTAGGTACGATGATCAAATTGAATTCAATAAATTACTCCATATGGAAATCTAAATGCCAAAACTGTAGGCGTTGGTGTTGTAAAAGTACTGTTAGCTTAGTGGAAGTAGCAAATATGAGGTGGATAACTAATAAAAAAAAATATAGGTAAAGTTATAAAAATAAAATTAATAACATCAAAAAAATTTAACATGGTTCACCCTTTATAGATGCTATGTTCATAAGACCAACTCTAAAAAATTCTTCCACTATATAAATAATAGGCTTTATAAGAGATAGACTTCTTTAGAAAAATATTCTAAAGGTACAATATAAACGATTGAGATAAACCTAAAATAGTGTTACACAAGTGTTTCCTAAAAACTTCAATATAACCTAACTATTTTATCACTCACTAAAAATTACCTCTCTCAAAATAACTATCATAAAAGAAAACTAAATTTTCTTTAGCTCCCCACTCGCACAAAACTCACAGACAAAACACGCTTTTTGTTTTGGTGGAAGTGCCTATTTATAAGCAAAAATTATTTGCTCTTCACATTTGACGAAATTCGGTTTTGAAACTGACCAAAAGTTTCTTGGCCTTCATGTTTTGCAATGTTGGTTAGAATCAACTAGAGATTTCATGCGAATTCTTGTTTGGAGAATTCTTGGCTATAGAATGTAGCCAACTTGCATTTTCCCTTTTTTATTTTCTATTTTTTATTTTTTTTAATATGTTGTGGGCCCTCATGTAGGAGGGACCCACTATCAATTCTCCCCCTCCCAACCACATAGGGGCTGCATCAATCCTGCTACTAATCAACAATATTCAAACTCGTACCTTGGAAGAACATTTGTGAACATAGATCCATTTTCATCAATATGAATCTTTTCAAGCTGTAATAGCTTCTTTTCCAATACATCTCTAGTCTAGTGATATCTCACATCAGTATATTTTGATCTAGAATGAAAAGAGGAATTCTTCCCAAGATGAATTGCATTCAGATTGTCACAAAACAACCCATACTTCTATTAGTGGAAACCAAGTTCATTTAAGAATTTTCTCATCCACAGCAACTCCTTACAAACCTACAATAAACTTTGCTTCAATTGTTGAGAGTGCAACACATTTTTGTAATCTTGATTGCCATGACACATCTTTCCTTACAAATGAAATGACGCATCATGATGTAGACTTTCGTAAGTCAATATTTGCTAGCCATATCTGCATCTATATAACCAACCAACATAAGTTTTTAATCTCCAAAACATAAACACATTTTGGAGATACCATGGAGATATCTAAGAAACCATTTTACTATACCCAATGTTTTTTACTAGGATTTGAAAAGAATAAACTCACTACTCCAATTGAGTGAGTAATATCTGGTCATGTACATACCATGGCATACATCAAACTTCTAATTGTTGAAGCATATGGAACCCTGTCCATCTCCTCCTTTTCTTTCTTAGTAGAAGGGAACTACTTCTTGGAACTCAATCTATTATGATTAGTAAGAGGACAACTAACTACTTTAACTTTGTCCATATTAAACCTCTGAAGTACTTTCTCAATGTACTTTTCTTGTGACAACCATAATTTCTTGGTGCCCACATCTTTGGTTATCTTCATGCAAGAATTTGTCTTACTCGCCCTAAGTCTTTCATAGCAAATGACTTCCTCAATTGCCTCTTCAAGCTATTGATTATGGAAATATTTTTGCTAATGATCAACATGCTATCCACATAGAGTGATAGAATAATGAAATCATCATCAGAGAATTTATGCACAAATACACAATGATATGAAGTAGTCTTCTTGTAGCCTTGCTCCCCATAACCAACTTAAACTTCTTATACACACTGTCTTAGTGCCTGTTTCAAGCCATACAAGCTTTTCTTCAACTTACAAACATATTTCTCTTTTGCTTTTACCAAAAAATCTTTGGCTGCTCCATGTATATCTCTTTCTCTAAATCACCATGAAAGAAGGCAACCTTCACAACTATCTGCTCGATCTCCAAATTGAGACTTGCTACTAACCTTAGTACTGTTAGAATGGATGTCATTTTCACCACTGGTGAAAATATTTCATTAAATTCAATCCTTTTCCTTTGGCTAAATCCTTTAACAACTACTCTAGCTTTGAATCATGGTTGAGGATTATGTTCTTCATGCTTTATCCTGAACATCCACTTGTTTTTCAAAGCTCTCTTACCTTTTAGTAATTTCACCAGCTCAAAAGTTTCATTCTCATGTAAGGATCTAATTTCATCTTGCATAGCCTCAATTCACTTCTTTTTATGTTCATCATCCACTTCTTCAAAGTCTTATGGTTCTCCCCCATCAGTCAATAACACATGCTGATTTGCAGGAAATTTAGTAGACGGTGTCGGACCTAAGTAGGTCTCCTTATTTCTAGAGAACCCAAGTGAGCTGATAGTTGATCATGAACACCATCATCATTAGAATCGTCTTTTGGAAACTCAAGGGGAGCATCTGCATCATCTGTCTAAGGCTGGTCATTCTGTATTTTATCTCCAACCTCTCTTGGCATCATTGCTAGAGGTAATATCTTTAATTGTGTTATACCATTGCTAGACTTGGAAACATTCTTTTGAGCCTTCTCTATATCCTCAATGATCACATCATCAACAAAAACTGCATTACAACTTCTCATAAGCTTATTCAGAACTGGATCATAAAACCTATAGCCAAGTTGATCTTGACCATAGCGAATAAACATGCACTGTTGTGTCTTGACATGAAGTTTTGACCTCTTAACTATTGGAATATACACAAAGGCTTTATAATCAAACACTCGCAGATCATCATAAGAAACATCCTTTCCTAACCATACTCTTTTCAAGAGTATCAAACTGCAAAGGGACACATAGTAAAAGGTTCAATACATGAAAAACTACTAGTATTGCCTCACTCTAAAATTGTCTTTGGCAAGTTTGCATGTGATTGTAGACATCTAGCTCTCTCTATCACAGTCTTGCTCATGTTCATAGATAAACCATTCGATTGCGATGTCTTTAGAGGTTTTGTTTGATGTAGAATACCATGCTCTTTGCAATAAGCATGAAATGGTTTAGTTTACTCTCCACCATTATTTGTTTGAACGCACTTCAGTGTCTTGCTAGTCTGCCTCTCAACTAGAGATAGAAATTGCTTGAAAGTATCTAATACTTGATCTTTGGACTTCAAAAGGTATAACCCACATCTTCCTAAAATGATCATCAATGAAACTCACAAAATACTGAGCACTACTAAGTAACTTTGACATTGGCCCACATAAGTCTGTGTGTACTAATCCAATACATTCTTCATTCTAGAAAGAAGGGAACTTTTGAAAGCAACCCTATTTTGCTTTCCTATCAGACAATCAACACACTTATTTAAATGAACTTAATCTATCTAGGTAACACATTTTTCTTAGCTAAACTAGCTATACTTTTCTTACTCATATGACCTAGACGTTTATGCCATAACTCAACTGTACTATCATTCTCCATTGCATTCATAGCATCTTAGGAGAGCTTTGCTTTCATAAAGTATAGTCTAAAGTACTTCTTTCCTTTAGCTACCACCAAAGAACCTTTGGTGGGCTTCCATTCACCATCAAAGAAGGTATTGTAGAAACATTTATCATCCAGCCTAACTATTAAAATTAGATTCAAATGCATATCTAGAATATGCCTAACATCTTTAAGGACTAATCATGTAGCATTATTTGTCTCTAAACAAACATCTCCTTTACTTGCACTTTTAGAAAAATTCTCATTTCCCATTCTCACAACACCAAATTTACCTTATGTGTAGGATGTGAAGAATTTTTTCTAAGATGTAGCATGAATGATAGCACCACTATTAATCACCCAGCTTGTCTCATGGATAGCAAGATTGACCATATCATCATCATCATCATAGATAAGGTTGAACTCATCGACAACATTCACCTGTTCATTATTACCGCTGTTATCTTTCCTTTGTTATTTGCTTTTGTCCTTCTTTTGATCATGCTTGAACTTTTGGCAAAATTTCTTTATATGGCCCTTTTTCTTGCAATAACGGCACTAAACATTGACATATTTATTTGACTTTTCTCTGCTCATGTCCTTTGACCTTGGACCTTTGGACTGACTCCTCCCCCTAGATTATGCAATAAAGACTTGTTCTTGTGAAGAAGAACCTTATATTCTTCATCTCATCTCTTCATTTAAGACTCTACTATTGACAAATTCCATATTAACTATGCCATATGGTGCAGAATTTGTAAGTGAAATCTTTAACATCCCCTAGGACTCTAGTAAGGAGGCTAGAATTAAAAGAGCAATTACCTCATTGTCAAAATTTATGTCCATTTTTAACAGTTGCTTTATGATCCCTGAAAATCATTCAAATGATCTGCCATCGATGTACCTTCCCAATACTTCATCTAGAGCAGCTTGGTTAAGTAAAACATTTTATTGTTGCTAGTTTTAGAAGCATACAGCTCCTCTAACTTGTTCTATGATGTTTGTGCATGAGTCTGATTACAAAAGTGATTATACACATTGTTTTTAACAAATTTGTTGGATAAAACCACATACTTACTCTTGCTTGAACTCCTAATCCTCATGTATCTTATCTTTAGGTTTCGTGGTGCCAAACACTGATAAATGCATCTTCATCACAAATGAGAGATCTTTCATCTTACTTTTTTATATGTGGTAATGCATGCCATTTTATTTGATCATTTTGCTCGTCCTCACCACCATCATTCGAATGAATGAATAATAATCTAACTTATTTTTCGATATGAATGATCCACAATTTAGTGAAACCAAAGCATGATAAGTAGATATATTCACATAAGAAAACTTTAATACTAGTTATTGGCACTGGCTCAATGAAAGTAGCAAATATTAGGCGGATAACTAATAAATAAAATACGAGCAAAGTAATTAAAATAAAATAAATGACCAAACAATTTGGCCTAGTTCACCCTTTGTATAGGCTATGTCTATGAGACCAACTTTGAAAAATTCTTTCATTATAAAAATAGTAAGCTTTACAAGAGAGAGGCTTCTCTAGAAAAATATTATAGAGATACAATACAAATTATTTAGATAAACCCCAAATAGTAGCACACAAGTGTTTCTTAATACTCTAAAATAACCATCACTAATGAAAACTAAAAAATTTAATTCCCCACTTGCACAAAACTCACAAACAAGACACACTTTTTGTTCTAGTGGAAATGTCTATTTATAGGCAAAATTTACTCACTCTTTATGCTTGAGCAAAGTCGGTTTTGAAATTGACTAAAAATTTCTTAGTCTTCATGTTTTGCAAAGTCGATTAGAACCGAAGGGAGATTTCATGTAAAGTCTTGTCTAGAGAATTCTTGGCTACATGACATAGCCAAATTGCATTTTCCCTTTCTTTTATTTTCTATTTTTTAATATGATGTGGGCTTCATGTAGGAGGGACCCACTCCCAAAAAATAGGGAGTTGTTACATCTCATCCTCCTTTCCATTTGAGATAATCAAAAGATTTGGGGAAGGACTATTGCAATATTGTAATCACATCATGAAGGTCAAACCAACACTGTAATGAAGAATGATCAAGAATATTCAAAAGTTATCATGTCCACCTATAAAGAATGGCGACCTCCTATTCCTCCTCTTATATCTATCTCTAATTACATCTTTCATGTCTCATTAAAGCAAATCTTCTTATAGTCATTTTATATAAGAGATGCATATGGCAGATCATTTATAGAAATACCCTATTATATATTCATATATAGAAATATAATATTAATTTGCTTACACGAGGTTCGACAATTTGTTTGGACTTTGGAGGAGAATGATGAGTCATATAGTGTGTTGATTTACTTTAGAGAAAATGACCATTAAGGAATCTTGATGGAGTCTTTAATATGTTCATACTAGCAATCTTATATATATATATTTAGGGGTATAAATGTGATAAACCCACTTGAATGCTACTCCAGTTCTAGTTAAATTACATATGTTTGACATGACCATGATCGAGTTAAGTTCAATTATTGTGATATTTTGATTGAGTAGCTTGCAAGCTTATTAGAACCTACTTAGAGACTAATATTATTCTTTTATTAAATTAATAATAAATTTCTAAATAATCAAGTCAAGCTGAACTTGATCAAGTGGAGTTTTTAAACTCGTCAAGTACATCTAATTTGAGTAGAGTCTAATAGTTAGTCAGTATTCTTAAAATAACGAGTCATACTTAATACTATAGTATCTTGACTTGACTTGTTTGTAATTCTTTCCAAGGGCAAATTATTTTCACGGAGATGTTTAACATTAATTAAGTACATCATGTTGGATGATGTGAGTCATAGCTGAAGTGTGCAAAGAGTAAAAGGGGAGTAATTTACTGTGGGAGAATACCTTAGTACCTTTAGCGCATAAGCGGCATTTAATCATAAATTTGACATGACCATGATCGAGTTAAGTTCAAGTATTGTGATATATTGATTGAATAGCTTGCAAGCTTATTAGAACCTACTTAGAGACTAATATTATTCTTTTATTAAATTAATAATAAATTTCTAAATAATCAAGTCAAGCTGAACTTGATCAAGTTGAGTTTTTAAACTCATCAAGTACATCTAATTTGAGTGGAGTCCAATAGTTAACCTGTATTCTTAAAATAACGAGTCATACTTAATACTATATTATCTTAACTCGATTTGTTTATAATCCTTTCCAAGAGCAAATTATATTCACAGAGATGATTAACATTAATTAAGTACATCAAGTTGGATGATGTGAGTCATAGCTGAAGTGGGCAAAGAGTAAAAAGGGAGTAATTTACCGTGGGAGAATACCTTAGTACCTTTAGCGCATAAGCGGCATTTAATCATAAATGATGGTGTGCGTCACTTGTTAATTAAGCATAGCAATGAGATTGGATAAGGGTGTATCTTAAAGAATGCATATATGATTCGGCCTAACATTCTTCCAGTAACCTATATTTCTCCACTTTTCGCCTTCTTTCTTCGAGCATTACATGGAAGGATGATATTGTTACAACAAAAGTACCAAACAGGTAAACAACATTTGTGTATCATTGGCGGTGCCAAAAATGTGAGCCTAAAGTAATGAAAAACCATAATTAAATTGAAAATCTATTTGGGAATTTGATCCTACAAAAGATTGGAATATTTTTTGTAAGCATAGCCGCTTCAATGACAATATAATCATCCAGTAAGTAATCTCATCGCAGTGTGTTGTCAATGGCGAATCCGAACTCCAATTAGAATCTACTTCTCTTGTTGAGTCTCACTACCATTCTCAATAGCTGGTTTAGGGGTTGAATATTTTTCTATTCTTTTACTCGCATTTTCTGCCTGCACAAGTAGTATAAAGGGTCCATGTTACTGGCCAGATTTGCAAATGTAATGAACAATTCAAAATTAAACAAACTAGATTTTGCATTCATTTACCTCCTTCTCCCAATCACATCTAATGGTTATAATGGCCAATATCACAGTTTGAATAGCAGTCCCACCAAATATCATTCCACCCCATATGCCCTGAAATTTGAGAAGGAAGTCTTATGAAAATGAAGAAGATTAAACGTTTGCATGTCAATTAAATGGAGAAAAGAATGTTACTCATAATACATTCAAGTTTAATCCATGTACAATCAAATTCTACATCAATTAAAATCATTAAAGTAGTAGTTTATTGAATTAAGTTGGACCATTGAAATTAATGGTTCAACAAATGATCCTTACCAAAGAAATATATCTTCAGAAAATGAGCAACTAAATAAGTTCAATTGAATTTAACAAGAGCTTATTGATACCATTTCGATTTGTTTCAGCTTGTGCTTAAAAGTATGAAGCCTAATGAGCCCATTCTCTCTAACTCAAAAGTAAAAATAATAAGTCCAAATAGTTTGAGCTCATATTTTATATTTTGAAAGGGTGAAAAAAAAAAAAAAAAGAAGAAAAAGGAGGAATGAGGACTTGCAAATTCATTATGAGCTTAAGTCTTTAAACGAATGTGTTGTGGTGCCTGCTTACATTTTTTTGGGTTTTGTGCATGAAAATCTGACCATATAGAAAGATCAAGATAAGCCAAGAAATGTACCATGACACCAAGTTTGAAAACCCATCCCATTAAAAATCCAAGCGGTAGCCCAATAATGTAGTAGCAGCCCAAATTTATGTAAGCAACGTACGCTTGCCATCCAGATCCGACTGCAACTCCTGCAATAATCAAATAAAAATAATAGGAAAGGATAGAGTAATAAGTTAGTAACGTAAATCAATGATCAGTTAGAATAAAGAAGAGAGCGCCCAATAACAATTGCAAGTTGGTGTAAAACTAAGAATAAAGGATTGTCGGTTAATTTTGCAATGTTTCTTTAAGTGAAAACAATTAGTTTATATCTTATATCGAATCTGTATCGGTAACTTATCAGTATCGGATCAGTATTGATTCAGTATCAGTCCCATTTGATCAGTTTATAAGTAAAACTCTTAGTTTTTCATCGGTATCATATCTGTATCGGTTAAATATAGGTTCAATTTGAAAATGAAACCAAACTGGCTATACAGGGAATAAGGCTAAATCACTTTGTAATGCAGGAGTGACTAAGGATGTGATTTTATGTATAGATTAGCAACAGACAATGACTGAAAATTGTAGGCGTAGGTAGGGTCTTGATCGCTTTTCATATGGTCGTTTGTGCATCTTGCCAAATGCAATGTATGTGATTGAATCATCAAGAAATTTTTGTTCTTTCATATGTTGGATATTTCTAGATACTAAAGTACACGAAGATCCGGTTGTGCATAAGTTTCTCCGTGGTCTTGAGAGCAGCCAAGTGTGATAACCTGTTCCTGCTGCAACCGAAATGGGGACACTTAAAGACTGATATGTTTGATTTATCCTCTGTATTGCACAGGCCATTGTCGGTCCTTTACTATAATTTCCTTGTTTTGTAGTGGACTTGACTCTTGGTTTAGTGGATCTTATTGATTTTTGTGCTTTTATTTAAAAGAAAAAAGCACTTGTTGGTTCTGGGGTGGGGCACGCGGGAACATACAACAGAAGCAGATTTAATGCTGTCAACAGTCAATCCATATAAGATCAAACATAGCTTACTTCAATCGACCAAGATGGATTTGAAGCAAATAAATAAGGTTGTAATGCAACGGGGGTAAGTTTGTGACAGTAAAATAGCCTTGCATAATTGAAAGGACCTTTTTTCCTCCTGTTAACACTTGTATAAATTATTTCCTGTACTTAGTCAATAAGGTATAACTTTGTAATTTTGCGAATATGTATAATGTATTGTAAGCACAAGAGAGCTATGAGAAATTCTATAAAACTTCATTGTGATTGAAAAAAATACTGCATTTGGGTTGTTAAACCATATAGATTTATTATGTCTTTCCTGTGGTTTGATAACCGCTGTTTATGGGGTTTTGTACCTAATATCTGCATGTCAGGATCTCTACTTTATATTACTTGTTAGTTTCAAGTGTTTTGTAATAAAATCCTAGAATCAGACATCTAGAGCCATTACCTGATAGAACTGGCTGCACACTATTGAGGATTATTGTAATGCCCAAGAGGAAAGAGAGCTGGTCGACTTCTTCGAGAACATCTTCACTCGTTGTAAATATATAGGCAAATTTGTTATGAAGAATCATGATGAGTGCACAGAAGAAAGCACCAATGATAGTAGACTGCACCACTGAGACCTCTGTAGCAAATTTGGCGGCTTTCCCATTTCCAGCTCCTAATTCATTTGCAACTCGGACTCTGTTATGCATGTCATAAAATAATTCAGAGAAATCCTAGACTTAAAAAAAAAAAATGTAAAAATACTTACATCACTCACATTAAATAATAGGGTTAATGACGAAAACCATACCTAAACTTTCGTAAAATATTCAATCAAGTATGTGAAGTTTCGTTTTGAACAATTTGACATCCAAATAAAGTTTTTATGGATATTTTTCACATTCAAAGTTTTGTTTTGACAATTTTAGTATCTAAATAAATTTTTCGCAAACTTTTTTCATATGTGAAGCAAGTTCAATAGGTATAAAAAAGGTTTACTAAAACTTTATTTAGATACTAAAATTGTCAAAATCACACTTCAGGTACCGGATTAAACTTTTTGCAAAAGTTCAGGTAACAAATTGTTTAAAAGGAAACATCATGTAGTTAATTGAACATTTTGCAAAAGTTTAGATACCATTTTTCACATTAACTCTAAACAATATAGATAAAATAATAATCCAACTTTTTTACACTTTACTTAGAGGATGCAATGGTTACACCAATAATTACGTATTATATAGAGATCACAGAATATATGGAGGAAATAAGAGATGAATATTATAAAAAGTGTTGCAAAAAGATTACTAAATAAAATATGCACTAGGACACTGTCCTCAAACAGATAATTTATCCCATTTTTTCGACAATCTCCTCAATTTACTATTTTAATCTAGCTGTATTACACTGACATGGACATGCCGACATATATAGATACAATATGACAAACGTTATTTAAATATCTTTTACTAATTATATAATGCTATTACATGACATAATATAACATAATCTGTGTGTTTATTTATATATAAATAGATATATTAGATAAAAAGATTCACTTCAAACAATTAAAAATAAAGCCTACATTCCATATATATACCGTTATCCAAGATGTGGTAATAATTCAACCAAAAGAACTTCAGATAAAAATAAAAATAATAATAAAAATTATAAACGGCAACAGAATAAATAGCATCTCATAAATAATACGAGCAAAACAGAGAAAGTGGCCATCGCTCCATTTTCCTTGCTGACAAATTTTCCCAATATAGACCCTTTAAATGTTTCATGTATAACTACGCATGTGAATGGTTGAGATTGCGCCATCTAATTATGATTTTTAGAGATTTAGATCTATTTGATTAATCCTAACCTCTCACACTAGCTTGTGATATCATTAATTAATAACAAAAGACAGTGTCAACCGTCCGACCAAACTTAAGATAAAATTGGAACGATGTTGAAAATTTTGATTAAGAAAGTCTCTCTTTTGCATAAACTTAAACTGTACTAGGTCCTAAAATGACTTTAATAATGGTACTGATAAATAAATCATGTGAATTGATTAATTGATGGCATATACATACATATAAAGTTTTGACATAAAAGATTTTTCAAAAACAATATTACGTATCTTTACTTATCATAGCTGGTCCAAATACGTGTTGTGTAAATCGTAATGAATTTTTTTCCAAACTAGGAAAGAAAAGAAAAATGAACTATAAGTTAATTTACTACGTTCAAATATCATATTAGAACTGTTTGTATCACCAATAGTAATTATGCAGGCCGGCGAAATCATAGGTGTAAGCCAAGAACTTGCCTGTATTGGTCAAAATTGGATTACCAAATGGATTTATTGGTTATGGTTTGCCCATTTATGCAATAATGAACGAGCGAGCCTCTCACTGCACCAGTCTTATAACCCACGTGCCTTAGGAATTTAGATAATTAAATAATTGCCCAAAGTAAACACCTAAAATTAAATTACTTATTTCTATATATTATTTTTTAATTCATTTGATTAAATTACGTAAAACACAAGTACTCAGTTCACATTAACATATATAATATAATATATATATATATATATATTAGATTTATCTCTGAAATGGATAATCATAAACGGTGACTTTTACCATTTTTCCACAAAGTTTAACGTCATAGCCCACTTAAAATCGCATGCTGGGACAAGGGTATTCCTCACACATATGGAGACAAACTACACATAAGTCATTGATTCCACTACAGATAGCAACTTTCGAGCAAATTATCATCGTTTAGCTCGCATGATTATTGTTTTGACATGGAAAAGAGGAATTTGAAAAACTTCACCAAGGAAAAAAAGGAAATTAGGTTAAAACACTGATTGGGAGTCAGGAAAAAAAGTAACTTTAACCTCTCCCTATCATATTAATCTACTTATACCTATCCAAATACCTTATATATCGCTTCGTCTGTAATTGTACATGGATATCTTATACATATACGCTAAACTTTTCAACCATTTGACCCTTTTATTCACCCCAGCTTAGTACAACCTTAATGAATAAAAGTGCTGGTAACTTTTTACATGACACGATAATATTAACATGAGCCCACTATAATCATTAATCAGGAACATAGATATTATATAAGAAGCATTGTTATTATATCAGCAAACACAATTGTAATATAAAATGATTTCTATTCAATTTATGTATTTGTATTAACATGAAATAAGGCACTAATTTTACCCACCGAGATAAATTGCAATCCCTAATAATTAATTTCTCAAGATAGCATATTTATTTATTTTTTTTATTTTTTTTTAAATTTTTTTGTTCAACTAATTTATATCCATTTTGTCTTTTTTTAAATCTTCCATCCCAAGTTATACTTAATAGTTAATAGTATAATTTTCACTATACTTGCTATCATTTTTTTTACCTCCTTGCTCACTAGTGAAACTAGAAGGTAGCCCATCCACTGTTGTTTAGAAAACTAAAAAAAAAAAAAAAATTATAGAAGTGTCAAAATAATACCTCACAATACCTTTTTAATAAAATCATTCACCTTTTGTCTTTTTCAATATTTCTTTTGGCCATATTGTCTTTTTCAATATTAGTCAATCACCTTTTGCTACTTTTAATTTGTGTGGTTCACATTTTAATTTTTGTCTTCTCGAGTTTTCCAAGTTTAAAAGAAAAAATTGAGAAAATCGTCTCAATCCCATAACCATTAACAATTACATAAAAAAAGCTTTTTATGGTGAATGCCCTAAGAAAATCTACAAAAAAAAAAAAAAAAAAAAAAAAATTTAGTGGACTTGTCTATTATTAATCGGTGCACCTTCTACAGAAAAATTATCTCCTTTTGTAGTGGTTAAAAGTTAAAACATAAACAATAAAATCAAATATAAAGTTAACACAAGGCAAGAAAGTCAAACGGAAAATTTACAAGACAAAAAAACCTTCACAGAAAAATAGTAAATGGTAGAGGACTTTTTGTGTAGTTTTTCTTTAGAAAAAAGAAAAAAGAAAAAAGTTACCCCCAAAACGAACGGGATCTAAGACGAAAAGTCGTAAGAGAAATAATGAAAAAAGAAAAGAAATATCAGTGGATGAGAAGAAGAATCATGTGAAGAAGGGTCGTCATAGCCTCACAGGTATTTATAAAAATAGCGGTATATATACTAATCGTAATTTCTAATATGCAAGAACCGGGCTAATTTAGCGAATAAAATTGTTGATATAAAAGTGATTTGATAAATAAATTGTAAGATGAGGGAAGGGAGATCCATTTTCTACTAAGATTAATTTGTTTTCCTTTCTTCTTTCTTGAGTATGTTCCTGTGAGTTAAGTATCGTCATATACATGTATACTTGATATGGTAAAATAAATTTTTTATAATAATATATTAGTTTTATGCTAAGTACGATGTAGCGACACCCTTGATATAGGAAACACAAGATCATGTATCTTTGGGTTTTCCACATCAAGTTCCATAATTGTTACTAAACCACATCATGCGTTGGTACCTATGCAAAAAGAATTTCTCCTTCGGTCTGTCAGGAATGAGACATACTTGGTAAAAATTGGGGTTTCTTGACATGGACCCAAAAAAGTTATCACAATAATTTTTCTTTTTATTTTTAAGTATATTTTATATATAAATTTTATTATGCGAGTCCCATCAAATTATAAAAAACTATAAAAGATTGTGATTTTTAAAAAATAAAATGATGAGGTTCTTAGAATTTTTTTTTTTAAATATTGACTTGACACCCTAAAGGTATGAATGCTCTAACACTATCTTCCTAAAACTTGATAAATATATATGTATGTATATGGATCTCCGTGGTAGCCACTATCCATAATGTTCGTGTGATCTATTAGTTAATAATCCAAACTGATGTAAAATGATATCCACAAGCACATTTGGGTTTGGATTTATGCTAAAACATGTTGACCTCGGACCTATCAGTCATTTAGGCTTTGACTGTTAGCTGGGGAATTAGATCAAGGCAAACTTCATCAGCAAAAGCAAAACCAACCAATGGCCCAATGGGTCATTATCAATCAAACCAAACGCTAGGAGCTAAAAAGACAAGACAGAGAGGAGAGAGAGAGAGAGAGGGTGTTACCCGGTTGCAGCGAAGAACGCTAGAGGAATCATCATCTCCCATCCATTAATGCTCATACTGCATCGTTTATGATAAAAGGACGTGAAGTTATTGCATTAGACAAGACAACAGTGATGAATTGACTGTTTGTTTCATCGTACTCTCGCCATTTTGAAATAATATTTTTATTATTTTAAAATAGATATTTATTAAAAAATTAAAAAATATTGATAAAAACTAATAATTTTATTTATAAACAAATCAAACTAATACAATAAAAATATGATATAAATAAATTATTACTATAGACATGGTACAAATATAACATAGATAAAAAATTAGACAATCCAAATATATATCAATACTATGGTTAGGTTAGGTACACATATAATATGTATCGAAACTATTTTATTTTAGGTTTTTGTTTTCCGAACAACCTTTAACCTTTATTGTGCTTCCAAGTATAGAATTATACACACAATAGGAATCTCAAAGTTTATGGTTCCAAGTTTGACGACAAAAGGTAAAAGCGACAGTTGATGCACAGTGTAGATGGCTAATCATATAGAATTCTCGATTATTTAATATAAATATTTTCCATAGTTTCTAAAGAATTATTACTGTTCATATTAGAATGTTGTCTTACCTTTCATCATCATCTATTACGAAAATTTTCCTAGATGACATTGTAGGAAGATAGAGTAGCTAGGACTGTAAAATACTTCACTTATCAACTTACATAGCCAAAATTCTATTTTTACTTTGCTCCCGCTAATCAATTTTTTCTTACTATAACAATATATACCTGTAAAGTATATATTTTATATGTCCAACACTTTTCCAATATGTCTAATTGACATGACACTTAAAAAAAAAATTAATATAGTTTATTATTATGACACACTAACAATTTTAAATCACTAAACTTTAATTAATACTCCTTTGTAAGTTTGTAAAACGTAAGAGCATCTTTGATTATAAGACCCTGAAAAAATCCTTAATGTTACATCAGCATTTAAAAGAAAAAAAAGAAAAAAATATATCCAAATTTGATATAAAAAAAATTAAGTCAATCTCCAGCTCATAGGCAAAAATAAATAAATATTGGGCTCATGTTTGACTTCAAATTACTTAATCAATTCATTGAATCGAGCTCAAACTTTATAATGTTTAGCTAGATTTTTTTTTTTACTATAATCGAGTTCAATTAAGTTAGCAAGCACAAATGATTTTTGAATTTAAGGCCAAATTTGAATATTAATAGTTTTCAATTATAATATAAATTTTTCTCAAATAATCAAACACTTGATTTGAATTCCACTTTCCTCAATGCCACATTGTGCCAAGATTGGGCTTCGCATTTTAAATTTAATGGAGCTTGAATTTTGAAACTTCAAATTGAATTGAGTTTCAACTCAACATTAAACCATTTTAACTTATTTCATATGGATCGTAACTTTTTAGTATAACTTCATTTTATAACTAAGAATTTTTTTTTTAAAATAAGTCTAGTATTTATTTATATCATTTGCGCCATCCATTAACACACGATCATATAAAACTAATACTGAAAGAAATGGCAGAACCAGTAATATCTAGAATCCCAAGGACCCCAAAACTAAACTAGGAACCGGATTTACAAACCCTAACAAGAAAGATGCCATACCCAATCCCCCCAGGGCTCTACTCCATTGTCTATACAAAATTACTTAATCCGATGATTATTTGTAAAGTTACTTCACATACTACATTAGTATCTTAAACAATTCTTCTTATTAACTAACTCACTATTTTATTTATGAGTTACTTAACATGATTTTTTAAAATTTTTTTGAGTCTCATACTGCATAAAATTATACACAACTAACATCAAAATAAAAATTAAAAAATAAAATTACCCTAAGCACCGTTCATCTAACAAGCACTGATGCTCGCCAAAAAAATACAATTTATCAGATAACTAACTCCAAGCTTTTTTTTCCTTAGTTTATGAGCAAGACCATCCGATAAAGCCAGTCTAATGAGCTCGATCACTTTATTATTTAGTTAGAATACTATCTTTCCTATGGGTGTCAGATCAAGATGACCAACCGCATTAATACCTATATTTATTTAGTAAATTTCACAAAGTCGCTGAGGGAGCCAAAGGGAAATTTACGTACCATATGGACAATGCATCCACGGCAACCGTAGCATCTTGTAGATATCCGGTCATTAATATCAGGATCCTGTAGTACCAATTCTCCAAGCTGTTGCAAATCAATATTCAAAATTGAATATTTTATCAGTTTACACAGATACAAGTCCTTTATAGAGGTAAAGTCAGCACTTAGAGGGCGGCCACACAGTTGCAGAAACAGCCTATTTCATAATGGTGCCGAACCAGTGTCAATGTGTGGCAACGCCTTAGTAATTTTTGTTCCTTAGCAAATTGAATATATACATGAGGAAGTAGGCAGCTAATCAAAATTTAGGGTTAGTATTTTTTTTATCGTATTTTGATAATTATGATATCATATTTTTATTATTTTTAAATAAATATTTATTAAGAAACATGATGAAAAGCTAATAATTTTACTGATAAAAAGATCAAATAAATACGATATAAATATGATACAAATAAATATCTAATATAGATATAATATAAAAAAAAAACCAACAATTCAAACAGACCCTCCATACATGTGGCATGTCTATGATATTTCTTTAGTCTTTTAAACCAAAGAGTTTTGATATTCATTTTAATAGCTCAATGGACATTTAAATATTCCATTTCGATCTCGCTTCCTATTTAATCGGGAATAATACAATTTTGCACTTACTTTTTCCTTAATTCGGCATGTATGTATAAATTGCATGCTTTTACGAAGTTATTATGATTTAATCTTTAAAATCTGAAAGGATTGCAATAACGATTCACGAAGAATCCCAAAAATGAAAACCTCAAAATAAATAAATTTGTTCTTGACCGAAAGGAAAATATGGTTTCTCCAAGCAAATATATCAAATATAAAATATTTTTATCTTCTCTCTTCATTTATTATTATTTTTTTTCATCAATTTTGTAACCAATATCAAGTGCTAAAAATTCTCTCTTTCTTTCTTATACCTTCAAATTATTCCAAAAGGTGGGGAAGAAAATAATTATAGCAAAAGCAGCACCAAACACAGGGAATCATGTGCCTATTAAAGTAATTAGTCTTGTTTGACTCTAGCCCAAATTAAAAGGGAAAAAATAAAAAGTAATCCTTGTTTAGGCCAAGTACAATGTGAGATTGAAAGATATATAGATCTTTATGTTTACTTTTTCATTTAAGTTCTTATTAAGTTTATTTTGTTTTCAAAGCATTGTTGCATATAATTAGTAATAGATAGAAAATAAATTAATAGAAATTCAGTGAGAAACGGAAGATATTTTTACCAAAGCATCACACCAGAAGCAGCGGACAGCTTGACGAACTCCCAAAGCCCGTAAAAGGCTTGCATAGAGAAGCCAGTCCAAGTAAGTGGACACCAACCGCAAGCAGTATAACCAAACATTCCAAAAATCAAAATCCACCACGAAATGTCCAGCACAACCGACACCCCAACGATACCAAAGTCGAACACGTAAACGAACAGCCAACTGAACACCACATCAAACACCAAAGCCACCAGAGAAACCCAAGCGATAACAGAATTCTTCAGTTGGCATTGCAAGAACCTCTGGAGAGGGAATAGGAATGCAAAGCTGAAGTGGAGAGGGATCAGCCAACACCCACCAGCCCCGTCATCTCCGCCACATCGTCGGGTTGTCCGAGTAGCTTCATGAGCGGCGTGGCGAATACGTATACTGGTAATAGCAGAAAGCAGCACAAGAAGAGGACTATCCATGATCTTTGCATGTATATGCCTAACATGTGGTATCTCTTGGCACCAAAGGCCTGCCCACATAGTGTCTCCAGTGCACTTGCCATTCCTAACTGTTATATTCACACCACATAAGACCAAAAAAAGAAATGTAAAACCTTGTATCAACACAAATGAAGTTATTATAACTGGACCACGTCGGACCAAAAAAAATAAAAGACCCCGTTCATTGTTATTCGAATGTCAACAAATGTAATTACATGTAAATTTACAGTATTCAACATACTAGGAAATAGGAACATTTGATAAATTTTAAATAAATTACCGAGTGCATCACAATTGATAGGAATATGTTTTTTAGTAGAAAGTAGAATTTCAAAGAACATGGCAGGTTTTCTGTTGATTAATCTTTTATATTAATTATTGAGGTATGTCTATCACTATCATTACATAAACTAAAAATTGATTACCAGAAGGCCAAAGTTGAACCCAACAATGACTGTATTGGCAATGGAGAGGGCCGCAAGCTCGACTTCACCGAGGTGGCCCGCGAAAACTTGCGAGATGATGTTCATGGTGTAGGATGCTACACGACTGAATATAGCTGGACCCACGATGTGCCATAACTTCTTTGTTTCGATCCAAACCCGCGTTGGGAGATCGTTTTTCTCTTCTTCGGTTTCTTTGGTTTGATCGCCATTAGGTGATGATTCTGGCAATAAAGGCCTGTCCAGTTCCTCGTCTCTTTGGATAGGAATGCTACCCATGAATGACTAAAGAGATTTTGTTACTTTTGCTTGGCCGTCAATATGGAGAAAGGACTCTCCTTGTGGAGAGAGTTGAAAAAAGAGGGGAAAAAAAAATAAAAAAGAGAGAAGAACACGTACAAGGGGCTAAATTAGACAACGTGGACAGCCAACTTAAAGTGATCATGTGGGTACTGGAATAGATGAGAAGCAAAAATGGAACGGCAGACACGTATCAAAAAGGGATTTCTCTTCTAATATAGGAGGATATATTAGAACCCGATTCGTGCTCGTTTCCTCATGGCACGTAAAGAGAAACCAAGCCGAACCACACAGGTCCCGTGTATGGATTGTATTACTAGAAGATTTGAGTCATTGACAGGTGGGATGGCTCGACATATAACATTTAACCCGTATATAATATTTATTTAGTACAGTTGAATTATTTTAACACACTATCATTTTTAACAAAATCAAATTATATAAATATATATATGCGCATATATAATAATTATATTTAATTCTATGGATAATGGAAAAAAATTAGTTAAAATGCAAATTATATTAAGTGAAACACTCTTCTTGTGCTTAGTATGAATAAGAATAAATACGAACACACAACTCATGCACCTAGTAGAAAAAGTTAAGCGCTGTGTGTTAACGAAGATTATGCTGCTATTTTGAACTAATGGGCCCTGTGAAATATAAGATAAGGAAACTACAAAAAAATAAATAAAATAAAATAAAATATTAACCTGAGAGAGAACAAGCCAAACACAATTTATATATGTCCAACCTTTTATGCATGGATGGATGCAGATATATATACTGAAAGGAAGCAAACTTATTTGCTTAAATTCGTATTAGAATTACCTATAAAAAAAACAAAAAAGAAAAATCCTGTTTATATAGTAAAAAAGAAAAAAGAAAAATCCTCTTTATAGAGTAATTAAACTGCATCTTATACACACACATATATAAATCTGTTCATAAATGTATTACTATACTCCTTTTTTTTCAATTTAGTTAGAAAATCCTTAATTCTTCTGTGAAATAATTATAGGTGTTAAATATATTTTGTAAAGATAAAAAAGGATAACTTTTTTAATTTTATTCTTTAGATTATATATTTTATTGAAATTTAACTACCATTCTTTTAGAAATGGAATCAATTTATAAAACTTGTGTAAATTTTGTCATCAAGAAAAATATGTCACAAAAATTTTTCGTACAAAATTTTCAAATAGAATTAAAATAACAATATAATTTATAGATAAGTATTCTATAATTTAATTTTTGGGCAAACTAAAAATACATCCATTTATATTTATTTATGCACACTTACACTTTTTATCGTTGAAATTGAGAACTGAATATAAATTAATTTCATAATTTATATGACACGATTATTCCAGAAATTAGTTTTTATAACTTTTAACATGTTTTTCACACAATTGTAGTGGATTACACATATTTATCCATAGTGTCAACTCTATTTATTTACTTGATTTCTAATAATTGAAGAACGTCTTATTTATTCAGTAGACTTTATTTTTCCAATACAACCTTATTTCTTTAAGAAAGTATAAGGCTTGCCTTTCTTTTTGAACCAAGCATTACATTTTAAGTGGCTTTTCTTGAAGTGTCCAATCTTTTTATGGAAATGACATTTGATTTCCCTTTTTATAGATTTTTGCATCTTTGGGGATTCATTCAAGTTGTCGAAACCTTTCTCCCGCCCTTTTTAGCCATTTTTTTTAAATCGATGCAACTTCTTGAAGACTTGTAAAATAAACAAAATGAGTCTTTTGGTTCTTTAATCTTGTTTCCTCCTCCTAAATTAGCATATAAGTCAATTCATTAATATTCCACTTATTCTTTATAATGCTATAATTCATTTGAAAAGATCCATACTATTTAGGATGAAAAGAGTTCAATATGAATTATTAAAAAAAAAAAAAACTCATCTGCAATCATTATCAAAGTCTTTAATTTTTAAACTATATTTATTATCTCAAGGACATGCTTTTGCATTATTGTACTAGACCCATCAAATTTTATGTTGGCCAGAGTATCTATAAACGTATTGACAAGAGATTTTGTTTGTCATCTAACAAAGCTCTTTCATAATATTTAATGAATTCTTTAGCATTATCAATTTAGGAGAGAGTACCTTTATATTGTTTGCTACTATCATTCTCATAAACATTAAGCTCAATCAATTGGATCTCTCCTAGAGTTTATGGAGATGTTTTCTCAATTTGAAGGATAAGTCAAGATCCATAACACCTAAATAAAATTAGACTTGGTTATATCAATCTAGGAAGTTTAACCACAGCGTATCGAATTATGGTAATGCAATGAAACATGAACAAAAACTACAATAATTAAACATAAGATGTACATTAATGCCTTGAATAATCCTATATATGCAGGCAATTCATGCAATAATTATAATTATATACCAAAGTTTACCTTTAGATAAGATTAAGATAAACTAACATGAGTTATAATTAATAAGAATGCATGCAATTTAATGTATTTAGTATCTTTGGATATACAAATAAATCAAACAAAACATGCTAATTATAGAAAATCACATTTGCATATTATATGAGCAACTTACCATCTTTGGGTGGTGTATAATGTCTCACAATATTGAACTTTTGATTTACCCAAACATATTGATATTTGCTATTTAAAATTCAAGGATAAAATTAAAAATAAGAAAAAAAATTATAAATATAAGTATTTAACCGCTTTATGACTAACAAATCAATTAGTTTATAATTTAATAGAACTGATAGGGAAACATAAACTATACAAATCAATGTAATTTCAAATACCATGAATAAGCACTTCATAAATGCATAGTTCTCTATGATTTCACGGCAATCAAAAGCTCAGCTAATTCCCAAATTACATGACTTGGTGACCATAAAATTCAACAACACTACGTATATATCGTAATTCGCAATTTCGCTGACGGATTTTTAATGAAATATCCAAAAATTAGTTCATAGAAAAGACGCGCCAAACGTTCTATTTGGTAAATGGTTGATCTGGAACCTTTGTTCTTTATACATTGGATTCAGTTATAAAATTAACAACATTGATAAAATTTCACACGTCTTAATGAAGCAATTTCATAATGGCGTAAAACCGTATCACCTTTGGTTAATGCCGGTCAGAAAGGGCAAAAGCATGTTGAATTTGTAAACCATCATATAATATGATTAATATCATTTCTGCGATTTCCTTCACTTCCATCTATGTCATAACCACAAAATATTCATTGATTATTCAAAGTGATTCGGCATCACAAACTTCTTCAATTAAATTTTCCGATAGCATTGTTCCAGAATATTACAACATTTGTAAATGCAGTTATGAATATGCTAAGATATCTACTTATCGATTTTGATGATAACAAAAATGAAATAAAAGACATTTAACTAATTTAATTAAGTGTGTAGACACTAAAAGAAGTTTTGTTAGATTTTATGTCAGAAGCATTGTAAGTACCTCTATGAGAAGTTATGCTAGAACTTTCACTAGAATGTTTAAATAGACTATAAAGTTTCTACAAGATCTTATATGAGGGCTTTCTTTCTTTTCAGGGATAAGTTTTAATGATGAAGACCCAACTATACTCATTAGATGTATTTGGATGATGCATTTAATATATTCCACTCAAGAAGGATTTAAAAAATCCATGGGTATAAGGTATAAGTCCATTATGCTCGAACTTGCATTTTTAGTAGGTCAAAGAAGAAATTTATTGTTCCGTTTTTCATGAAGATATTTCTGCAGACAAAGTTTTTCAAGCAAATTTGTTAAAGATGTGTTTTAACTTCATCATCAAAAGAAAATGGATAAAGATATGGTTAAGGACTTAATTCCAAAATTTCCAAATTTGTTGAGCTTTATCTTATGCGGTTTCAACATGTTCAAAATATCAAAAGTTTTAAATTTGAAGTGTTCAAGAACATCAAATGCAATAATGGATTCAAGCTTGGATAGAGATCTTTTACTCAACCATTTCAAGAGAACAACATATGACGAATTTTAGGAAGATATTTCAAGTTTTCAAATTTCAAGATCTTCAATGGATAAAGTTTGTTTCTTATAAGAGATTTATTCAAGAAAGCTAAGATTTACTTAAGGAAGCCATCCCACTTGAAGAATAACTTGCCCTCGCAATTTTATGCTCAATATTGATATACTCTCTTTTACCATAACTTCCTTTAGAACCTTCGTCGAAAGCTATTTATATTAATTACTTTACATTTTGCTTTGCACTGAAATCTTGAGAACTCATTACATCTCTTTGAAACTATCCTTGCTCTTTGCTTTGAGAGTTAGAATGAGATGATTATACTTAATATCTTGTGGTTCTGTAAGTAGCCTAGGTGTGAGGCTTATGACACTAAGTAAGATAGTATTGGTACTTGTAATCTCTCAATTAATTATTGGATTAGTATAATGACCGATGTGGACGATCGGATCACCAGTAGTAAAGCTGGAAGAGAAAACTGAATCACAAGGAGGAACCTCTATAAATCTTGGGACTCATTTACTTTACACACTTTAATTTATTTTTGTTTTATTACATCACATTCATTCATTAACTGTGCATGCCAAGTTTAAAAGTTTGCAAAAGTTTTTAATAACAAACAACTCCTCCCATCCCCTATTATTTGTTTAATGACACCTACATCTGGTATCAAAGCAGGAGCTCTTTTGAATTAAGAGTTTGATCAAAATAGATGATAACAAAATCACTATTGCATTAAATCACATTCCATTCTTTGATGGCACTAATTTCCCTTATTGGAAATGCAGGATGGAAACATACATCAAGGCAATGGACTTTGCTTCATGGGAAATCATTCAATATGAAGATTAAGACCTTGTGTTAGGTGACACCCCAATAGTGATGGAAGATGAAAAGAAAGAGGCTGAAAAAAACAACACTATGAAAAACAAGATCTTGATGAGCATTTCCCAATCCATGTTTATTATGGTGTCCCCATGATCAATTGCGAAAGAGATATGGGATAAGCTATGTAAAACCTATACGGGTGTCACTATGATCAGAGACATTAGAAGAGATGCTTTAATGGAAGACTATGAACTATTCTGATTTATAACCGGTGAAAGTATTTTTGATGGTTTTAATCGTTTCACTTCAATCACTAACGGACTTACTTTGCTCGGAAATAAATTTGATGACAGTGAGTTGATGAGGAAGATCTTGAGAATTTTATCTAATTCGTGGGACTCCAAGACAATGCAATTGAAGAGGCTCATGACTTGGACAAGTTGACTCTAAGTCAAGTAAGAGAGAAGCTGCAAGCATATAAATCAAAGCTAAAACATCAAAATGATCAGGAGAAAACAAGAAGTATATCACCTTTAAAGCTGTTGGAAAAGATCTAGAATCCAATATAGGTTCTACAGTGATGATGGAGGTAATGATATAGGCTTACTTGTGAGAAGGCTATGAGATTGATGAAAAGAAAAGATAAGAGTACTAACTAAAAGAAACATTTTGTTAATGATTGTGCTAAGTATCATGAAGGAAAGTTGTTCAAAGAAAACAAATAAAAGAAGGAGAAGAAGAAGGAAATTGTGTGCTATAAATGCAAGAAAGTAAGACATATCAAATATGATTGCCTTGTACTGTTGAAAAAGAGGGAAAAATACAAGAAGAAACAAAAGGCTCTCATGGCTACATGGAGTGATCTAGATGAGTTAGAGGCAGCATCAGATGTAGAATAAGAAGATGAAGAAGAAGCAAATCTTTACATCATGGCTCTATCAAAGGTATCTTCTAAATCTAAAAATAAATGTTTAATAGCTTTAAAAAACAAGTTAAACAACTTTAAAAAGCTTTATCAAAGGCTAATGAGAAAGTAGAGGCTCTAAAAGAATGAAGAGGAAGTTGTATGTCAAACAAATTAGTTGTTGCTTGATGAAAATGATATGTTTAAAAATGACACTGAAGTTTTGTATAGGATAATCAAAGTTTGTGTGAAGCTCAAGATATGTTATCAAATGAAAACAATGTCTTACGAAAGGAAATAAAGGAACTTAAAGTAAGAATAGATGAAGTATAAAAAAAAATTAAGTTCCACATTTAATGAGTTTATAGAAAGTGATGAAAAACTAAAAAAACTAATTTCACCTCAGAGAATTAATAATTCAAAGGTAGGACTGGGCTATAACAAAGCTAAATCATCTTATCAACCTAGGAAAATAATCTTTGTGAAAGGAAAAGAACCAATCACTAAAGAATTTGTTGATACTAGTAATAATGAAGATAATAACAAAAATGATAAAGTGCTTGCAAATGATAGACCTATTGTGCAAGATAGAAAATATGCTAGAAGATATCTAAGATAGGTTTGCAACTACTTCAACAAAGGATACTACAGAGGACTTGTTAGAAGATATGCCAGAACATATCCTTACCAATATCCAAGAAGAACGATAAGACCTTTTCAATATCAACAAAGAATGATAGGACTTTACCAATACTAAAGGAGGAGGGTAAGACCTAATCCTTATGCATGCTTCTTTTGCAATAAAGTAGGATATGTTGAAAAATATTGCTGCTATAAAAATGATCAATCAACAATCAATAAAAAATTATAACAACACGAGCTTGAATTCTAGCGGACCCAAGCTAGTCTAGGTTCCTAAAAAGGTTTGATCACTTATTTATTAATATAGAAACATGGAGCAAAAGTTAAAAGATTGTGGTTTCTAGATAGTGGGTGCTCATGACATATGTTAGGAGATGCTTCGCTATTCACAACAATAGAGTGGAAAGATGGAGGTTATATAAAGTTTGGTGATTATAGCAAAGGAAAGATAATTGCTGCTAATACTTGATAGGTTTAAATTATTCTATTCATTCAAGGATTATTTGATCTTAATTTGTAATTATTTTGTCCATAATCCTATAAACTTGATACTTGATGACTTTATTTATTGATCTTAGGTGCATAAAGTATGAATGGTCAAAGGATAGCAAAAGATCAATAAAATCATGCAAAATAAGGAGACATGATAAAAAACATAGACATGGCTGAAGAAGAAATGTATATAGCTGAAGATGCGGCTATGCTTAGTGGTGCAACTCAATTTAATGTAAAATGTTCTAGGATTCAACACTACATAAAGCATGGATGTATCTTATACAAGATCCAATTCCCCATCGAAAGCACCTTTGAAGACACAATTGTGCAAGCACCAGTCTTATGATAGAAAAAATTATCATGGTGGAATATGTGGTCAAGAACACGATGTGCTTTATTAGCATGTTCATCGCAATTCATGCCATGTTAAAAAGCACGGCCTTGTAGTGGAGGAACTATAGTTAAATGAAGAAAATTTTAGCTTCAGGCATGACTGTGTCTTATAGCGTATTTAGTGCATTTGATGTAGATTCCATTATTTTTGTACTATTTTGCCACATCAACATCTTTTGTACTACAAATACTCACTTTTCACGAAACCCTAGGGATATATTGGTTTAGGTTAACAGAAGTACAATTTTAGATAGTAATTTGGAGTCACATTTTAGAGAGGGTTTTGCAAGATTCGTTTCTTTGCTTTGGATTTCACAGCTAACATTGAAGGAGCTTTGCTCATTAGACCACATTGGCTTCTATTCACAAAAGATCACGGTTTTATAGTCTTTATTCTTATCATGATCTTCATTCACTTCTCTGAATTATTGATTTGGTTTGGCTAGATCCATGGAGGAGTGATTGAATTAGCTTAGATTTTGTGGATCTTTAGGTATAAACCATGTAACTCAAGTATGTTTTAATTGAATTAGTACTGATTTCTTGAATTCAATAGTTTGAGCTGATTAAGTCTTGAATTTGTATAGTGCATGATATGGATTCATGTTTGATTTCATTAAAAATAGATTAGGAAATAATTTTAATGAATAGATCTTGGCTATTAATAAGGATTGCTTGTAACATCTAAAGATAGAGTGGCGAAATCCTTCTGCAATTGATTAATTAATCTAATGAATTTTGGTTCTTAATGAAAGTATATGTTGCTATTAATTAGGAAGAGATTCCAATTGATGAACTTTGGATTAGAGGTTCATGATCTCGAGAGAGGCTTCAATATATCTTTGAGAATTTACAGTTCAAGAAATTGATACAAAACCTATTGAGATTTTTATTGAGTTACATGATGAAACCTAATGGTGAAGCATGATCTAAACGCTTTGTAATTTGAATTAATCTTGTGTTGTGGTGACTTGTGCTGCGAACTCTATTAGTTTAGTTATAATTCTAGTTTAGGTAGTTTAGTTAATTGAAATCCCCCATTTACATAAATTAGATAATAGGAAATAGTAAGTAGAAGTAATTGCCAAGTTCCCTAAGGAATATAACCGAAATTTATTTTCTATACTAAACCGATAAATGCGTTTGCCTATAAGATCGTAGTTATAAGGAGCTTTAGAAAAGAAAATAATTTTTAAAACTCGGTCTAGAACACAACTAGTACTATAGGATTTCTCCTTACTAAAATTGAAAATGATTCTTCGGTAAGAGGTCTTAAACATAATCTCTTGAGTATTAGTCAATAGTATATCAAAGGATAAAAAATGATCTTTCATAAGGATAAAGTTGAAGCTTATGATGAAAATGGTGAAAAACTTTTTGAAGGATTTTGTAAAATGAATATCCATATGATTGAACTTATTAAAGTTTATGTTGAAAGATACTTTCTATCCGTGCATGATACTTGTTTTATGTGGCATAAGAAGCTTGTTCATGTTAATTTTACACAACTTGAAAAACTTTCTAAATAAAAACTAATTAATGGTTTACCTAAAATTTCTATAAAAGATGATATTAAATGTGATACATGCTTAAAAAATAAATTGGTTTCAATTTCTCATAAATTTAAAAATATGATTTCTACTAAAAAACCTTTAGAAATGCTTCATTTTGACTTGTTTGGTCTAACACATACCCTTAGCTTAGGAAGTAATAAATATGATATTATAATTGGGGATGATTTTTCTAGATTTACATGTGTGTTGTTTTTGAAACATAAACATGATGCTTTTAATGCTTTTGAAAAAATTTCAAAACAAGTTGAAAATGAAAAAGGACAATCAATAGTAAGCTTAAGGACTAATCATGATAAATAGTTTGAGAATATTAGCTTTATTAATTTTTTTGAACAAAAAGGAATTAATCATAATTTTTCTATTCCCTATACTCCATAACAAAATTGTGTGGTTAAAAGAAAGAATAGGGTAATATAGGAAATAACTCGAAAGTTGTTAAATGAGAGTGGTATTGCAAAATATTTTTGGGTTGAAATCATATCTGCTACATGCTATAACATTAAACGTATTTATGTGAGACCTTTGACAAAGGAAATAGCACATGAAATCTATAAAGGAATGAAGCTAAATGTCTCATATTTTCATGTGTTTGACAACAAACTATATTAAGAAAACTGGACATAATCTTGGTAACTTTGATGAATGAGCTAATGAAGGAATATTTCTTGGTTACTCATTCAACAGTAAGGCCTTTCGTATTTTCGATAAAGTATTTATGGTTGTAGAAGAATCTATAAATGTTAAATTTGTTGAATATGTTAAACATGATGATTCTAATGATGATGTTCCAAAAGATAAAAATAAGGATTAGAGTTTAAAGTCTCAACAAGCATTACAAGATGTGACTAAAGTATTGATAGCTTGAATTTACTCTATTCATACCAGGGAGATTCATGCTTATTATGTTGACTTATTTGTTAAAATCCTCATGAAATAGACATATATTGGTATAAAAAGAAGGATTGAAGATGATTTGATTAAAAGATGGAACTAATACAACGAATCAAGAAATCATTAAAATATGCGCATCATCGTGATCAAGCCTCGTGATCCCAAATTGCACTCCAAAACCGTACTCGTAGTTGATCAAGAAGAAGATTATCAAGAGAAAGCAATAGATTCAACCTCGTTTTCAAGGACACCCATGATTGACTCCGTGATTTCTCTCGTGACCCAATGCGACTAAGGTTAAAATGCACCTTAGATTCAATCGTGGTTTAAATTCTTCCTGCAATTTACCTTGGAAAATCGATTCTTGATACCTTCTAAAGTTTTGTTTTATTTATGACATTTCAAATTTGCCACATCAGCATGACACCTAATATAAATAGCTTTAGTGTTACAAATTAAGGGGGAGACAGATACTTTACACTCATTTTTTTGTAGATATTTTTGTATCATGACTAACTTTGTAGAAATTCTAGTGAGAGAAACTTCTTCTAAGCTAAGGTTTGGAGGCTTGAGATCAATTCAAGAGCTTAATTAAGATGAATTGTAAGGATTTTTACACTTTATAGGTGTTTTCTATCATAATTCTTTATTATTTCTCTAAATTTGTGCCAAATTTGATAGATCTTATGCATAAATAATTGAATCTTATTTAGATTTTACATATTTGAATTTGAATCATGTGATTTCTATTGTGCTTTTATTGATATATTATTGAATTCTTAATAGCCTATATTGCACTTCTTGGATTTGTATGTGTGCACCATATGAATTCATATTTGATTTCAATTAAATAGATCGAGAGCTCATTCTTTTGAATAGATCTAAGCTATTAATGATGATTGCTCTTAACATCTAAAGATAGAGTGATGAAGTCATTCTGTCACTTGATTAATTCTCATGAAATGTGATTGCTATCCAAAGGATTCTTGATCTTAATATAGATTTAGGTTGCTAATGGCTAGAAAGAGATTTCGGTTGTTAACCTTAGGTTTAGAAGTTAATGATCTCAAGAGATACTTTTGCATATCTTAGTGAATTATATAGATAAAGATGTTCAACAGTGATCTCGTTGAGATTCTTTATGAAATCGCATGATAAAGATTTAGTAAAGCAAGATCTAAGCTATTTTTTGTAATTTAAACTTATTCTTTTATGAATTAATTTGAAGCTTGTACATAAGTAGCTAGTTTGCTAATATCATGTATATAAACAATCAGTGACTCTTTTAATCTAAATAATAGATGAGAGTGACACAATAGGTGCTAATGATCCTTTGGAATACGACATAAATGTTTCTATGCTATTTTGGTAGATGTGCTTGCCTATGAGAGTTTTGACCAAAGAAAATTAGCACTTTTAGCTTTTATAAAATTTTAAAGCTTCATTCTATAATTGAACAAACAAGTTTTATGACACCATTGTTGAGGATTGCCATTGAATTCATTATTGAATTTTAATATAGCAAAACTTGATCTATCATTTTTTATTGTTTTGATGTTGTAATATAGTTGTATGGTACTAATCTAATTTATAGTTCTTCAGATGTATGACTAGAAGTCAATCATCTAGTTTGTTTCCATTTGATCTAGAACCTCAGAGGATAGGCAAAAATTTGAGGAAAGTAGTTAAAGAGAGGAAAGTTTGTGTTGAAGAAATGACTTCTAGGAATGATCATGTTAATATTGGAGGAGATGATCTTAATAATGTTGAGAATGGAGTTGATGAAGGAAATAACAATTTGTTGAGAGTTAACCCTCAAAATCCTAGGACAATGTTAGACTATTGTAGACCTACTTTGGAAAGAGCCAATACTAATATAGCATGTCCTAGGGTTGTTACAAATAATTTTGAGATCAAACCAAATGAATCACACTTAGTGCAATAACACATGTAGTTTGATGGTTTACAAGATGAGGATCTTAGTCCCCATCTCTAACAATTCTTGGAAATTTGTGATACATTTAAAATCAATGATGCCTTCAATGTTGCCATTCATCTTAGGCTTTTTCCTTTTTCTCTTGGGAGCAATGCAAAGAAATGACTCAATAGTTTGCTTAGGTAATTTATTACAATATGATAGCAAATGACAAAGCAATTTATGAGGAAGTATTTCCATCCTTTTAGGATAGCTAAACTTAAATCTAACATTACTTCTTTTCATTAGTTGGATTCTAAGACGTTGTATGAAGCTTATGAGATGGAAGGAATTATTAGGCAAATGTCCTCATCATTGATTGCCTGAGTGGAATTAAGTTCAAACATTATACAATGGTCTTAATTACTCAACTAGGCAACTCATTGATGCAACACTTGGTGGACGTTTGAATAATAGCTCTCATGAGCAATGCTTGCAATTATTTGAAGACAAGTGAAAAAAAATAAATATCAATGGTCTTCATCTTGTGTTAGGAAAGAGAGATCAATTGGAGTTTTTGAGCTTAATATAGTTAATTCTTTATCATTTAAGTTAAGGTTTTGTCAAGAAGATAAATGATTTGACCATGAATCTAAGTCAAGTTAATATGATGGATGGTAGTTGGTTCACAAGTGCTGAAGGGGATGTTCAAGAGAATGTGGAATTTGTTAGAAATTATAATGGTCCAAAAAATGATCCTTTTAGCAATTCCTATAACCTTGGTTAAAGGAACTATCCTAACTTTAGCTGAAGCAACAACAATGTCCAAAATCAAGTTTTTCCTCCTAGTGTTCAAAAACCTCATGTTCAAAGTCAAGGATCAAATGTGTCTTAATGAAGCAAAACTTACAAGAATTGATTGCACAATTTATAAAGGCTTCTAAAACTAGGCAGTAAAATATTGACACCACTCTAAGAAATCATTCCATTGCTATTCACAATTTAAAAACACAATTGAGCCAAATTTCTAAGCTACTTTTGGAGAGGCAATAAGTAGACATCGGCACGGTTCGGATCGGTTCTAGACTCGAACTGAAACCACCGGTTTAGGTTCCACATTTCATGGAACTGGAACTGGAACCGCTAGAGCCGGGGCAGTTCATGGTTCCATGGAACCGTCGATTCTGACGGTTTTGGTTCCGGTTCCACTTGAACCGTGAACCAGGTTTTTTCTTTTCCTTTCTTCTTTTTTTTTTATGGCGGGTCGGAATAGATGAAACCGTCGATTCCGTGTGGACGAACCACCGAGGATGGTTCGAGGCGATTCGCGATTCATGACCGCCTCGTGTCGATGTCTAGCAATAAGGAACTTTGCCTAGAAACACAGAGGCAAATCCTTGTGATCAAATGAAAAACTGAAGATGAAGCAATAAATGACTTCTAAGTTGTTTTAGAAGACTTATTATTCTGTTTTTGTGGATAGTTTGTCTATCTCATTCATTTTAGACTTTGTAAATATTTCTTAATACTAATTTATTTTTCTTTTCTATACTCTTAAGATGATTTGAGTATGCTTTGATAATTTATGAGGAATTGGTATTTATGAAATGAGAAGTTGATGTAGGTTTGAAATGAAAATTTCTTGTAAATGTTGAATGATAGTGTCAATCACACCTGTGTTTCACCATGCGATTCAATATGAGCTTAAGGGATACTTTTTAGATATTTAACCTACTTGATAAAATCCATGATGTACACCAGATTTGTGATCGCAATTGAACAACGCTTGTGGATAGAGAGTTCTATTGAACCTTTATTTCCTTAGTTTTAATCGTGATATCAAGCGTAATTGCGAATTTGTTTAAGCTAAAGTTTTATTCGTTTCGTACAGACTTAATCGAGGCTTTATTCACACTTGTGAACATGTTATTTAATTTAACAAATTGTTTGCAGATTACATTGCGTTATCAATTATGATTGGGAATGAATTTTGAATTTTGTGTGAAAAGGCATATGCATTTGGAAGCATGCCCATGGTTTACCTTGTGAATGGATTAATATTTAAGCATTTGCATTGTTCTTTCCCCCTCATTCCTTTATTGTTTCAAAGATAACAACATGCTTGCCTTCTCTTTATTTTCCTTTGTTTTCATACTTGCTTCCAACTACCCTTACTCTCAATTACTTCATCAATTTTGTGTTCCAATCACTTGAACTAAGCTTCTTAATTGTCTTTACTCGAGAATTTCATTGTGATTACTTAAAATTACTGTTTAGGGTTTAAAATTTTTAGGGTTTTCATAAATGTTGATTGTGATATGCTATGATCATGTTATTTCTATAATTTGTGCTTTCCAGTTATTGTAATCATGAACTATCGCAATTTTGGTCATTAAAAACCTTGAATTCTAGTTAGCATGTTAAGATGAGTTTTGTGCTTAAATTGGTTAGGTGAGCTTTTGTCTTGAAATTGACAGTGAAGAAGGAACTTGAATTTTTAGAGTTCTAAAAGGAATGATTTAGTTTGCAATGATTGGTTAGTTGAATAAATCATGTTGTTTAAGAAGTGAATGAATTGAAAGTTGATTATGCAGCTTGAGTTTAATAATGTAGTTGAATAAGTAAGTGCTTTTTGATGTTGAGCTTTAATTTTGAGATTGAGGTTGTTTAATTGTCCTCTTTCATGATGGATTATGTGATTAATTCAATTGTGCTTCTTTGTGCATATATAGCTCCTAAAATATCACAAAATTCCCAAACTAAGAAAACTACCAAAAAGGCTAGAACTTAATATTCTAGATCTACATCATCTCCACTCCCTCAAACACAGTACTTCTTTACAATCACATGAAGGGTTAAGAAATGTTCATAAGGAGAGGTTTAAATTGTTCCTCGAGAAGAAAGAAGTTGTTCCCAATATTGTTATGGACTAAGATGTGTTGAAAAGTTATGTTTTGAGGCATTCATTTAGGAGATATTTGTTGATAGAGCATAGCAAAGGATTTTCTATGTGGATGAAGAGATACTTAGGAAAAAAACCCTCACTTTCCTTGCAAACTTTAAGACAGGACACTCAGTGATGTGCTTAGAAGACATAGTGTCTTTCTTTGGTTTTAGTCACTATAGAAGTGTACTTATGAGAAAATTTATCACTACTCCAGGTATATATGAGATTAAGAACATTATCTTTGATGGTGAATTTAAGGATCTACCTGTAAAGATTCTTAATGAAGGAAGAAATTTTGTGAATGAGATTTTATCTGAGGATGCATTATCCCCTTCAAAGACAAAAGCATTTACATTTGAGTTACTTAGTGCCAGAGTGTTGCACTATTTGTTGGTGATGTTCATTCATTCAAGACTCGAAGGAGCTAGCATAGTGTCTCAGATTAATTTAGTGCCTTTCTATAACATGACTAAAATTTCAAAATGAATGTTAGATTATTGGTTGTCTTGGGAACTAGACATTAAGCATCTATACCAAGAAAGGAAACTTTTGTTGGAGATTTGATTACAAAAATTTTGAAAAAATTGGGATTTTTACCAGTTAAGAATGGTCCTACTGATTATATTGGGAGAGCAAAGAAGATAAATGATGTTGTTTTTAATAGATGGGGCTGACCCTAATGTTGACATTTAAGCCCCTGGAGTTGAAAGAAATGGTGCACCTCTATCTTCTCATTATTTTGTGGCAAATTTTAATAAAATAGACAAAGAAATAAAGGAGCTTAGAAAAGATATGAATGAGTTGGAGGAATTTAAAAAAGTTTATGAAAAAAATGTTTCTAAGATTAAAAGTGGACCAAAGTACATCATAGTTTTGTCAAAGTCAAGCTTCACTATTGTTGCTATTGAGAATTCTTATTTTTCATCTGATGATATCTGTAAACCCTCAAATTTTTGGAATCGGTATAGCCTAAAACCCTAAACCGGAAGTCAACTGGAATACTAAAGGTCAACAAAACCCTAGTTAGACGTGATAGCTTAAGTCCGACAATTCCGAATAAGCAACTCAGTAAGAGTAAGTAGGAGTTTAGAATATAGAATAGTGCGTAATTACCTAAGGAAGCTTAAAAAGATCAGATTGGTAAGACCGCAACTCGTTTCGAACCCAATCGGACATAGTTCTTGAAAAACGTGTCCCAGAGCCCGGAATAGTAAAAATATTCCGAATATACCATTAGATTCGTAAAAATATAAGGTTTTCAAAAATATCAGTTTTATAATTTTTCGGTAAGTAAAAATAACAGATATCGCAATTATATGCGTATTTTCTTACTACCGGTACTTTATTAGTCATATCTAGCTTACATTACACTATTCATTACTATTCTACACTATTTTTTTATCTGTACGTTTTCTTACACCTACTCTTACAAACATCATAACCGATAACCTTTACTTTTTACCTTTCCCATAACTTTATTTCACATCTACCTTACTTATTATTTTATTTAATCAATAAAAATACAAAAAAAAAATAAAATCTCTCCCTCTCTCTTTCACCTATGGCTGGCGCCCCCTCCCCTATGCATCCATCAATTTTGTTTTATTTTTCTTTGATTTAAATCACTCAAAAATCACACCACATTTTCCTATAAATACCCCTCTCCTCTTTCGCTTCTTTCACACAATTACTACCCGCAAATTCCTTACAAAAACTCTCTCAAATTCTCCTCTCAAAATTCTCTCTAAATATCCTCCCAAAACTCTCTCAAAATAATTCCAAAACAACTTCTACCTACAACAAAACCCATAACCATATAACACTACCAAGGTCTTCTTTAGGTAAACTTTTCCTATTGTTTTCTTCTTCTCATGTCATGTAACTTTACATGACCATAATGTGAGTTTCCAAAGACTAAATGTTATGGAAGCTACACTATGTTCATGTATTGTTCTTGTTCATGAAAATCTATTCATGTTTATATTATTATTTTTGTTCATATTAATGTTATTATATCTAAGTATTATTATCTATATATATACATATTCTTTAGAGCATATAAGCTTACTTGTAATTTATTTATTTTATGCAATTTATTTTTATTTATTTATTTATTCCATTGCAATTTATTTGTTTATTCATTCCTTGTTATTTTAAGACTAGTCTCTAGTCTTAGACTTGTCTTCATGAAGTCAAAATAAATTTTTCTTTCTTTCATTTTATTTTTTTATTTATTTTGGGACTAGTCTACTTCTTAGTTCCGGGAGCCTTGAAAAAGCTAAGACTCCCAATACTTGACCTTATTATTTATGTTATTTTGTTTGCTATTATTCCTCATAATTCATGTTCATTTAAATTGTTGTCCAAAATTTCGAGTTCTAAAAATGATTGGCAAAAACGAGATTTTAACACTTAGAAATAAGTTTATGTGATGTATAAGATCTATGGTTTAAACAAAAATAAAGTTATTTCTTTTCAAGTTACAAAAAGAACCTACTATAATTTTAGAAACTACTTTTGCTATGAAAAGCTTCTTAAATCACTTATTATTCCACTTTACTTTAATAAAGAAAATAAATTTTGGTACAAGAATGATTTCTATGAAAAACATAACATGAGGAAAAGGTGAGGAATTTTCAAATAGAGATCTTTGCAAACAAATAGACAAAGAAAATTGTATAGGAAAAATAGCACTATTATGGAGAACTTAGAAGGAAGAAAAATTATTTTCAAAAAAGTTATAAAGCAAACATAAAACATCCTTAGAAAACAAAAGAAACATTATATTCATTTCAAAAGATTTACAAAATGGAATCTTGTAAACTATGTTTTTTTTTTTTTTCCAAAATTCCAAACCGACATTATTTTACTTAAGAAACATGATTGGACAACAAACACTTGAGTATGAATAAAATATGAGCTAAGTAACCATAAAAAGAGAATTTTTCAACTATATAGATAACTAAGTATTTATCAAAGCAAATTTTGATTGATTGAACCAAAGTTGTTTTTGGGTTAGAAAATTCGTAGTGAATTTTATCGCCACTGTTTCAGGGCCTAAATAGTTTAGTTTGATAAAAATAGTTTTAGAAATGAATAGATCTTTTTGAGTAGGTAGAAATTGGTATATTATATGCGCGATTCCAAATTAAAATGACTAAGTTATGACCATTTTAAATTAGAACTTTCCTTTATAAGAACTTTAACGTTCTTTTGACATTGTCTTGTCAAAATTCAAGAAAATCATCAAGAAATATTCATTGTGGGTATTTTCTTTGGCTAGGTGACTCTGAGGAAGGATACCTATATCCTAAAGATTATTTCGATTGAGTGGAGTGTGTGAACGACTCATTCGTATAAGAAGAATAGTCGACATGGCATCGTGAGTTTATTTCCTTTAAATGCTATACTTGTTGTGCTTGTAATTTAGTTGCATTAGAGTTAAGAAAAGACAAACAGATATGTGTGTAAAATAATTCCTTGAAAGAATCCTAAGAATAGCGAGGCCGGAATTGATTTAAATGTTTGTTTTAGTATAACACTTGCTTTGTATAAGATTCTTTGATCGCCTTAAATTTGATAATAATAATGTTATGATATAATAAATAAATGGATTCATGCATACCATGAAATGAGTCACATTGCATTTGGGTTATTATCCTTGGGTGAGAAGGATAGTAAGCTCATGTCGAAAGCAACACTTGGCGGAGTGTCTGACAGCGATTGCTTGGTGGCGTTAAGGAAATGCTTAGCGGAAGATCCGAAAGCAAGGCTCAATTCAAGTAGACTTCACATGCTTGGCGACGTTGGTCGAAAGGATAAATCTTTTTAATTGAAACTACTTGTTTTGAGGTTATGTATCACCAAACCCCGAATGGAGGGTGCAAATCCATTCAACATATAGTTCCCGGAAAATTATATGCCTTGTTTGCCCACGTGTATGATGCATTTCATTTGTTTGATTAAACAAATTGTTTGAAATTTTGTTACAAGAAGTTATTTATGGAAATAGTTCTCACTAAGCCTGTTAGCTTATACCCCCATAGATATCTTTTGCAGTTCCCTTATCTGTGGTTGAGGCAACGAGGACCTTGCAGTTAGGTAATTTCTTTTTGGATAAGGAAATTCTAAATGAAGTTTAGTGTTGGATAAGATGTATAATATTCTTGTGATAGATTTGTGAATAAGGGAAATGTCCCTAAGTTTGTAAGATCATTGATATAAGTAAATGAATATTATGAATCCTCTTTTCTTAATATATTATTATATCTTCTTAAGCTTCATAATTTCATGTATGGTCCTCTAAATTTGTGAGAGCATGTCTTACACTTAATATCAAAGCTTTTGGGAGTGGCTAAGGTTGTCATACTTAAGCTTTAATATTGAGTGTGGCGGACTGTTACGTTTAGGGTACCCCTTGGGGCGTGACAATATCCCTCCACCTACTCCAGTTCCACAAACTCAATCCAATTTTCCTATTTCTCCTTCCTAAGTTCAAGTTCAAACTTAAGACACTACTCTACAATCTCATCTCCACCCTATTACACAATCACCACTGCTACAACAAATTGAAATTCATGATGAAGGAAGATTTATTCCTTTAGTTCAAGAGTCATACCTTACATTATCTTAACAAATAGAAGAAAGACTTGTTTCTTCTATTCAAGTAACTTCAAGGACATATCTACAAGAATTTTGACTTATGGTGACATTTGTTGATTTTGCAAATGTTGTCTTTCTTTTATATTCTAGCCACATTTATTAAACGTAGGTGCATATACATTATTAGTCATGTTTGTGTACAAATTTAGATTACATCGAACTATTATTACATTTGTAACTCTTTTGTAAAAGGAATCGTCACTAATTCCCATTATTAAATAAAATAAAATTTACCTCTTTTCTATATTCACTCAATATATGAATAAATAAAAAGAAACTAAATTTGAAAATATAAAGCGATTATTCATAAAAAAAATTTAAACAATTTTTTTTGAATCCAAACAAAAAAGAAAAGTAGAAAAGAAGATTAAAGATGCCAAAAAACAAAAACGTGCTCACACACATGCCAAACAATAGAAAAGGGCAAACAAAACCTCAGTCTCTACTCTCCAACTCTAACTCATATATTGTTGTAGGAAATCATCTAGAGTAGGGAGTTTGCCTCCATGTTGTTCGTCTACACAATCTTATTACTACATCTTACTTCCTACTTTAGGCTCTCTCTCTCTCTCTCTCTATCTATCCATCTATCTATCTATCTATCCATCTAAATGTTTTCGAGAAGAACAAATCACTTAAATGTGCTAATGTTTTCACTTTGTTGTTTTAAGTGGATTGCTTTAAAGATTTTATGGTTTTCTTGGTTGTGAATGTAATGTTTGTAGGTGACTTTGGAATTTTTGTGAAATCTTCCCTTAGGTTGTTTTCATTTGAAAATCAAATTACCACTGTGACAAGTTAAAGCTATCAAGATTGAAAGTTAGAAGCAATGTTTAAATTGGTGCTACTATTTTCAACTTATAATATCAATTTATATTTAATATTGCGTGATTTCAGTACATTTACGATGTTTTAGAAGATGCTATAACTTGTTGGCATATAGATGCAAATTTAAACTAAAAATGGAAGTATAATTAGGCTTTAGGAGAATAAATATGACTAGACCGAGCTTATTATGAATTCCTAAGTTTTCAAACATCTCTTTCTTTATACCCACTCTCTCTGTTATGGGCCTCAACAATATTAGAGAAGATAGAAATTGAAACAACTTGAAATGACATTAAAGTTTGTATTTTGGGTTGCATGATGTTATTGTGCTTTATTTGTGATTTTCAACTCTAATGCTAAATTTTGATTCATGATTTGGCTTCATAGCAGTATCATGATGGAGATCATGTGTTATATAAAACTACCACATCTTTCCATGTATGTACAATAGGAATATTGCAGGACTAAATGATTTCTAATGTGGTATTGCTAACATGGGTATTTGGCTTGCTTGCATTTCTTAATAGTTGCTAGATTATATCATTATATGACTTTTATTCACAGTTTGTTCAACTTAGGTATAGCCAAATATTAGTAGGAAAGAAAAGCAAAGAGGATGATTGGATGTTATAAAGACATGTTTTGTAGAACTAGATGAGCCAATGAAAGGACAAGTATGACCCATATGAAGTATTTTTCTTTCACACAATTTTCTTTCTATTTAGAGATTGCATTAAAATTGAAGCAAAACTATTTCTCTGTACTAGAAGTAAGAGAAGAAATAAAACTAACTAATTTCCCTAACTTTTGTGGTAGAAGATATATGAGCAAAATATATTTTTGTGTTTTTTTGGCCAAAAAAAAAAATTGATAAAGACTAATTAGCACATGTCTAAACTTGATGTTTTCTCCTGCCTATTAAAATTGTATGGTTGTACGCATTTCATTTTTAATATTTAGAAAAGAAGGAAAACTTGGTATGGGTTTCTATCCTGTTGTTGTATTCCATGTTTTTTACCTATAACCATAGCATGTCATGATACTGACATTTGTTAGAGTTCAAGGCTCGAACAAAGGACCTTTGTGCCCTATCTAAAATTTCTAAATGTAGTTGTTGAGTAAGGAGGTCATCTTTTGTTAATTTTGTCAATATAGGCCATTAACTAAATTCTTGAAGTTGAATTCTATTCCATAACTTTCCTATTTCATTTCCCCAAGAAAGGAAAAAGAATGTGCATGTTACAAAACTTGAATATACTTGATGGTTTTAGTCATTATATCATGTAATTCTTTTTGTTATAAAATACTTCCTTTTCCTTGGCAGCCTATTTTTGGTTTTGAATGCATGCATATATGAAGTTTTTGGTAGAATCATTACTTGAGGGTGCTTACTCAATTGTGCTTCGAATGTTTGAATGTATATGGTAAATTAAATTTGTATGCTGGCATTGTTGTCATTGTATTTACTTCACCATCACTGGGGAAATCAATTCCCCTAAATTAACAAAAAATTGAGCAACCTATCCATGAAGGATTTTATTAAGAATATCAACCTTGTTTCAATCCATTATCTCAGGTTTCTACTCCATTGGGATTTGTCTCGTCCTATCTTTTTCTTTCTTTTTTTTTTTTAAATCCTATAATACTTGCAAAAGAAAAAATTTTCTAGTAGCCTTTTGATTATCCATGAATGAAGGGTGTCATACTGCTGAATATAGTTGGTGCAGGTACAAATAGCTTTCTTTCTTTTGGCCTCTCCTGCTGTTGGCTCACCAGCTAAGGGATGTCCTTGTAAATTGCAAAATAGGATTTAATATAATGGAACAACAATAAATGGATAATGTTATAGAATTGTTTGCTTTTTTCATATCCTATCATTCAATCTCAAGCAAAAAAAATCTAGTCATATAGATATTATCACAGAGTGGACAATTTTCCTCCTTGGGGTCGGTTTAAGACTTGAGAGACACCTTCCCAATCCTTTGTCCAGCTTTATATAAACATACATATATATTGCAACAAGTGAAATATTTATTTATTTAACAACTTTAATCCAGCATCCTATCAACTAAGCATTTGATTTACTAGCTTGCTCCTTTTTTTTTTTTTTGTTAAATTAGATATATAATATTCATATTTTTCTATATTCATAGCTTATTATGTCTTTAAAATTGACCTTATCTCTGAATTATATGAAGTATATTATTTTTGTCCCTTAGATGTCAATTTTCCACTTTATAATTAACAAAGTGTTTTTATTATTTTTTAGTATTATTTTATCCCTATTTAAAATAGTCAAATGGTATACATAAGTAAATTTATTTTTTTAACTTTCATAAGTCCTGACAGTTAATATCTATTGTAGTATCCGTATATTGCTCTGTTAAACAAGCTCCGCTGCATTCCAGAATTTGTTTGAATTGCTCGATAGAGCCTTTGTCCGTCCTCTCCACCTGTGATAACAAGTCAACATAATGTTAGCTACAATTTTGATTTATATGCTTAGTCTTGTAATGTTTTATATAAAAATTTCATTTATATATATATGTGTGTGTGTGTGTGAATTTATATATCGAGAGATGTAGTTTTAAATATATCTGTATTAAAGATATGGCAGAAGTATCCTAGTGCGCATAGCATATTAAATAAAGCTATTGGAAGACCAATGGAGTTGAAAATAAATGATGTGATGACTATAGTTGGTGATAAATGTTTGGTTTTTTAGTGCCTTGATTATACAAATATGCTTATAGAGTTTTTTACCACTAATGATTTTGCTTGTTTGATGGCCAATTTCTTCAACTTTCAGTAGAAAATCCGTGATTAAAAACTTCAATTTTTTTTTAGTGTATTTTTGGAGGTTCTGATAATTCTTCATTGCCATTCTTTAACAACTTTTGGAACAGTGTTCTTCAAGCTGTTTCAGTCATGATTTATGTTAATTATGTTATCTTTTAGTATTAGTTGATTGATTATTTCCATTGATTCGGATAACAATAAAAATGATGAAAAAAATTAATAAAAGAGATTGATTCCATTTGATTGTGCCAATTACTTCATTTTCTTGGATAGGTATCGCGACTATAAAATTTTGGCTCTAATTGATGTACTTTTGGTTCGGTGAAAGAAATTCTAGTAAGCCCAAAGAAATTCATTAAAAAAAATTAAAGGAAACATTGTGTTCAGTTTTGTTTATTTATTATAAAGTAATTAATTGTACGCAGCTTTGTTCAATCAAACCAGTCCATAAGACAATGTACCTGTCACTTATGCTGTTTTTCGTGTTTGTAGGTTTTTTTTTCCAAATGCATTGTTTATTTGAACTTGATAATATTTTCCTTCTTGTTATGTTAAAATACACAATTCGAGATTTTCTTCAATTAAATTAATAGGGGGATGCATACAGGTATTTGAAAGTCTGGTTCAGATGTCTGGTCATATTCTAATTGTATGATATCCATTGATCATCATTGGTTTAGTTGTATACTTTCCATTTATTGTATTTTTTTATTGTATCTGTTTTAGTTACTATATTGAATTCGTCCAGTTTTTATTATCCATTAATATCTGAGGAATGAAACGAAAAGATAGTAAATGAATGGTCATATATACTGAGCTAGAGGTAAGGTTTATCAAATACAATATACTTTGATAATGATTGACTATCAATTTAAACCTTTAAGTATACGGACATATCTTCAGCTTCATGGATAGAAATTATTATAAAATCAATTAAACAAGAAAGTTAAAGATAATTTGGATATAATAATCCTTCAAAGTAAATATTGCTTTCTGTTATGCGTTATACATGTATATAGATAAATATATAAAGGGGATGATATATCTACACATCTACTTATGACATTTGTTTTTTTATTTTTTTATTTTTTTTTTAATTATGATTGATAACATTTTTCGTTTCAGATCAGTGTTTTGGAAATAGCGCATGGAGTTTTGATTGGTCATATTTGCCTATTTTGAGTGCCCTGAGATATAGAAAGTGGACAGTAGACGAGGATGAATGATCCAAGTAGTGGGAATAATAATACAGTGTTACCCTCTGCTCCAAACTCTTATAGTGTGAGTTATAAAATACTTTTGCTTGGGGTTTTTAATTTGTTCCTTAATTGTAAATTTGATTTCAATTAAGAAATATTTAATATGATATTATTTTATCACATAATAAATGATAAGAAAATAGATGGTATATATAATCACTTGTCTGCTGAAAGCATAAAGAAAAAGAGTTAGTTAAGCACATCTACTAGTTTAATTTGTCATTTATAAGAGTAAAAGTACATAGAATGATTGTGATATATCTATTCTAACAGTACAACGCGGATTATCCCATTACTTGGGGTAAGTTTTGTCATTAATTTTTCATAAAACTTTCTTTCTTTATATTGGGAAGAACATCTTGAAAGCTTCCTTAGTGGATGAAGAATTGCAAATGGTGATGAAGAAGTCAAATCTGATGTGATATGTGTTAGACAGTACACTGATGGTCTCTTTCCAGCCAGTAGCAAAGAATTTGCAAAGTGCATATTTTACACTATCTGTATGGGATATGGAAATAGGCATATCTCACAATTATATGCTTTTCCATTGCAACTATCATCTAAAGTGTTGAATCTAGGGATTTAGCTCATGTAAGTACTCTTCTCATAGAGAATTCCAATAGGATGCATAAGTCTGTTTTAAATATTGTTTTAATATGCTAATCAGTTGAAAAAGTCTCTACTCTTTAAGGTTCTTGTTTATGATTTAAGCTTTTGCTCTAGTGTAAAAAACGTTATGGTTCTACAAGCATTTAGAGGGCAGAGAATGGATAAGGAAAGGAAACATAATATATCTATAGCATTTCTTATATAAATTCAAATATTCATTGATTCCATTAACAAGGTCAGTTAAATTTTAGCTTTGAGGCCACCAATTCACGGGCAAAGTTGCTAGCTAGTGAAGTTGGCTCATGGCAACTTGACGTTCATATGGTTGGTGTTGTATTTGCACTGCTTTCACTATTAAGTAGCTTAATGGGAAGTGACCATGAAAGGTAAGCAAGAATGGAGATTATCTCTTACTAAGAAAGGAAGATTCTGTGTGTATCCTTAAAATTAGTAAATCATATGTCATTCTATACTTCTTGCATCTTTTATTTAATTATTTATTGTGTAACTAATTCTTTGGCATTCATGCCACAACCCTTGGTTTGGTTTTATCAAGTGTATTTGATTTCTTCATGATATCTTGACATGTCAATAATATATTCCAACTTTCTGTAGCATTCAATAAATTAAACAATTACTTTGGCATTAATGAACTAATATACCATGTCATTGTGGTCTTGGTTCCTAATTGGTGCATTAAGGGAGAGAATAACTAGTTATTAGTAAAGTTTTCATGATTGGACAGAAAAATGGGATAAGATTCTTTTAAGTTTCTCATTTAGGAGTATTTTTAGTCATTATTATTTTGCTTTTAGGCAACCACCTATTAGTGTTATTATAGATTTTCTTAGCATCCTGTTTATTTGTTTTTCCATATTTCCCCCCTCTAGAGTTGACAAGGTGCTTAGTTTTGGGATGTGATATTTACATATTCAAAAATGAATTTTGTATGTTCCACATGCTATAATTTTTTCATTTCTGAGAGCGCAAAATTTCCCTAAGTTTTAAAATTGCTATTTTATTAATACATTTTTATTGTGTTGCATTCACAATATTAGTCAATGAAGGACTAGTAAATAGGGGACCTTGTTGATTTTTTTCTTAAAGCTTTTGTTGTTAATTGTTTCCAAAGTCTTTTTTTACCAGACTAGTAGGTGATTTGATTTTGAATTTCTTCTAGAAATGTTACATCGAATCAACTTGTAAACCAATCTAATAATTGAATTTGAAAAACGCAAATAATATCAAATTTTGGATGTTTAGGTGTGGTTTAGCTTTGAAAATAGATTTACCCATGTTTAGAGCTTGTTTGATCTTCATCTAATGTACCTTGAAATTTGTACCAATTCATTTGTGATCTTCATCTAAGTACCTTAACAACCACAAGCTAAACCACCGTAACTCTTAACCTTTTGAAAGAAAACACTGAGGTTGTCCTCAAGAGCCATTTTTTCATACATACAAAATGTTTTGACCTATTAATGTTTAAGTCTTAAAGATATTCTATTATTTTAAAACTAGCTGAGCTTACACGATTAGTGAATCAACTTTGCTCAAATTTCGCAAGTAGCTTAGGTTGAATTTGACATTACGCTTTCATTTTCTATCTTTTTTTTTTTAAATCCAATAAATATACATACGTGGTCCTCACTACCTTAATTATTATGTTATAGGATATGCAAAAGGACAAGTTTAGTCTCTTACCTCATCTACTGATGATGATGATGATAATGAAGGCAATGATGATCCGAATTGAGGAAGGAGATAGAGGGATGTTTTTGAGAAAATTCAAAACATATGTTTCAGATACAAAAAATTTTAAAGTTTTTGGAATTGATAGATTTGATGTACTATAAGACTTATGTTTTCCTTTGAATTGATGCTTGTCAAAATTGATCGTTGTTAAATTTAATTTACTTTGAGACTTATTTGAGAGACATTACTTATGATTTATGAGTTTAATGTTAACCGTCCAAACTTGGTGATGGTTGTCAAATGAAATTTTTGTTTGGCATATATGTTGCACAAATAGGTGTATGATGTAGCCACTTGTTTACAAATTGCAAATTAGAAGAATAGTCGCGTTTACCAATGGAAAAATTAATTGGATGGTCACTATTAAACAAGACTAATTTACAAGATTTGTCATGGTTTATCATGACAAACCTAAACTAATCTAGTAGAATAGTCACTTTTAAACGTGACTACTTAATATGATTGGCCATGTTTATAAATTATAGATTTAGAAGAATAGCCACATTCACTAGTGGCAAAATTAGTTAACGGGAATGTTAAACACGACCAATTTACAGCATTGGTCATGGTTAAATATGATAAACTTGAACAAATCTAGCAAAACAACTGCTTTTAAATGTGGCTAGTTTCCATGATTGGCACGTTTACAAATTGCAAATTTAGTTGGCGGGTAATGCTTGTACTAATTAGCACTATTAGCCACGTTTAACAATGGGGATAATACTGTGTGATTGCAATTAGCTACTCTAATGCATTGCTTATACCTTATGATTCGTTACATTTGAAAGTGGCACACTATAAGACCATTCACTCCTTAGGCTTCTTTAGTGATGTCTTCTATTTAAATGTGACCAAATCAATTCGCAACACACCTTTGGCAATGTCTACTAGCCATGGTAATTTAAACATAACTTATAATATTTAGCCATGTTAAATGTGCATACATCCACATTTAAAAATGTGGCGCAAGACAATGATAGGGATGATGCTAGATTTGCTAGTGGTGATGCTATTTCTACTAATGTTGAGGTTATTGTTGTGCTAATATTGAGATTGGTGCCTCTAGGGAGATGGAGTGTGGTATGGCTAATGAGAATGTTAGTAGAGAGGCCAAAATTGAACCATCTTCTTTTATTATAGATACAATTGTTGTGAATAAGGGTGACAATATTGTTGTTAGGAACGCAAAAAATGAAGAGAATAACGACAATAGTGATGACAATTTTGATACGGAGGTTGATTACGGGATTAAAGAACTAAAGCATGAAGAAATGTAGAAATAGAAGAAATAGATAAAAAGGGTTCTCCAATTGATAATATTTAACCTTAAAATTCCCCATATGATGATGCTCCTACTGAACCTAACCCACCCAAGTCCATCCCATCCAAGCAACTACAAGACAAAGCTAAATTTGCACCTTTTTCTTCAGGTGAATCAATTAAAGTTACAAAAGAGCAAATAGAACGTATGGTAAATGAATCACTTGAAAGCATTTACTTCAATTCTTAAGGAAACAACATATGAAGTTTTGTATGGTAAATTTGCTAACATGGAGGATGAGAAAGTAAAGAAGAAGAGAGAGGGTGAGAGGAGAAAAAAAGATAAAAAGAAAACAAACTAATTTATATGTTATGCTTTTAACAAACATTCTTAGACAAATTGTTGATGAATTTGTAATTACTTATTTTTTTAGCAAAATTTCTTATACAAATGATTTTTGCAAATTTTAGTTAAATTTTATATTTTTGCTAACTTATAATTTATTGTCTTTTTGTGAAAGATAATAAATTTGATAAGGGTAGATATACCTCAATCACGACAGTAGATAAAAAGAAATCTAAGAAAAATTCTCTTGATAGGATTTACTTGTGATTTCAATCGCATCTATGGTTTGGTTACTATTTTAATTCATTTACTTCACAAATTCATCCATGCAGTGAATTACACTTGTGATTCACTTTAATAGTGTTCACATTCCCTTCATAGATTTAGTTGTAGTATGAATCGCACTCACAATTTGACCTTACCTTGTTTCCTTAATTTTCATAGTTTCAATCCCAAGTGCAAGCATAACCGCAATTACAAAATGCCTTAACCCACAATTATAAATCAGGGAAGTTTGTCCTCTCTTTAAAATTTTTCATCATACTTCATGCTTATATGTGATGTTTTTCTCCACTTAATTTTCATTGTCTAGACATTGAGGACAATGTCATCTTAAGTGGGGGAATAGGGTTTAGTAAGATGAAAAGTTAAATTTGAACATTGAATAGAGTAATTTGTGCTTGAAATTGATCAAATTTTCTCTTATATTTATATGAAAATATAGAATGGTATTAAATTTGAAAAACAAATTATTTTTCTTGCTTTTGTCTAAAGTAGACCATTAAGTGATTTAAGTGATCTTAGCATTAAACACAATTCTCTTACATTTGTGCTATTTTTATTGTGCTAGAATTACTTTTGAATTTCACGTGAGTAGTCTTGTTATTTAACTTAAGAATTTAGATTTGGAATTAACTTAAAATCCCTAATAAGAGTTACTCAATTGGTTTTTTAAGCTTAAATGATTATTACACTCTTCAATTTGGTCACTTTGAGAGCTTTATAGTCTTTTGTGAATGTTCAAATGAGATTTATAACTTGAATTTTTTTTCCTTATACTGAAAACAATATATAGAGAATATAAAATTGAAGGCTTAAGCTAGTATAGGTAGGCGTTGGTCCCTAAGAACGATTATTTGAAAACGATGCTAACTAAATATAAGCCATTAAAAAGGATTCATTTAGTATGAGCGGTATCGGTCCCTAAAAAGTGCAAGATTTGACTCCTCTACTAATTAACAAAGAAAATAAAAAAGGAAATGTGCTTAAAAGGCTGGTTAATATGAGTGTGTCTGGTTCAATAAAAAAAGCGTGATTCGTTCCTTGCTGTATGCTATCTATATTAAAAAAAAAATTGATGAAAGTTGACAGTGCAAACAAGGAAGAAGATTTATGAGATGAATTGATGAAATGCCTTCACTTTTGAGTATAATATTTAGAGAAGTGACAAAGGAAGTTTATACTTATGAATATAAGGGGATGAAGTTAGTTAAGTCTTTCTTACTTTGATCGATCGTTTGGATAGTTTTCACTTTGGATTCTGGTTTACACAATGAGGGTAAAAGCTAATTTACTTAGATTAATTTGGTAATTCTAGTACAAGTACCTTGGCACATGTTATAGTGAGATTGATGGAGTAATATGTGCGATAATTGCTAAGATTGCTAGGTGGTTGAAAAGGTAAAAGTGAGACAATTGAGCTTAAATGAATGAGAATTTTAAAGTAAGTAATTGAAAAGTACCATTTATGATTTGTTTTCCTACCTAGAAAAGTTCTACTTTTGTTCTTGTCCTTGTTTTGATAAATTATTTACTTAAGAACAATCAAAGCTTAAGAGTGGAGGAATTTTGATAACTTGAATTTACTCTATTCAAAACAAGGGGATTTACACTTTTTGTTGACTTATTTGTTAAAATCCTCATGAAATAAGCGTTCATATTATAAGTTATTGTTTTTAGTTCACTTGTGCTCAAAAGAAGGATTGAAGGTGATTGATTAAAAAATGGAATTAAAACAACAAATCAAGAAATCACTAGAGCATATGTGCCCGCAGTCAATGACACGCCCTAAAGGATACCCTAAACGTAACAGTCCGCTGCATGATAAACGAGACTTAAGAATCACTACCATAGTCATTCAAAAGTCTTGTATTAGATGCAAGGCATTCCCTTTCGATAATAGAATATATATGTAGTTGGAGATAGATAGTTCAACTTGTTATATTAAGCATAAAAACATAAACCACAGATATCTCAGGATCATTTACAGAATTCTAAGGGGCATTTCCTCCGCAAAATAATAAGTAAAGATATTAGTTTTTAATAACGATATGAGCATTTAGGTTTCCTACGAAAGACTAAACAAAGGCAATCATAAACTTCTAAGGGAAACTCCTAACTTCACATTACCTGATTTGGCTAAGTCCGGGGATGCAACCATATGTATGGGAACTGCATAAAAAAGAAGCTATAGGGGTATAAGCTACGCTAGCTTAGTGAGCTTCATTTGCAAAATTAAATACTCATCCTAACAATGAGGCAGGCAAGTTATATTAGACAATCATATGAGATGCATAAGTACGTGAGTATACAACACATAAGACATTTTGGGAGTCTTATGTTGAATGGATTTACGCCCTTCATTCGAGGTTAGGTGTTTTAGTCCCATACGACCATATATTTCAATTTTTCTCATTTAAATAGTGGTTGATTCAGGTGCCCACCCACTCATTGTTTATGTAGTTGATTCAAGTGCCTACTCCACTTCCATTTTAATTCAGGCGACTCCATGCCACTATCCAAGTTTTCAGCCTACCCGTTGCCTAACTATTATGCCTTTTTCCCACAAAGGTATAATAACAAATGTAATGTGACTTACATATGTTATTCATGGGAAATTTAGTTATATGGTCATGGCATATTATTTAATTGAATTATAGGCGATCATAGAAATTTCAGACACTTCAATTCTATACTAAATCATAAATATATTTATAATAATTCCCATTTTGATATTCTTATCATCGATTCAACCAAGCAGAATTCACATGCACATTCCAATTTTATCTTACTAGTTCTAATGCCATTATCATTATAAGCACAATCATAAGCATGAAATTTAAGGAAAGTGAATTCACTTGGCCATGGACACCAGTCTCTAATAGTAGTACTTCAGAAACGAGAATTCCCTTGATTCAAAGTCACCTAAACGAAAGAAATACCCAAATGAGAATTTCAAACCATAGCTAATTCTAACCTATTAAATAAAAACTCTTAAGTTCGTAATTTTCGTGGTAGATAGAAATTCCAATTTAAAACGGCCATAACTTGGTCATTTTAACTCGGAATTTTGGAAATAAGCTATTGATTCCTATCTACTTCGAATTACCTATCTATTTATGTTGTTATTCATAGGTTTTGAAAACTTTTAGGTCTTGCAAAACTCGGATCAGATCTGATTATAGCTAGAAATTGCATTTCTGAAATTGTTTTGTGAAATTTGCATTGTTTCTACCAAGTATATTATATGTGCATGCAATATGTACGAGTTATTATCACGAATGACATGATATGAAATATCTACATGTATATCCTTAATGGTTTTTGGTTAAAAAGAATTTTGGAAAATCTTTACTTTGTAACAACTTCAAGAACATTTGGTTGAAAAAAACTAGCTTTATCCCTTTGAAAATCATCTATATTTATGCTAAGATCAAACCTTGATGACCTATATACCTAATTTCTTCATTATCTTAATAAAATTCTTCATTTAAGAGTTGGGAGATAGATGTTTAAATATGGGTTTTGCCTAGTGACGAATTTTACAAAATTTTAGAAAATGAAAATATTGTTTGATCTAGTTTGGAAATCTTTCTTTTGTTTTAGGTTTATACTTTGATAAAATCCATTTACTCTTATCAAAATCAAGTCTTTATTACATCTATTCCCTAAGGCTTCTATTTTTCTATTAAAATTCTCATTTTGGCAATTGGAAATAAGTGTTTAAATGGGGGTCATTTTTAGATCCGAATTTTGAAACTTGTATTTGAGATTATTTCTTGTATAAAACTCATTTAATCTTTCTAAAATTAAGTACTAACCAAACCTATTCCCTAAGGTTTCCACTTCTTTAATAAAACTCTTGTTTTAGGGTTGGAAAAGGTGTTTTCATGGCATTTCACCCTAGTTACAAATTTCAAGCTCTCATTGGGGTTGAAACAATTTCTAACTTATCTTTTATAACATTTTCCTTGTTTTGAACATTTTTCTTAGTAGAACAAAGCTCAACTTATAAAAATCATTCCTTTATGATACCTATCCCAAAGCCCTTCATTTCAAATGTAAGATCTTCATTTTGGAGTTGGAAAATAGGTTTTCTAAATGGGTTTCCTCATGATCCGAAGTTCAAAAATCATTTTTTTTGTTGAAACAAAGATACATCTTGGACTTTCTAACATTTTCTCACTATTATAATGCAACTACAAGTTTTTATGTATATAAGACAAAAATCTATGGTATTTATGTACTCTAAAAAAATAGATCTATTATGTCATGCAAGTCATGGATGCAAATGAAATATCAACATATATGAGGTTAAAGAAAGAATATGTGCACAAAATATCATTAAAAACATCATATGATCATAGTATAGCAAGATAATAACAAAACAACTTAAATAGAGAGATTCACAACATTGTGACAACAAGAATATCATGCTTAAGTGCTTTCACATCCCTAGCATAAAGCTAGTAGGGATTTTAGTGGAACCACACATGTATGATCTTGCCATGATATGTTTTATTGTGGTAGGGTATAGATCTATTACCTATTAAATGTTTGGAGTAAGAAAAACTTAAAAGAAAATTTGCGCGTGTGTGTGTGAGGGAGGGGAAGTTTCATGGCAAAGAGAGGGAAGAAAAGGAGAGAAATTTTTCCAAAAGTTTGATTTTGTGAGAAAGAGAGAAAAGTGAAAAGTGAATTGTAAAAGAGAGATTATATAGGAAAAGAAATTAGGGTCTGTGTGAATAATAAAATGGAGAAAAATAAAACAATGTGAGGGCATATTTTTTTTTTTGGGGGTGGGGGGGGGTTGGGTCGTAAGGTTGATAAGATCATATTTTATACAAATCTTGATAATTAAAAGAGCTAGAATGGATATTTGTTTTAATTAAATTTTATGTTTCAGGACTAATTTGGATAAAGAAATCAAAACAAAAAAATTTGAATTGAAAAGAGGAAAAATTGAAGTCAAGGCCGGCAATTCATCATTGAAAGCCGCCGGCTTTTAGACGGCGTAAAATCCAAGGCCGTTGCAGCACAGCCAGCTTTGCCCAGCACAAGTTAAACAACATTCAAAGCCGCCTCAAAGCTGCTGGCGTAGAAGATGAAGCAGCTGCGTACATGAAGGCCGGCAGCCCAGAAATGAAACATCACCAGCTTTGAAGAAGTTACATTAAAAGCCGGCACGTAAGCCGCCGGCCTTGAGGCAGCGTACACTATAGATTTGAAAAGACATGAAGATATCCAACGCTTGGTGGAAAATGAAGCAACACATCTGTTGGAATGCCTACGTCGGTGCTAAAGCCGCCGGCTTTGGGACGACGGTCGTTATAAATTAGCCCAACGCTTCATTTCTGACTATATACGCCGGCTAGATCTATATCTAAGCCGCCGGCGTTGAAGCGACCTACATTGTAACTGATATTGAAGGCTGCCAGTGCATTGCCTGCGCAAAGGACAATTTGAAGATACGTCGCCTGTAAGCCTCCGGCGTAGGATCCATAACGGCCGGCGTACATTGTGAAACAGCAATGATCATTCAATGTTTTGCACGAAATTTTTCCTATAAATAGGGGGTCTTCTCCTCACTCTGAGAATCATCTAAGTATCCAATACTCCAATCATCCATTCCACATTACAAGTAGCTCTATAATATTTAGAATTAGGCATTTCATAAGAGATTTTTGAAGAGATATTTGAAGTTATACAAGATTTGCAAGTGAAGCTTTAGTATTTTGAATTGGTGATTTCTACTCTTATTCTTTTTATGCAATTCATATACTTGAATATTCTGATCATAATGAAATCATTTGCAATTTCTTATCTGATTATTGAATCATCATCCATGAGTAGCTAAATCCTTTTTGTGGTAAGTTGATGAAACTTTAGACATGCTAAAATGATTTTTGAATCCATGTTATGAGATATTTAGAATCTTGAAATATTCATATTGAATTCTGATTATTCAACATGTTTTGGTGTATAAGAATTCTAGTAACTCGGAAGGGAAATTAGGGTTCATATGAATTCATAAATTAAGATTAAATTGCAATTGCGGAAGCGGTGTAGTTTAATCTATTTTAGAAATTATCCATGAATATTAATGCAACATTTTATGTTGATTTCTCACTGAGGAATTAGGAGATTTTAATATAAAGTATTAGTCAATTATAGAATCGGGAGATTTATAATTGTAATTTTGATTCCACTAATGATTTATTTAACGGAAGTTATTGAATTGTTTTGTGGTTTAAAAGGTTTTCAAACTTTGTTTTTAAATCTTGATAATTTCTTATGAATGTTCATGAATCTAATTATCATTATAACATGAGTTCAAGTTGATTGGCATTAGTTTAAAGTGGATTCTGCTCCTTTCCACACTTTTCACCATATCCCTCTCTTTAAAAAGCTCATTGCATTTATATAGATAATTAGTTAGATAAAATAGTTTAACTTAATCATCTTTAAAAAGATCAATTGCCTAGATATTAGTATTAGTTGATAATTGTTTAGTAGTTAGTAAATCCTCGTGGATCGACACTTTATTCATGCTATATTACAATAGAAGACCTAGTACGCTTGCTAGAAATATGCTTTAAAATCCAATACTAATCAGAGCACATCAAGGGTCACGCTGGTTTTGAAAGCGGGAGAGAGAGTGTGTTATGTGATTTGTTTTGTGTAATAAAATTCAAATTTAATAAGTAATTTAAGTAGTAAGACTTGTATTAGAAAAGAAAATGTAAGGAAAAATGATGTTAGATTATAAGAATAGGTTGTAAGGATTAAGAATAGGGTATGGGTGGTTGTACTTGGTGAATAGTGTGATAGAAATCAAAAAGTAGATTAGACAATTAAATTACCGGTAGTAATAAAAATACGACAAAAAGGCTATAACCGTAATTTTTATAAACCGAAAAAGTTTTATAATTATATTTTTGAATTTCTTATTAAATTTTGGTTCTAACGAGTCCTATGTAATATGTTTCTATTTTCAAGTCCCAAAGACCGATTTTCAAGAACAGATCCCGATCGGGTCCGAAACGAATGAATTTCTTTGAAATCTGATCTTTTTATGTTTTGATAAATTATTTAGGGCTATAATCTAAAGCTAACTCATTCCTATTGTTCTGGGGTTTCGTTCTCGGGATTGCCTAACTTAGGGTTTCTAGGTCCAATTAGTCATAGAGTATTCTTTTAAGGTTTTGGTTTTTGGTTCCAATCTCCGAAACCGAATTCAGGTTGCTAAGAAAACGAGGGCTTATAGTCAAACCTTGCGATCCCAAATTACACTTCAAAACTACGCTTGTAGTTGATCAAGAAGAAGATTATCAAGAGAAAGCAACAAGTTCAATTGCAATTTCAAGGATGCAAGCAACTGACTCTGTGATTTCCCTTGTGACCAAGGTTGAAATGCACCTCAGGTTCAATCGTGGCTTGAATTCTATTCGTGATTTATCATGATCATCGACCCTTGATACAGGCTAAAATTCTATTTTGTTTGTGACATTTCAAATTTGCCACATAAGTGTGGCACTTAATATAAATAGCTTTAGTGTTACGAATTAAGGGGTAGACAAATACTTTACACTCATTTTGTTTTTTAGATATTTTTGTATCATGACTAACTTAGGAGAAATTCCAGTGAGAGAAACTTCTTCTCCTAGGGTTTGGAGTTTTGAGATTAATTCAAGAGCTTAAGTTCAATTGCAAGGATCTTTGTGCTTCATATGTGTCACACCCCGAAGGGTACCCTAAACGTGGCAGTCCGCCGTACACAATATTAAAGCCTAAGAATGACCACCTCAGTCACGCGAAGGCTTCCATACTATGTACAAGGCGTCTAACACATAAAGGAGACAAATCGGAATGATACATTTTATGTTGATACAATTGAGTAACAATGTAAAGGAAATACAATCCACTATACTCCAAATACAAAACACTATACTTCAAAATACAATTCATCAAACTTCAATTACATTCATCCCAAGACTTCACTACATAAAACTATTACAAGGCAAATCGTAAAGCTTAGCCAAAAACTTCAAGCATTCATTATCTTGCCGGAATCCCGAAGTCATTCTCGACTTCAACCATCGGTCCCCACTTAGCATTCTTGGAATAACCTGCTCATTTAAACAACTATTGGGGTATAAGCTACACTAGCTTAGTGAGAATTCCCTTAATTCCGTACCATAACAAACAAGTTATTAATCAATCATATGCTATGCATGAACAAACACGTGAGCAAGCAATTATGTATGGGTAACCGGAACCCACACACAGAACGGATTTACGCCCTCCGTATCTTGGGTTAGGAATGGTATTGAGTCTACACGACCGCTGCTAGTCCCCAAGCCCTGGCTCTTAGCACTCGACTCGGCTAGGCTCATCCAAGGATGCATCCACATGCGCCTTAGTACCCTAGAATGAGCTCTGGCACCGGGCTCGTATTCAAACGAGTCCTCGGACCATACCGATCGACCTGCGTAGGAGTAGCACGCTACCAAATGCAATATGTCTGATGCGATGCATGATCAATTTACTTTTTGCTTAGGTCAAAATATTTATACATTCTTTAGAGTGACCAGGCAATATCATACACATAAATAATATGAACCATGCAGTTATCCAATCAAATCGTGGTTTCGATATGCTTTAGTATTCCTTGGCATACATTCATCACAGTCTCATCATATATCCCATCCCCATTCATATCGATTTTTATCTTGTTCCTAAAATTCTAATGCGACTAATTACAAGCACAATCAAGGTAACAAAACAAGGAGAAAACTCACTCAGCCATTGGATCACCGGTCTTCTAGTAATAATAATCCGGTGGTAGGGAATCGTCGAACTCGGGATAACCTAAAAAGGAAGAAATACTCTAATCAGTATTTCAACTCAAACTAATCCAACGACTTCATACGAACTTATCAAATTCGTAATTCGCGTCCTAAGCGGGAATTCCAACTTAAAACGGCCATAACTTGGTCATTTTAACTCGGAATCTCGCAAATTTTATATCGATTTCTATCTACTTCGGAAGAGCTTTCTAAATACGAAGTTTAAATCAAGTTTTGAAAATATCTAAGCCTCGGAATTGAGGGATCAGATCTGTACAGCGGGTTTATCAATTCCAAAAATGCGGTTTTCATGAATGCATTTGAGATTCCTAAGTATGAAATGATACTAAATGCAATGGTAATGATTTTCCCTATCATGAATGTCATGATGTGAACTTTAATGAGTCTATGTTCTTATAACTTTTTAATTTAAAGAATTTTAAAATAAACTTTTCTTAGAAACCATTTTACCAATGTTTAGTAAGTGAATTCACTACACTTGACCACAACTACATATTACAAGGATTTTCTTTAGAAAAACTCTACTTTGTTTAAAGAAATTTTGACCCTTATATTAGTTATATCCTAAGGCCTTTATTTCTTTAATAAAATCCACATTTGTAAACTTTTAAGTGGGTCTTTTACTATGGGGTTTCCAAAAATCCGAATTTAAAAAGTCCATTTTCAAGTTGATTCTTTAGGAAAAATATTTTTTGTACTTAAAACTTTAAGTATTTATTATACCTATATCCTAAGGACTTCATTTATTTAAGAAAATATCATTTTTGAAGTTGGAAAAATAGTGTTTTCTAACCCTACATACATTATTACGAATTTCATCTATATGACTTTTAGTTCAAAACTTCTATTGGACTTCATTTCTTGTTTCCAACATTTTCTTTAGAAAAATCTCATTTAGACTCATGAAAAATACTACCAAACATTATCTATTACCCATAGGCTTCATTTCTCTTGTAAAATACATGTTTAGAAGTTGATAAAAGTGTTTTTAACCTAGGTTTCTAAAGTCATCCGAATTTACACAAGTTCATATTTTGAAAAGCGTTTTCCTTTTTGACTTTATTAACTTATCTAACCATAGATCTACATACTAGGAAGGTTATTTACTAAGGACAAAACATTAAAAACTATGAATGCACATAAACTCAAAATGAAGATGAGATCTTAAATGTCTACATGAATAAGAGTAGTAAAATGATAGATCTACTATATCAAGTGCTTAAATAGGTTTTGAAAACATAAAAACTATATTTTTACAAAAGATCTTTAGTTCAAAATACTTTTTGATGGATAAACATAAAGCTTTTGTCATGAAAGCTCCTTTAAAGGTTAGATCTATTTTGTAATGGTTCGGTATTCTTGTTTTGATATTTCATTGTCCCTACTAAGAGATCATGGGGACACTTGGTTGAAATATCCAAGAATTACTTAGCCATAACAAAGATCTAAAGATGGAAAGGGTAAAAGGCTTACTTACTTGAAGGTAAATGGAAGATGAAAAGAAGAATGGAAGTTGTGTGTGTGTGTGGGGGCTTAGGGAAGTTTCGGCCAAAGGGGGGAAATGGGGAGAGAAAAGAGAGCTTTTTGAGAGTTTTTCACTTTCCAAAGTTGAGAATGAAAGAATGAAGAGAGAGAGAGAAAAAGTAGTATATATATAAGTTGGAATTAGGTTAAATGAAGTTAGTTTAAAAGAAAAAAAATTTGCAAAATGGACATGGGGAGGGGGGCCATGTCACGTCGGTCTTGTAGCTTGTAGGGAAGAAGAAGTTTGAAAATTTTGCTTTATTTTGATTGATTTGACTTGATATGTAATTGTCATAAAAAGTAAGAAAAGATAAGGGACAAAATGTGTAGAGAAAAGAGGGTGATTTGAGTGATGGTAAGAGTTGAAAGTGTAGAGTGTGCTAATAGGTAATATAGGTGGTATAGGTGTCACTTTTTGAATAGTAGTGAATAGTTGACAAGACAATTTAATTTCCGGTAGTAATGAAATACGAATAAAAAGGCTATAACTGTATTTTTCATAAGCCGGAAAATTATGAAAAATATATTTTTGAAATCCTTATTTTATTTATTCAAATGAGTATTCATAAGAAAGTTTTGAAATTCTAGTTCCGGGGCACGTTTTCTATATATGGGTCTCGGGATGACCCGGAATTGAAATTTTCAAAATCTGATATTTTCTTGGTTTGAAATATAATCAAGAACTATATTCAAATTAAATTTTCTTATAAAAGTTTCTTATTTGGAAACCGTGGAAAAGCCGGAATTTGGGTTTCTAAGTCTTTTTCACAAAGCTTGAGCTAAACTGATTTAGGGTTTCATTTTCTGGTTTTCGAAGTTTACTTGATTACTAGGAAATCCGGGTATTATTATAAAAATAATAAAATTGTGTAATGAAATAAATGAATAGTGCAAAAGAATAATCAATTACCGGTAGAAATGAAAATACGGTAAAAAGGTTATAACTGTAACTTTTATAACCCGAAAAATTATATAACTGATATATTTAGAAATCTCGTGGAATTACGAGTCTAACGGTACTAATGGTATATTTTTGATATCTCGAGCCCGGGATACGCTTTTCGAAGTCTGTATCCGAACGGGTTCAAAATAGGTCAAAAATTTACCAATCTTATGTTTCAAATAATTATTACTACGAGCTATTCTACTATTTAAACTACTTTCGGCCTCTAGAGTTAGGGGCGCTAGATTGCCGGACTTACACTATTGTATTCCGGTTAGGGTTTCCGGATGATTTTCCGGTTTAGACCTTTGCCAATTGGAAACTGAGATTTTCTGTTTATACAACGTATTTAGTTTGAGAAATTTATTTTAAATTTTATTTTTATAAGCATTAATATCTCTTACTGCTTTCGGAAATCTTGAATTGAATTATTATATCCGGAGTTATATCGGTAATGGTTACCGATATGATTTTCTTGAGTTTGAGTCAATATCGATTTTTGGAATGATTTTGGGGAAATCTTGATTTTATAATTTGCTTTGAAAAAGGATCTTCATAGTGTTTTGTTTTCGAATTTTTTTGCTTCGATTTAAGGTTTTATGAACAATTGGTTAACTTAAGGATTATTAATTTGTTATTTTGTTTCTTGAATTCTTCCTTCTTAAGATTACGAGATTTCAATTTCTAACTCGTTCTATGATTCTTGGGAGTTTGATTTGATCGTTAGGGCTTTATTGTGATTTCCGTCTCTTAGGATTATTAGTCTGGTCGTTTGGGGAATTTCCAAAGTCTATATTTTATTATTGGCAGATAAAGTTTTCTTAATCGTGCCAAAGCCTGGTTATGGAATTGGCCTTTGGTGATTTCCTGATCCTTTAAATTGTCATGTTATGGACTAACTTGCTTTTTAGCAAATTATCACTGTGTTTTATTTTTATCTCGATTTTTATGGATTATAGATTAGGTAAGCAGTTTATCTTACGTAATGGTTTTTGGACTTAAGGACTTTTGTAGTCCTTATTTTATTTTTAGATTTTCTCAAGACTAATGAATTCTTACTTTCGTTTATATTTCAGGACTCATTCAAAGTTCGGTTTTAATTTGGAGTGATTTTTAGGGTTTATTTTCGAAGTTCATTTTGGAATTATTTATTGAATTTTCCGGGGCTTACAATATGTGTTTTCTATCATAATTCTTTGTTATTTCTTTCAATTCATGCTAGATATGATAGATCTTATGGAGAAATAATTAAATCTTACTTAGATTTTTTGAATCCAAATATAAACCATGTGATTTCCATTGTGCTTGTATTGAAATATTGTTGGGTTCTTGAAATTAATAGCTTGAGTTGCATTTCTTGGATTTGTACGTGTGCATCGTAAGATTTCAATTGAATAGATCAAAAGATCATTCCTTTGAATAGAGCTAAACTATTAATAAGAATTGCTTATAACATCTAAAGATAGAGTGATGAAATCTTTTTGTCACTTGATGATTCTCATGTGATGTGATTGTTAATCAAAGGATTCTTGATCTTAATGTGGATTTAAGTTGCTAATGGCTAGGAACAGATTCTAATTGTTAAACTTAGGTTTATAAGTTAATGATCTTGAGAGAGACTTTTGCATACCTGAGTGAATTCTATAGTGCAAGATGTCCAACAATGATCTCTTTGAGATTCTTTTTGAAATCACATGATAAAAATTTGGTAAAGTAAGATCTAAGCTATTCTTTGTAATTTAAACTTATTCTTTTATGAATTGATTTGAAACTTGTACATAAGTAGCTAGTTTGCTAATATCATGTATATAAATAATCAGTGAATCTTTAGGCTAGATAATAGACGAGAGTAAGTATAGTAGGTACTAATGATCCCTTATAATACGACCTAAATGTTTCTATACTACTCTGGTAGGTGTGCTTAAAGCTAGTTAGGACTTTTAATTTTTATAAATTTTTAAAGCTTTGTTTCAGAGATGAATAAACAAGTACCTCTAAAACCTAAAGCTAAAAGTTCATCAAAACCGAAAACTAAAGGTCTACCAGAACCTTCATTAGAAGGTTTGCCAAAAGGTATGGTAGCTATTATACAGGTTAATCTCGAGTCTTCTAAATTTTGGAGATTTAAACCTTATCATCCACATGAACAAGTTTTGGGCAATACAAAATTTAAAGTGATAACAAGATCAAAGTTGGAAGATATTGAAAAATATTTGCTTTACTTTCTGAAGTTAACCCTAACTCTGTGGATGAGGCTTTGTTAGATAACAAATGGATCAATGCCATGCAGAAGGAGCTTGATTCAAAAGAAATCAAGCATGGACTTCAACTTCAAGACCAAAAAATAAGTCCATAATTGTCAATAAATGGGTATTCAAGAATAAGCTAGATGAGCATGGTAAAATTGTTAGAAACAAACAAGGCTAGTAACCAAAGGTTACTCCAAAGGGAAGGTATAGTCTTTGATGGAACCCATACTCTGGTTGCCAAGTTTTTAGCCTATGCTTGTTATAATGATTTTAAATAATTTCAAATGGACACTAAAAGTGCATTCTTAAATGGATATGTAAAAGAAAAAATATATGCAAAAGAAACCCTATATTTTGAAGATCTTTTTAAAGAAAATCATGCTTTTAAACTTAACAAGGCTTTTTATGGTTAAGAGAAGCTTATAGAGCTTGTTATGAAAGGTGAACTGATTTTTTAATCAAAAATGATTTTTCAAGAGGAAAAGTATATACAACTTTTTTTACTAAACACTTAGATATGATAATCATGTAATTCAAATATATGTTGATGACATCATATCTGGTTCTTCTAATGAAAAACATTGCAAGAGTTTTTCTAAGATGATGCGGGTTGAATTGAGATGTCACTCAAGGGTGAGCTGAATTTTTTCGCTTATGCTTTAAATCAAACAAACACCAAGTGGTAGTTTTTTACATCAAGAGAAGTATTCAAAACAAGTGCTCAAAAAAATTTTGGTTTGAAAATGCTAAAGGAGTTGCTACTCTAATAACCACCTCCTTAAGGTTAGATCTGATCTAGATAGGAAAATGGTAAGTGAAAAACTATATAGAAGTCTTATAGGATCTTTGTTGTATTTAACTACTTCTTGACCATATATATTGTTTGTTGCGTGTTTATGCAAGATTCCAAACAAAGCAGTTAAAACACAATTATCAACTGTAAAAAATGATCTTTAAGTATGTATCTTACACTACTAAACTATGAATCTGGTATCTAAGAAATCAAAACATCGATTTAATTAGATATCTAGATATCAATTATGTTACTTGCAAGATAGATTGAAAGAGCACATTTCGTACATGCCAATTTTTAAGGGACTAGTTAGTTTCTTGGTCTTCTAAGAAACAAAACTCTGTGGCCCTATCAATAGCTGAAGTTGAGTATGTTTCAATTGATAATTGTTATACTAAAATTTTGTGGATTAAACAACAATTGTCTAATTATGGTTTTGAATGCAAATATATTCTTATAAAATCTGATAGTACAAATGCTATCAATCTTACCAAAAATCTTCTTCATCATTCACAATCTAAACATAAAGAAATTAAACATCATTTCATATAAGATCACGTTAATAATGGAAAATGTGTGTTTAGATTATATTAAAACTTAAAATCAACTAGTAGATATTTTTGAAAAACCTTTGGATAAGTTAAAATTTGAATACATAAGAAATGAAATAGGAGCTTGTAATCCTTTTTACTAATTTCTATCATAAAAATAAAATATAGAATAAATAAATAAATTTTGTTGGTTTTTTAAGATGCCACTCCATCTCCTTTTAAAAAAAAAAAAACTAAAACCACCTTTGCCCTTTTACAAAACAATCTTCTCCTTCATGAAAAACCAATAGAATCTCTCTAACTTCCACTTAAGAACCATGACACCTAGACATATACAGCCTTTATGAGATCAAAACCCTCAAAGATCCCTGTAGAAATACTTGATGATCCAGAATCTCTCTTAAAACCACCTCAAACGTTAATGTAGCAGAAGCCCTAGGAATTATACTGGAAGAGGAATCTCAAAATTGACATGGAGATTCTAATAAGGATGATGGGGTAGTGGTGACAAAGGAAAAAATGATAATAATGAGATGGAAGAGGATGTAGAGATGCCAAAAGCTAAGTAAGAACATCAGTTAGCTACTAGAAGGGTAAGAAAACATGGTTCAAAATCCCCACGTAAATTTACTGCTATCAAAGGAAAATTAGAGGCAACTGTTAGCTATAATATGGATTTCAGATTCTTTAATAGAAATGTTTCACATCTAGATGAATATGTTGAAAATGTTGGACTCAAGAAGTTGTGTAGTTTGAAAACCATCATGTATGGAGGAAGTTCTTATAGATTTTTATAAGAATCTTGATGACTACAAAAAGAATAGGTTGAAATCATCTATGTTTGGGAAAAAAATTTTAATCACGAGAGATGATATCATAGACTTTTTAGGATTAAAAAACACAAAAGATGATGATATGCTAATTTGGATGATAAGAAAAGAATTGTTTCACTTATTGGATGATGGTTTTTAAACTGATGCTAAGGGGGGTGTTCTAGTATTGCAGTATCTTCTCATTGTTCGTATGTTGCATAGAGTTATATGTGCATGTATACTTCCAAAGAGATGGAGTGTTACTATTTCCCCTGATGAAGCTGAGGTTGTTTTGGGAATGCTTAAAGGAATGGAGGTTGATATAGTAGGCAGGATAATTCAACATGTTCTTACTAATAGGGACAATAACCCCCGTGGTGGTCTTTTGATGAACGTGATTGGATAAAAAGGAGTTGTTTTACTAGAGGAAAGCTATAGGAAATCACTCGCGAAGACAGTGGATGAAAGTACCTTTCACCACGTGGGATGATAAACAAAAAATTTATACATTTTTCATCTCTTATTTGATGCTTAATTGTGTTTATCTTTATAGAAATGTGAAGAAATGGTACTTTAATGTGTTGAATTGTGCTTAATCAGGTTATAGAGAACTTGGAGAATCAATAATTGAACGGAATGAACTTTTGAGCTTGGAAATCAACATGAAAATAGAGCAAACAAAGCATTACTGGAAGCAACACTAACATTTCATATTCAATGCTGCCAGCATTGCAAGGATAAATCTGCAAGTGTGCAGATTTTCATTGAACGCCGACAATTCCATATTCAATGCTATCGACGTTGACATTGGCGTTCAACAATCACAGCTTCAAAGTTCTAAATGCCGACCTCTACACTGCCGATGTAGGATAAGAAACCACTGGCGTTGAATTAGGCAGTTGAAACTTCGCGTGTCTATTCTACAGTTGAGAAGTTTTAAAAGAAAAAAAAAAAGAAAAAAAGGCCATATAGTTTTTCATAGGGAAGTTAGTTTATTTTTTACACTTTATTCCTGAGAATAGAGAGTAGCATAGAGACTTTATCCAATATTGATGATTAAAATCACTCTTTGATCGTGATTTGTTCCAGACATTCGTTGTTCGTGTAGTTGTTGCCTACTATTGTGAAGAATTTGTACGGGTTTGTTCTATATTAATTCAACATTCTATGTTTAATATTGTCTGATTTTTGTGTAATTCGATCATGATCAGTTTCATTCATGTTATTTGCTTGATTAGTGTTACTATTACAATGTTAGGTTAAATTCTAACGGTGGGAATATGATTTAATCCGTTAATTGCTAAAAGGATTGTTGACATTATATGATTGTTAGAAACTTGAACTATTCATGTTGATTTCCTGAAATTAGCCTTAAATCTAGAAAGATGTTGGTTGATTAGAAGATAGGTTGGTCGAGAGAGAAATCTGATTTCATTGGAGTCATAAATGTAGATTTAATTTCGAAAAGCGGAAGCTGAGATGTTAAATCTGATTTAGGAACTATTGTATGTTCAAAGCAATGCATTTAAGTTGAATTCTCACTAAGGGATTAGGGGAAACTCGATTTAAGACAATAGACAATGAATGAATCGGGAGATTACTTGTTTTAATTTTGAATCCTTTAATAATCTGAGTAGCGGAAGCTACCGGTCTGTTTTAAGGTTAAAAAGGTTTTCAAGAACTTCAAACAAGAGGTTTTAATCTAGATAGTTCCACTTGAATGTTCAAGAGATCTAATTGTCAATATAACTAGACTCAACTTGATTAGCAAGACTCGGATTTGATCTAAGTTCCCACTTTAGTATAATATACATTTTCTGTGATTAATTAAAATATTAATAGATTATCTCGGCTTAGGAAGTAGATTGTCACGCCCTGAAGGATAACCTAAACATAGCAGTCTGCCGCACATAATATTAAAGCTAATGAATGACAACCTTAGTCATGCAGGAGCTTCGATATCATGTGCAATGCGTGCTTTCAAGATAGTAGGAGACTCACAGGGGTATTATGTTTAAGCAAATAATAAAAGCATGCAAGAACTTATATAGTTAAACATGTAATATTCATTAGAATAAAAGTCTCTTACAACTTCTTAGGGGCATTCCCCCGTTCTAATAGCCTTGTTCAACTAAGCCATCTTCCAAAAATACATAAATATAACGTAAGTCTACTATAGAGATTTTTCTTAGAAGTCTATATCCAAAACTAAATATATATAAAACTTCTTCCAAAAACTCCTAGTAGCTTTGGCTCGTGCCTGACAAAAGGGGCTCCCGAGTGCTAACCACAAGTAATCATACTGTAGCAAAAAGCTATAAGAGTATAAGCAAAGCTAGCTTAGTGAGATAACTCCCATCTACAAAACATTTCCATAAAACATACAAGTATTTAGACAATCATATGAGAATGCATCAATCACATGAGTAAACAAATTGCACACGATTAACCGGAAACCATTTGTAACATGGATTTTATGCCCTCAATGTCAAGGGTTAGGTGGTTACTGGCCCATATGAACATTAATATTTGCAGACTTACTGGCTCCTACTTGTCCTATGGACTTTCTGGCTCCTACTTGCCCATGTAGACTTTCCGGCTCTTACTAGCCACCACTACAACTCCTCGTTTCCCCACACGAAGAATAGTAGCAAAAAAAAAAAAAATAAAATAAAATAAATGTGACTCACAAATATGATATGCATGAATTGTTTTCAATATAGGGTTATTCAATTATCGTCAAGTTCAAGTTAAAGATGATCAAAACAATGTTCATCATACCATTACAAGAAAACATAAGTTATTCATCCATTCCTCTTTCGATATTCTTAGCTTTCATTCAACAACAATATCAATCAATCATGAATCCAAATCACCAACATTTATTCATTATCTTTTTCCTTATTCTATAATGCTACTAATTACAAGAACAAACAAGGAAATGTAACTAGTAAGGGATTAACTCACTCCATGATGATCGCTCCTAGTCGAAGTAATCTTCCGGGAAGACGATATTAGTTCCTTCTTCACCCAAACAAGATAAAATACCCAAAATAAGTCTTTCATAGAATTTCTAATTTGAAGTTTCTAAATCTATCTTCAATTTGCGGTAAAATTGGATTTGAATGAAGTTCCAACTTAAAATGGCTATAACTTGCTCATTTTAACTCGGAATTTCGCATATTATATATTGTTTTCTACCTACTCAAAAAGATCTATCTATTTCTAAAACTATTTTCATCAAACTAAGTCATTTGAGTTCTGAAATAGTGGTGATCAGATTTACCACGAATTTCACAAATCTTATTTTTTTTTTTTTTTTTTACAAAAACTTATATCAAAGAGATAGATGTTATAATAGTTTGTAAGACCTTTGAATGTGTGTATATATATATTTATTGACTTATATCAAATGCATGAAATTAATAAAGTTGTCTCAAACCATGAACTTTTGGTAAAAGTAAAGTCTTCTAAGGATTTTGGAAAAGTGAGACTTTTGAAAATTTCTTCTTAGCTTGCTAGAAAATATCTCAAGTTATTCTAAATGAGTATTTTTCTTTTCCTTAATTCTATTTTCTTATTCTTTTTAAATTTCAAAAGGATGGTTTTCATTTTCTAAGCTTAGTTTCCAATACTTTTTGAAAGTAGTAATAATTCTATATTTAAAGAAATGTTTTCCTTATTTCTTAAGATCATTCTATTTTTATGAAAGGAAATTCTTGGTGTTTGTCAAACTAGTCTATTTGAATTTCAAGGTATTGATGAAAAGTAAAGTTTAGCAAAACTTTTGTTTAATCAAGAATTCCTTTCCATTTTATGACTTTGCAAAATGTATGTATGTATTGTTTAAAAATTCCTAGGTTCTTAAAATTTATAATGAACTCTTCTAGATTTCTAGAAAAGATTTGTTAAGATAAATTCCTAAGTTTTTATGAAAAAAATTACTTCCTTCATAACAACATTTATTTTTAGAGAAGAACTTATATTTTAAGAAAACCTTTTCTTCTTTATTTTGTTGAGACAAAATCAATATGCTCATGAATGATTATGAATATAAAATTATGAATTTATGAAAACATAAGAAAGAAATAATAATTAATGAAATAAGATAGTAAAGAAATATGTCAAGTATTGGAACCTTAGCTTCATCAAGGTATCCCGAGACTAAGAATAAACTAGTCTCAAAAGAAAAAGAAAATTGTTTCGACTTGATGATGACAAGTTTAAGACTAGAAAGATTAGTCTTAAAACATCTTGAAAGTAAATAAATTGCAGTGTAAATAAATAAATTGCAAGTAAATAAATTGCAAAACAAAGGAGCTTATATGCTCTAAAAGATATATATAACTACATAGATATATTTAGTTAGATATATATGAAAGCAACATAAAGGAAAATGGATTCATAAACAAGAAAAAGTATGAACATATTGTTACTTTCTTAACCTCCATGGTTTTATAAAACACACACTATGCTCATACTAAGTAAATGAACATATAAAAAGCTAAAATTACTACCTATAGAAGAAGTAGAAACTAGAGAAAACTTGAGAGAGTTTATGGAGAGATTTTGAGAGAGTAATTTTAGTGTGTGGAAGGTGTGAAGGAAATAGAAGGAAGATGTGGTATTTATAGGGAAAAGTGGAGGAAAATTTTTGTTAATTAAATAAATGAACAATGAAACAAATTGAGGAGGAGAGAGGGAGTGGCCGGTACAAATATGAAGGGGAGAGAGAGAGAGGAAATTTATTTTTTTATATTTTTGTTAATGAAAAGTAAGATATGAGAGATGTGAAGTTGTATTGGAAATGAAAATTGTAAGAAATAGGTGTATGGGTATAAGTGTAGGTTGTAAGAAAAAGTAGAGATAGATAAATAGTGTAGAATAGTAATAAATAGTGTAATGTAAAGTAGACATGGCAATTAAAGTACCGGTAGTAAGAAAATACACGTATAATTGCGATATCTGATATTTTTAGTTATCGAAAAATTATAAAACTGATATTTTTGAAATACGAGTCTAACGGTATATTCGAAATATTTTTACTATTCTGAGCCCTAGGACACGCTTTTTGAAATTCGTGTTCGATCATGCTTAAAACGAATCGCACTTTAACTAATCTGATATTTTTAAGCTTTCACATGTTATTACGAACTATTCTACACACTAAACTCTCACTTACTCACTTAAGGTTACGAACATGGGAGTTTTGTTGACTCTATGATTTTCGGTTGACCTTCTATTTAAGGTTTAAGCTTAATTGATCACAAAACTTTGAGAGTTTACATAAATAAAGTAGCATTACATAAACAATTGATTTGAATCATTTTGCCTAAATATTAGTGTGAACTGATAACAGTTTAGTTTTACTTTTCCTCGTGGGAACGATACTCACTGATCATTTTACTACTTGATTCAATCCAGTACACTTGCTGGTGAAATTGCTTTTACAAATATAAAATCATTCTCAAGCGGATCATGGGAATTCATGTTACAAGGAAAATATGGTTTTCTTTGTTAGATAAATCACATCGAAAGGTCACAACATTTAGGAGTAAGTTCATTTGAGGTCACAATGTTTTGAGTAGTTAAAAAGATACCACAATGTTTAGAGAATAAGTTCATTTTAGGTCACAACGTTTTGAGTGGTTGAAAAGAAGTTATAACATTGAGAGAAATGGATCAGTTGAGGTCACCATTAGCATGTGCCATAATGTGCCAGATCTTCTAAGTTTCAATTTTAAATATTTCTCATGTTGACACATATCAATGGTAACCTCAATTAACCCACTTCTCCAAATGTTATGACCTCTTTTTAACCACTTAAAATGTTGTGACCTCAAACGAACTTATCCTCAAACATTATGACATTCTAATGTAATTTATTCTTTCTTTATATTATGTTGTATATACAGACTCAAGGTATGTTGGAAGAAATTTGAGTAGCTAGGTGAGGTGACAAGAAAGAGGAAATGTCATGGCAAGAAGGCTTAGTGTTGATGATGGTGAAAATTCTACAGAAAATGTAGATGTTACAAGAAAGAGAAAGGAAGAAGATGTTCAAGATAAAGAAACTAGAACTAAGAAAAGGCATGAGAATAAAAGGATTAAAGATATAGAGATTAGAGATGAACCTTTGATGGAGAGTAAATCTAAGGAAGAAGTGGATATTGTAAGCCCCTAGATTTTTCGATAATATTAGTAAACCCTAAGAACCGGAAGTTGAAACGAAACCCAAAAATTAACCTAGTTCTATGTTTAGTTTAGTGAATCTAGATCCGGCAATTCCGTGTTCTTAAACCCTAGAAAACGAAATTGAGATAATTGTGGGATATGGTTCGTAATTATATAGGGAAGCCTAAAAATATTGGATTCGAATTTTTCTAGTGTCCTTCGAATCCGATCGGGATCAGTTTTCGAAAACCGTGCCGTGGAGCACCGAATAGCAAAAATATTTCGACAACACCAATAGATTCGTAAAAATATAAGGTTTTCAAAAATATCAGTTTTAAAATTTTTCGGTAACTAAAAATATCAGATATATCTTAATTACGCGTATTTTCGTTACTACCGATATTTTAATTGTCTAGTCTGCTATTCATAGTACTTTTCTACTATTCATTACTATTCATTACTATTCACCTATTTCTACTTTTTCTTACACTCTATTCTTACACTCTACCATACCTATACCTTACAATTTACCTTCCCCATACAACTTTAATCACATCACACCTTACACATTATTTTTTTTAATACAAAACAAACAAATAAATTAATTTCCCCCCCTACAAGTACCAAAACCGGCGCCCTCCATGCCCCTCTTCCATCCATTTTATTTTCAATTTCAATTAAATTTAATCACACAAATTTCCACTCCAAAAATCTATAAATATCCCCTTCCTCTTCCATTCTTTCACACAAAAAAAATTCATACTAAAACTCTCCCAAAATCACTCCACAAAATTCCTCTCCTAACAACTCTCTCAAGTTCTCTCTTTTCCTTAGAAAATCCATTCCCACATAATATACAACCCATTCTTTTCTTCTTCAACCAACACATAAAGTTTAGGTAAAAACTTCTCTTATTTACTCATCATGTTCATATAGCTTAACATGAGTTTAGTGTATGTTTCTTAGACTCATTAAGTTAAAGAAGCAACAATTTATTCATGTTTTGTTTTTGTTCATGTTCTTATTTTCTTTATGTTACTATTATGTTGATATTGTTATTATTGTTCCTAACCTAACTTATATAAGTATTATGTATATATATTTACTTAGAGTATATAAGCTCACTTGTTATTTATTTATTTTCAAGTCTTGCAATTTATTTATTTACTTGTTTTATGCAAATATTAAGACTAGTCTTTTTAGCTTAGACTTGTCCATATCAAGTCAAAACAATTTTATTTCTTTGCTTTTCTTTTCTTTGAGGACTAGTCTATTCTTAGTCCCGGGATATCTTGATGAAGCTAAGGTTCCTAATACTTGACTTTACTTTTATGCTATTATTTTATTATGTTATGTTTTTCATAGTTATATACATTCTCATTCATACATGAATATGTTGTTATTGTCTCAACCATAATAAAATGAGTTTTCTTAAGTAGTAAGAATAAACTCTTTAAATATAAATTTTGTCACATAAGAAGTTATTTTCCTTAAAGACTTGAGATTTTAGCTTAAACAAATATTTTTCCAAAGTTAGATAAGTTTAGCTCTAATTTTAGTAATAATATGTGGTTTCACCAAGAAATACATAAAGCAAAGTTATTATAAATTCTCCTTTCAAAGAAATAAGAAAGTTTCTTTAGACTTAAACAAATGATTTCTTAAATTCAATTGTCGAAGTTTTCCACCAACACTAAAGTCTAGGATAAGTTTTCGAAATTTACTTATAAGACGATTTTTTTAAAAGTGGATATAACCATGAAGTATTTAGAAAGATTATGTTTTCCAAAACATTAGAAATAAGGTAGTAGAAATTTGAAAGAGATCAAAACTACTTTTATTTAAGAAATGGAGTTAAAAGAAAGAGATACTTACTTTTAGTAAATTAAGAAATTTTTTTAACAAACACTAAAGTCTTTAGAAAAATTAAGCTTATCTCACTTTCAAAACATATTGTACTACAAGAATATTGTTGAGACAACACCACTAAATTCATGCTTATGGTTTGAGAATATGCGTATTCAAGGGATTTTTCAACCATATAATATATCTATATTTTTGTACAAAAGCCCTTGAATGAAGAAAGGTTTGAAAACTCTAGTTTTGAAGTTTGGAAAATTCGTATCAAATCTATACGCTACTATTCCGAGGCCTAAATAACTTCTTTTGATAAAAAAAAACATTAGAAATAGAGAGATCTTTTCGAGTAAGTAGAAATTGGTATATAATATGCGAAAATCCGAGTTAAAATGAGCAAGTTATTGCTATTTTAAGTTGGGATTTCCATTCCATACGATTTTTACAAATTCTTTAAGATAGAAGTATAGAACTTGAATAGATCTTGGATGAAATACTCATGTTGGGTATTTCTTTTCTTTAGGTGTCGAGGATCACGATCTTATCTTCCTCGAGGATTACTTCGACTCCTAGATCGCTATGGACGAGTGAGTTTCCTTTACGCTTATGTATTCACGCATGTGCTTGTAGAATAGAGCACTAGATGTTAGGAAAAGATAAAATTGATATGCATGTGGGATATTAAGGGAATTATGTATGTGATTCGTTGTGTGCGATCAATGAACGATAAGTATATCGGAACCTGATTTGTGATTGATATAAATGTTTCCATGTATGTATTGTTATGTGTGCAAATATTTTTGATCGCTTTAAATGATTTAATGTCATATTGAAATCACCATATAATAAATTGCTCATGCATATCACTTAGAATATCATTTCGAAGTTTTGCTACTACTCCTCAGCGTGGGACCGGAAAGGTAAGCTGCCTAGCTACATCTTGAGGGTTAGGACGTACGGGGAATACGGTCTCAAGGTGTAGCCGAGCCGGATCGATCGCTTTGGGTATGGAAAGCCCGGGGACTAGTAGTACGGTTCGTTGGAACCCCAAGACGCGCGCAAACTTCCAGGAGGTCGTTCGGGACTCAGTTCAAAGCATTCCCTTACCATCGATGGAGGGGTAAATCTATCATACATACGAAACCGAATAGTCGTATGTAACGTTTGATCATATGGTTGTTGCATTTCATATGCTTGAATTAATAAACTTGGTTGATTGCTTATTCTGAATACTATTGCGTAAGGAATATCTCACTAAGCTAGTCATGCTTATACTCCTATAGACTTTTGATATTGCAGGATTATCTTTTGCACTCGAGACTACCTTGATTTCCCGGGTAGAATCCTTATTTTAGAAGCTTTTGGAGGAATTCTATTTGAAGTTATAGAGTAGATTTCTTCTAAAACTTCTAGCTTTAGTTATGATATTTCAGTAGAACCATGTTATATATATCGGGGGAATGCCCCTTAGAAGTGTAAGACTTTATATTTTTATGAAATATATTAGTGTTATTTTGTATGTTCCGCTGCCAACATCTTAAAATGCATTACTCAATGGTCTCTTTGTTGTGAGTGTACGCCTTGTACCGATATGGAAGCTTTCGAGTGACTAAGGTAGTCATTCTTGAGCTTTAATATTGCGTACGGCGGGCTGTCACGTTTAGGGTACCCGTTGGGGCATGATAGTTTAATTTGGTATTAGAGCATCAAGATTAGGGAAAGAAACAGTAAGTTAGAAATAGAAGTCTTAAGAATAGGATAAGTTTAAGATTAAGCCATAAGAGTTTTAGGAAGAATCCTAGAATTATAGGAAGTGGGGACTTATGGAGAAACCACATGTTTTATGACCATGCCTAAGATATGTAGATGGCCCTAGAACTAGTTTATACCCTTAAGAAGAATAGGAGGTTTCCTAAACTGTTTTGAGCCTCAACCCTCGAAAGTCGAAAACGGAATTAACTAACTTTTGTTAATGAAACTAAAAGAAAATTTTGTTATGTAAAAGACTATACAACCAACCTTAGGTAACGTTGGAGACAAAGTCTCGTAGACATCATCAACGGATTAGAGGTGAGAAGAAGGCGAAACCATCCCTGGATTCCTTCAAATTTCGACGAAAGGATCAAGAAGAGAAGTAAGGAGCCACGATGAGAAGAAAACGTCACGTTCACCCGAGACGCAACGCCTTAGTATTAGATCGTAACTAATCAAAAGATGTAGTTAAGTTTTATCAAATAAAAGTAACCTAATGATTTCTTGATAATAAGATTCCTTTGTTTTAGTTTTATTATATTATTTCTTTTTGTGATTAAGATGCATGATTTTGAATTCTTACTTTGTAATTTCTTTGAATTTTATTTGAATTTCGTGATTTCTTATTAAACTCCTGTCAATCCCTATTTTTGTAAATTTATTTCCTTAAGTTTTGTACCTTGATTTAAATTTTGGTCTTTATATTTGAGATTTCCGTGATTTTCCGTAAACGTGAGTGTAGAGCGTAAAATAGAAACTAAACCTAAACAATTAAACAGCCGTCCATGAAGACGTAGGAATAGAGAACAAAGAGATTCCAACAACGTACCAGCTGAATAAGGAGTACCCTCGCGTAACCAACTGGAAATAACCCTGCTCCTGCCCCGAACCAGCAAAACGACTTTGCTGCTGCCATTGGACAAATGAACCAGTTATTAGCTATTTTGATTTAGCAACAAAATCAAAATAACCCCGCTCTTGCTCCACCTCAGAATGCTCCTGAAGCTATGGTAGAAGCATCCGGCGAACAGTCACATGTTGCACCATTTCCACCACCGCCACCGCCAAGATCACACCAAAACTTGCTCGCTAACCTTCTCAACCTGAATACACTTTTATCCTTAACCCACAAAGACTTTAGAGTATGGAAACCATTGTATTAGAATAACCTGAACTAAGAAATAGAACCTGCTTGTAATGTTGATGTTATACCTATCCTGAATTTGAGTAGTCCTATTTGTTAAACTTGCTAAACTAATGAAAAACCTTTACAAGAGTCAATTTTAGAACTAGCACTAGAAGCTAACCCTATTCCCATTCAAGAACTGATACCAGATCCTATACAAGAACCTATGCAAGAATATGTGCCAGAACCACAAGCAAAATCATTTTTAGTCAGGTGTGGCACGATTAAATCTATAATTAGGAAACAAGTTAAATGATCTAAGAAGAAATCAGAAACTTGCTTGATTGTCTATTCTTGTGATTGCTATTGTTTCTTTTTGAAAGACTTTTCGATTTGGATGACTACAATGAAGTACTTTGACTGTGTTTTGATGATGATTAATGATGTTAGTTTGTTCATATGAAATATTAATAGTTTCTAAATATATGTACTATACTAAAGGGAAAAAATTATTTACTATGTTTAATAAAATGATAGCAAAAAGGGGGATAATAGGCATTTTTGAAGGTTTTTTTAGTTGAATGATAAGTTTTTTTCAGAAATGTTTTGTTATCATCAAAAAGGAGGAGAATGTTAAGATATCTCCTTTTGGTTTTGATAATAACAAAAATGAAATAAAGATATCTAATTAATTTAACTAAGTGCGCAACATTATAAGAAATTTTATTAGATTCTATGTTAGAAGCATTGCAAGAATCTCTATGAGAAGCTATATTAGTATTTATGCCAGAATTTCCACAAGAATGTTTAAACTGATAGCAAAGTTTTTACAAGATTCCATCCGAGGACTTTCTTTCTTCGTAAGGACAAGTTTCAATGATGAAGACTAAACTCCACTCATTATGTATTTGGATGATGCATCTAATACATTCTACTCACAGAGGATTTAAAAAATCCATGGGGATAAGATATAAAATTGTTATGCTCGGACTTATGTTTTTCATAGGCTAAGAAGAAATTTATACAGATAAAGTTTTTCAATCAAATTTGTTAAAGATGCATTTTAACTTCATCATTAAGAGGGTAAATGGATAAAGATATCGATAAGGATTTAATTACAAAGATATTTCTAGACTTTGTGGAGTTTTATCTTATGCGATTTCAACATCTTCAAGATATCAAAAGTTCTAAATTTTTAGTATTCATGAACGTTAAATATAGTAAAGGATTCAAGCTTGGATAAAGGACTTCGACTCAAACATTTTAAGATAACAACATATGTGGATTTTTAGGAAGATATTTCAAGTTTTCAAAGTTCAAGTTCAATCGATAAAGTTTGTTTCTTAGAAGAGATTTATTCAAGAAAGCCGTCATTTACTCGAAGAAGCTGTTACACTTGAAGAATATATAAAAAGACAAGTTTGAATTTGAAGAATTACTTATGCTCCATTTAAGCTTCATATTGATATACTCTCTTTTGCTAAACTTTTTTTGAATCTTCATTAGAAGTTGCTTACATTTGTTACTACATTTCACTTTGCACTAAAATTTTATGAACTCATTGTATCTCTTTAAAACTATCCTTTCCCTTTACTTTGAGAGTTAGATTGGAGGATTACACTTAGTATTTTATAGTTATGTGAGAAGCCTAGGTGTGAGGCTTATGAGGTAAAGTAAGATAGCATTGGTGCTTGTAATCTCTTAATTGGTTATTGAATTAGTGAAACGATTGACCTTAGCAATAGATGTAGAAGAGAAGATTGGCTCATAAGAAAGAATCTTCATAAATCTCAGGCCTCATTTACTTCACACACTTTAATTTATTATTAGTTTATTACATTGCATTCATTCATTAATTGTGCATGCTAAGTTAAAAAATTTGCAAAAAGTTTTCAATAACAAACAATTCACTCCTCCCCTCTTATTTGTTAACTAGAACCTACATAATATTTTCAAGCAATTCAACATAATGCACTAAGGAAAATTTACATATAATTAATTAACATAATTAGAAATCATATGTTCTTGAAGCCTTGCTCTAATAACATATATAAGTAAATTTCTTAATTTATATGACATGATTATTTTACCAAATCAATTTCTAGAATATTTTTACACAATTGCAATGGATAAAATTACATATCTTTATCTCAAAAATATTTATTTACTTAAAATCTTATATAATGTCTTATCCTTCGAAATTTATGATGGAATGATTATGAATTTTTTTTTCTAAAAATCTTTAAGTACAAAGATGATCATAGCTCTATTATGTCTTCCATCAAAATATCTCATTATGGAAAGTTATGTCACATGAATTAGAAGTCATGATCCTTTTTAATAAAAGTGACATATTAGATCACATTTAGGGGTGTTCATGGTTCGTTTTAGGGATAATTGAACCGAACCGCATTTGAAATGGTTCAGTTCAAACCCTAAATGAATCAAACCGTTTTTAACGGTTCGGGGTTTTGAACTGACTCGCTTCAAATGTAGTTCAGTTTGGTTAGTTCATTTCGAACCACTTTTAAAAGTATTTAGTTCTAATAAATATTATTAATAGTCATTCGGGTTAAAAAAATTAAATGGAGGAACGTTGCGCAAGAATTAATGTTAATTATCATTATATCAGATTGTATAGTTAATAATTTCATATATACATATTATCCAATCCTAAAAATATTTTTCAATTCGAATTTAAAGTGACATATATTCTTAATAAATCTACAACACTAAATAAGGAAAATCATTCTTTTGCATTAATCCATGGTTATTTTGTAATATTTTTTCCTTATAACATATTTAAATTCTATTGTACTAATTAAATGATTGTGTAATTCTAAACTCAATTATAACACTTTATTTTAATTTGATATATGTCTACAAGTTTTAGGAAGAACTTAAAATTAATAAAATGGGAAAACTTATTGCGAAAGTTTTCAGGAGAGTAAAAGATTGCTTGTTTAATATTATTATTATTATATATATAGATAATACATGTAACAATATATTGTGTAAAATATATAATATGAAATATATATCACACATTTATATTTATAAATAACATTAATGTGATTAAAAAATATAATTTACATTTCATAAATTAGAACGGAATTACAATTTGTTTTCATAAATCTACAAATTGAAGTCTTACTCAATTCTCTTTCAAAGATTCATCTAAAGGTAAGAATGTTATTAGAATTTAGAATTATGATTGCATTTCAACTCTATTTTACCATACTATATACATACGTGATATTAAAGTGAAATTCCACATATGACCATAATATCTAATGTTTAAGAGTTATAAATAAATAATATGGTGCTTATTGTTTTTTTTTTTAATTTCTGTTAGTGTGAAGCGGTTCAGTTCGGGTTCAAATGTTTTGGTTCGGTTTGGTTTGGTTCAACCTCCTGAGTTGAACCATAACCATTTTTACTCTTCTTAAACTGAATAGCAAACTGATCTAAATATAAAAGAACTGCATTTTACGGTTTGGTTTGATGAACAACCCTAGTCACATTGTTATACTTAGACCCTAAATGTTTTTTTTTTTTAATGTGCTTTTAGACCATATTTAATTATTTTAACATTGAAAATAACTACAAGTGTTAAAATTACTTTTTAATTGTTTCTTTTATCATTAAAGTGGCCATGCCTTTAGTCCAAAAGCAAACTTTTTTTTTATTTAATTTAAGATCTAGGTTGGATTCAAATTTAAGATGATTAAGTGGTCATAAGGAAATAAGGATCTATTAACTATTTACTTTTTGTGTAATATACAAGTAAAAAAATTATATTAAAGGATAGAATGGTGATTAAGTGTTGTTAAAAAGGGGTATTTTTGTCTTTGAACAGATGGTTTTGGACACAAGGAAGTCAAACGACAAAGACTGGATGAATACAATCAAAGCCGACCTTAAAGTTGCCATCTTTAAATCGAAGATGTCATCCTAAACATGTACAATGTTGGTCTAAACAACAACGTTGAAGTTTTGAGAAAATTCGAAGTTTTTTGCTAATAGCCAGCTAAAGGCCGTCGGCTTTGTGATAAAGGCTACCGGCTTTGGGAGAAAGGCCACCGACTTAGGTGGCTAACTTTCTTTTCCAAAATGCTTTTTATAAATAGAGTTCTAGGGTTCGCGTTTCTCATATGTTCTTTCTTTCTTTTTGGTCCATAGAGTGTTTGTTAGGGTTTTGAGAGTGCTTAAGAAGGACATCTGAAGGAAAATAAGATCTTTGATTCGACTAAGTCAATATAGTCAAGATTTGTACAAATTTATATGGAAACGACGTCTTTCTCATAGATTTTTGTGTTTTTGAAGGAGTTCTTCAGAGAAACCATGATTTTCAATCAGGATCTATTCTCCTAGGATTCGATGAAGGAGTAAGATTTGAATCAAGTAAGTTACATCTTCTTTATCATAGATTTGAAACGAAAAGATTAATTTCGACGAATCGTGTCTGTTCTTATTGATTTCTTAAATCTAGGATTTTGGAGGAAGTTATATTTTGGAGTTTTTGTCTTATAATTGGAGAAATCTAGGATTTGGATTCAGAAGATTATCCAAGTTTTTATCCTATTAAACATATATTCTATAAAAGTTTGAATTTTTTTTATGATGATTTGTTTGTAATTGCTGGATTTTACAAATTAGGATTTTGGTGGAAAGGAGCTATTCTTATGAGAATTCTATGGAGTTTGATTAAGAAGAAAGTATGGTTGAGGATTTCTTGAAAGGTTAGGGTTTTGGAGAATTTTAAGATGTTAGGGTTTGTTTATAAGGATGATGTTTATTTTGTTTCTATTATATTTTGTTAATCAAGAGATTTAGAGAATTGATTTGTTGTTACTTATAAGGATTTGTAGTTTTAGAGAGACCATTCTTGAAATTAAAAGGTACAACCATTCCTTGTTTGTTGTATGTGCTTGCAGGTCTAGTATTCTGCTTGTTTTGTTATAGGAACAGATTAATAATCAATCTAAATCTATTCAGCTTAGTTTAATTTGTCTGCTGGGTATGTTTGGCTATGACTAGTAAAGACTTAGCAAACAGTAACACTAGTGTGGCACCTTGATGATCTTTATGTGGCATTATCCTTGGTGGAGTTGCACTTAGAGATGGTTCCGGTAGATTTAGGTTTTTAGCAGTATGGCCGCAGGTGTTTAGGCAGTACCCATTCAATATATATGTATATAATTACTTATTTTCGATATTGATTGATTTTTCATGGGGTTTGAGTTACTCAAGATTTGGGACTAATGTACTGTAGTTCTGGACTATGTTGATTTACTATCTTAATAAAGATAATAATCTGGTTGTTTGCATTAGATTAAGTTGCATTATATATTTATATTATATATAAATGTTGTTTGTGCATATGCATTTGTTTTATGGATTGATGTACTAGATGATTTCGCTCTTTCCTTTCATTTTTCAGGTACAAATGATGAAGACATAGTATTTGATTTATCTGGTTATGATCTATATTTTGATCATGGAGATGGTGGTATTGGACCCTACACCTTGCTGAAGAATAGATTTTGGATACAGAAGATATGAGAAGAATTTCTTTAAAATCCTTAGAAGACTTATAGAATAATGCTTTATAATATTTATGTTTCTGAGAATTTTTGGATTTTAAGATTTTGGATATTTTAAATAATTTTGATTATGGAATTCTTTATTGTTAAAAGTTTTAAAGATTTCGTAAGAGTTTCTATGTATTATGGAGATTAGAATTATTTTGGATTTGTTAGCTTTGGTTTTGCCAACTATGTTTGGTTTTAAATAGGATCTTTTGAAGGATATTATGTTTATATGCTATACAGGTTTTGAACCTTCCGAAGAACCCTCTATGAGAGTTTTATTGAGATTGTTATTTTATGAATGTATTTATGGATTTAATATGCAGTAGCCTTTGTGTTTATATAAGAGAGGGCACATGGCATGTTATAATTACCAACAGGTTAGGGCGTTACAGCTTATTTGGTATCAGAGCTTTAGGTTTTAAATCATATAGATTTAAGTTTTGACTTTTAGGATGGTGAGCATGGAAGAGTGGGGTAGAATATAATAAGGTTGTTGTTTAGTTAAGTTTCTTATTTCTTGATATATTTTAAGTTTTGACTTTTAAGTTAGATTACCCTGTTTCATATGTGGTTGTGTTTTGTTTGTGTTAGAATGCTTCCAAGGAGAAAAATGCCTGATGTGGGTTCCTCCAGAGCTGGAGAGGAGGAAGTGAATAGTAGGCAAGAAGAACAGTAGGCTTAGAATTAGGATTTACCACCACCCGTTCCATCTGTAGGACAGCAGATTCCTATTGATGTTGCACAACTTATGTAGGCTGTTAATGATGTGCTGGAGTGGTTAATCAGCAGCAGTAGGAGATGAGGCATGATATGCAGATGGTTCAGGCAAATGCTGAAGCCTAGAGATTAGAGACTCATAGATTAAATAGAAATGGAGGTCATGGGTCTAGACTTGTAGATGTTTTTTATCTAAACAAATTTGTGGACTTGATACATGAGTTTGAGCCAGTATCGGTAAGCCTCTAGATGCACAACTTTGGATGGAAGAGGTTGAGAAGACTTTTGTTGCTGGATATTTAAGAGAATAAGAAGGTTGAGTATGCCTCCTATTTGCTAACTGGGAGAGCCCATAATTGGTAGATGAGAACCAAGCGACACATGGATGGGGCTATTACTTAGTAGATGTTCCAACAAGTTTTCTACAAGGAGTTCTTTCTTGATAGTGTTAAGCAGAGGATGCTTTAGGAGTATTACACCCTACAGCAGGGGAAGATGTCAGTTGAAGAGTATGAAGCAGAGTTACATAGATTAATGAGATTTCTCCCTGATGCTTTAAAAGAGAGCGAGGAGACTAAGGTTAGCAGATTCATTACTGGGCTAGAGCCTGAGATCTAGTACCAGGTAAATTTGATGAAGCTGAACAATTATTCTGCATTAGTGAATAAGGCCAAGATAGTGGAGCAAGGTTTGAATAGGATGAAGAGTCGAGAGCCCTAGAGAGGTCAGATATTCTTGGGCAAGAGACCAGCATCTAGTGTGTTAACACAAGATAGGGCAAGAGACCTCTTACATAGCCTTTCAGGCTAGCAATGCAGAGTACTGATAAGAGATGCCCTAAATGCCTTAGACCACATGATCTGAAGGACTGTAAGTGGATAAAGAATGCTTGTTTTTCTTATGGTAGAGTTGGACATATCAACAAGTTTTGCACAGAGAAGATTCTTCTCAAGTTTTCCATTTCAATTGTAAGCAGAGAGGACATAAAAGATGTTGATTGTAAGGTTTTTGAAAGACAGATAGTTCTAGGACATCAGTTTGGCAAAGCTCAATATTTTGGCCAGGGACAACGAGCACCAGCAAAGGTATACGTGAGCGTAGTGAGACATCCAGTGTAGACACTATTGTAGGTATGTTTCCTATACTCCTGGATAGTGCATATGTGCTGCTTGATACTAGTGCCAGTTTTTCTTGTGTTTTTGAATCTTTTGTATCTATCTGTGGTGTATCTGTTGAATATATGTCTGAATGTTTGTCTGTAAGTACTCCATTAGGAAGTAGATCTATGTTGAATAGAATATATAGGGATATGGATATTGAGAAAGAAGGTAGGCATCTACTTGCGGATTTGATAGTGTTAGATATGCTCAACTATGATGTGATTCTAGGAGTAGACTGGTTGACAAAGTATAAAGCTATTGTCACGTCCTAAAAGGTACCCTAAACGTGGCAGTCCACCGTACATAATATTAAAGCCTAGGAATGACCGCTTCAGTCACGCGAAGGCTTCTATACTATGTACAAGGCGTCAACACATGGAAGAGACACATCGGAATGATAAATTTTATATTGATACAACTTGAGTAAAATGTAAAGGAAATAATTCTATAACTTCAATTTCAATTCATCAAAAGATTTCACTACATAAACTATTACGAAGCAATTACAAGATCTAGCTAATATCTTCAAGTATCCTTACTTCTGCCAGAATCCGAAGTCATATCAGCTCCAACCATCTCAGTCCCCATGTAGCATTTTGAGTTAACTGTTTAAAAATATCTATTAGGGTATAAGCTATACTAGCTTACTGAGAGTTCCCTTAATTCCGTACCATAACAAACAAGTTATAAATCATCTATATGCTATGCATGAACAAACACGTGAGCAGACAATTATATATGGGTATTCGGAACCCATACACAAAACGGATTTACGCCTTCCGTATCAAGGGTTAAGGATGGTATTGAAAGTTACACGACCGTTGCTAGTCCCCAAGCCCCTTAGGCTCATAGCACTCGACTCGGCTAGGCTCACACATGGAATGCATCCCCGATGCCCTTAGTTCCCTATGAATGAGCTCTAATACCGAGTCTCATTATCCAAATGAGCCTTCGGACCATATCGATCGACCTGCGTGGGAATAGCACGCTACCAAATGCAATATGTCCAACACGATGCATGACTAATTTGTTTTTGCTTAGGTCAAACTATTCATACATTCTTTAGAGTGACCAACCAATATCATACACATAAACAAAAATAATATAAACAGTGTAGTTATCTAATCAATCATGGTTTCGATATGCTTTAGTATTCTTTGGCATACATACATCAAAGTCTCATCATCTATCCCATCCCCATTCATATATGTTTTTATCTTATTGTTATAATTCTAATGTAACTAGCTACAAGCACAAGCAAGGTAACAAAATAAAAGGAAAACTCACTCGGCCATTGGATCACCGGTCTCTTAGTAAAAGTAATATGGTGGTAGGGAATCTTCGATTTCGGAGTCACCTAAAAAGGAAGAAATACCCTAATAAGTATTTCATCACTTAACTAATCCAAACTATTTAACAAAACTAGAAAATTCGTAATTCTCGTCCTATGCAGGAATTTCAACTTAAAACGGCTATAACTTGATTGTTTTAACTCGGAATTTAGCAAATTATATACGATTTCTATCTACTTCGAAAGATCTATCTAATTCTAATATCATATTTAAGTTTTGAAAAATTTGAAGCTTCTAAAAGATATGATCAGATCAGATCAGATCAGATCAGTAGCGAAAACAATTTTGAAAATTGATTTTGTGAAAGTTCATGAAGTTTCTATTATCCAAAGCAAGTATTCATGCAATATGAAAAAATTACTATCATAAATGATATGTCATGATATATATATATATATATATATACATGTTCTTGATGATATTTAATAAAAGAAATTTTTTAGAAAACTTTTTTTTTGTAAGACTTTATGAAAAATCAACTTAGAAAGGCTAGTCTTGCATTCTTGACAATCCCCACTTGTTTTTAGAAAAATTCCTTGATAAAATTTATTTATTCTTGTTAAAATTAAGCCTTCATTATGTATATTCTCTAAGGCATTTATTTTTCAATAAAATTTCCATTTTACACTTTGTAAACATGTTTTTAAAATTGGTTCATCCCAAAATCTGAATTTTGTAAAAATTGTTTTTGTGGTGATTCCTTTAAGTAATAATCATTTGATACTAACCATACCTAGCCACTAAGGACTTCATTTCTTTAATAAAACTTCTATTTTGAGTTTGAAAAATAAGTGTTTTCATGCTATTACTCTATTATTATGAATTTCTAAGGATGACAAACAACTCAAAGTTTTCATACTTTAGTTCTACTCCTTGTTCTACATATTTTTCTTAGAAAATCCCATCTTAACTTATAAAATCATTATTTGATGATATCTATTACCTATACTCTTCATTTTTCATAAAAACACAAATTTTGGAGTTGATAAAAGGGTTTCTAAGGCATAGTCTTGAAACCATCCGAATTTCACAAAGTTAGGATAAAACTCAAATTATATACTTTGTAATCTCTTCCTATTTTGAGAATCTCTATTAGTAGATCTACCATTTACTTATCAAAAACATCTTCTATTGATATCTATTCCATAAGCCTTTCATTTTTTAAACAAATCCTTCATTTTGGTGTTGAAAATGGGTTTTCAAAATTGGTCTTGGTTGAGATCCAAATTTACAAAATTTATTTTTTGGACATATCTTTTGATAAAATCTATCTAAACTTATGAAAATTCATCCCTTACATATCCTATCTTAAGAGCCTTCCATATCTTGAATAAAAACTTCATTTTTTAATTGGAAAACTTGTTTTTAAACTATGCCTTGGCCTAAATCCGAAAATAGAGTTTTGTTATGAAAAATAATCTTTGAAAATCATATTTGAACCATATAAAATGAAGTCTTGATGACATATATATATATATATATTAAGCCTTCATTATCTCAAGTAAAATTTTCATTTTGACACTTGGAAGTGGTTTTTAAAAATGGGTCTTGCCTAGATACGAATTTCACCATTTTTTTTTTAAGTTCAAAACCAAGATCTACACTTTCTATGAACATAAATACAAAAGAAATCCATGGTAATAAACCATAAACTCATAGATTTAAACTTTACTCATCAAAATCATTCATTTATGTTATCTATTCTCTAAGCCCTTTATTTTAAATGAAAAATACATATTTTGAAGTTGAAAAATAGCTTTTCTAAATATGGTTCCCTTTTTATCCAAATTTTCAAAAATGATTTTTGTTGAAAATAAAATAGATCTTGAGCTTTCTAAAATTTTTCTATCATCAAGCTATTACATGTTATTTAAGAAAATAAATCAAAAGTCTAATGCATTTTTGAACTTAAAACAACTAGATCTAGTTTATTATACTAGTTATAAATGCATGAATACTATGATGGTTATGTGAATGATGAATATATGCACAAATCATTAGCAATAACAACATAACTTGAAAATAAAACAAGATAATAGCAAAATAACTTCAAATAACAAGATCTATAACATTGTGATGGTAAGAATCTCATGTTCAAATGTTTCCACATCCCTAACTTGAAGCTCATGGGGATTTTGTGTGGAATCACACATGAATGAACTTGCCATTACATGTTTTAAGATCATAAAGTATACATCTATTACCTATTGGAAGATTCGAACAAGAAACTTGAAGAAAAATATGTGAGTGTGTGTGTGCATGTGGGTTACGGTTTTGAGAGAGGGAGAGGAGAGAGTTTTTGCAAAAAATTTCTAAAGAGAGAAAGAAAGAAAGAAGAAAATGAGAAGAAGTTGGCATAAAGGGGTTTATATAGAGGAATGTATTAAGGTTTGCTTTGATTAAACAAAAGAAAATAAAACAAATTGGAGAGAGGAAAGAGGGAGGGTGAGGCGTCGGTTTTGGAGGGGTGAGAAAGAGAAAAGTGTGTTGTGTTGTGTTGTGTTGTGTAAGTTTTGGAATTGAATAAGTAATTTAAATGATAAAAGTTATATTGGAAAAGTAAATTGTAAGGAAAATGATGTAATTATAGAGTAGAGTGTAAGGATGTAAGAAATAGGTTATGGGTAGTTGTACTTGTGAATAGTATAGAAGAATCAAAAAGTAGATTTGACATTTAAAGTACCTATAGTAATGAAAATACGATAAAAGGTTATAACTGTAACTTTTATAACCCGAAAAATTATATAACTGATATATTTGGAAATCTTATGAAATTACAAGTCTAACGGTACTAATATCGTATATTTAATATATCAAGCCTTGGGGCACGCATTTCGAAGTTTGCACCCGACCGGGTTCGAAATAAATCGAAAATTCGCTAATCTTATCTTTTAAAGCATCCTAGTATTATTATGAACTATACTACACCTTTTACTCATATTCCAACTCCTTGATTAGGAATACGGAATTGCCGGATCTAAACTACTAGGGTTTCCTAGGAATTTGTTGACTTAGGTTTTCTGGTTAACTTTTCGGTTTAGGGTTTGAACTTGATATTACCCTAAAAATTAGGGGTTTATATCAACTACTATATTCCACTTAGGGTTCCCGGGTTATTTTCCTGTTTAGATCATTGCCAATTTGGAAACTGAGGGTTTACATTTATACATCACATTTAGTTTGAGAAATTTATTTTAAATTTTTATTTTTGTAAGTATTTAATATCTCTTAACGTTTTCAGAATTATTGAATTGGGTTTTATTTATAAAGGTTTATCGTTATTTACTTTTTAATAATTTTTTTTTAGTTCTATATTACCCGATTTTACAAGTCAGAGTTACGTATAGAATTTATCATACGTAATGGTTGTGAATTTATAGACTGTTTAGTTCTTATTTTATTTTTAAGGATTCTTATTTTCTCAAGATTCAGAAATTTCTAGATTCGTTCATGATTTAAGGCTAGTCGAAGTTCGGTTTTAATTTGGAGTCATTTTTTTTAGAGTTTAACTTTTGATGTTTATTTTGGAATTATTTACTGAAATTTTTCGGGGCTTACAACTGTGATTGATTGTCACAATCTTGTAATAGAGTTTAGCTTGCCTGATGGGGACCAGTTTGCTTATAAGTTAGTGCAAAGACCTTCAATTCTACCTACCTATGAGCTGTGGGGAAGAACAACTTTAGCAGCTATGATTAAAGAGGATAAGTATAAGATAGATATATTTGAGATACCAGTTATGTGTGAGTACCTAGAAGTTTTTCCAAAAGATTTTGCCTATACCACCACTAGAAAGAGAAGTAGAGCTCAGTATTGATTTGGTACCAGGTACTACATCAATTTGTAGACTCCTTATCGCTGGCTGCTACAGAACTAGAGCTTAAAATACAATTAGAAGATCTATTGAAGAAGAAGTTTATTAGACCCAGTATTTCACCCTAGGGAGCTTTAGTTCTGTTTGTGAAGAAGAAAGATGGTAGTATGAGGTTGTGTAGAGATTATAGAGAGTTGAATCAGGTGATAATCAAGAACAAGTACCCTCTACCAAGAATAGACGATTTGTTTGATCAGCTGACAAAAGCTTCAGTGTTTTCAAAGATAGATCTGAGATCAGGATATCACCAGCTGAGAGTCAAGGTAGAAGATAAACAAAAGACTACTTTTAGGACCAGGTATGGATACTATAAATTTATGGTTATGCCTTTTGGTCTCACCAATGCACCAGCAGTGTTTATGGATTTGATGAATAGAGTTTTCAGAGATTATCTAGATATGTTTGTTATTGTGTTCATTGATGATGTGCTGATATACTCTAAGTCTAAAGAGGAACATGAGGAACATATGAGATTGGTTCTAACCAGATTATAAGAAGAGAAGTTGTATGCCAAGTTTTCTAAATGTGAGTTCTAGTTAAAAACAAGTTTCTTTCTTGGGACATATAGTTTATGGTAATGGTATTTTAGTTGATCCTGAGAAAGGGAAAGCGGTTGTTGAATGGCTAAGACCCAAGACTGTGTCAGAAATCAGAAGTTTTTTGGGAATTGCAGGATATTACAGGAGATTTATAGAAGATTTTTCAAAGATTGCTAGTCCATTGACCAGATTGACACAAAAGGGAGTTAAGTATGTGTTGAGTGAACATTGTGAAGCTAATTTTCAGCAATTGAAGAACAAGTTAGTGTCTGCTGTAGTGCTAACCTTACCAGTGAGTGGTGAAAAGTATGCTATTTACAGTGATGCCTCTATTCAAGGATTGGGATGTGTATTGATGCAAAGAGGTAGGGTGATAGCGTATGCTTCCAAACAATTGAAGCCATATGAGAAGAACTATCTTACACATGATCTAGAACTAACAATAGTTGTGTATGCGTTGAAATTGTGGAGACACTACCTGTATGGGGAAAGATGTAACATATATACAAATCACCAGAGCTTAAAGTATATCTTCACCTAGAAAGAGTTGAACATGAGACAAAGATGGTGGTTAGAGCATATTAAGGACTATGATATTGACATTAATATCATCCTGGAAGAGCGAATGTTGTAGCAGATGCCTTGAGTAGAAAGAGAGTGGATAATCTTGCGGCTATGATCACAACAGAACGCCATTTGATTGATGATATGAGGAAGCTTGAGGAGATAGTCACAAAGCAAGTGGATGAAAGATTGGCAAATTTAAGAATTCAGTCTACTCTTATGGAAATAATTAAGACAACCCGGATAGATGATTAGAGTATCCTAGAGATAAGAAGAAGAATGGAAATTGGCAGGGCACTAGAGTTTTATGTAGATGAAGAAGGTATTCTAAGATATAAAGGAAGATCATGTGTGTTAGTTCATGGAGATCTTAAGAGAGAATTATTGAAAGAAGCTCACTATTCAAGTTATTCCATCCATCTAGGAGGTAATAAGATGTACCAAGACTTACAGAAGTTATATTGGTGGAATAATATGAAAAAGGAGATAGCTGAGTATGTTTCTAAGTGCCACATATGCCGGTTGATTAATATTGAACATAGAAGACCGGCAAGTGAGTTGAAACTTTTGTTGATACCGTAATGGAAGTGGGAACACATCACCATGGACTTCATTACAGCTTTGCCTAAGACAAGAGAGAAGTTAGACTCAGTTTGGGTGATTATGAACGGACTTTCTAAGGTAGCTCATTTTATACCGACCAAGACTCGGTGTACCATGGAAAGGTTAGCAAAGCTCTACATCAAGGAGATAGTAAGGTTGCATGGGATACCAGTAACCATCGTGTCAGACGGATATTCGATTTGTTGTGAGATTCTAGAAGAGTCTACATCAAGAGTTGGGTACCAAAGTCTTTTTCAGCACTACTTATCATCCTCAGTTAGATAAGCAATATGAGATAACCATTCAAATTTTGGAAGACATGTTGAGAGCATGCATTTTGGACTTCAAGGGTAGTTGGGATGAGCATTTTCCTTTAATGGAATTTTCTTATAATAACAATTATCAAGCGTCGATTGGCATGCCTCCATTTTAAGCTTTGTATGGTAAAAAGTGTAGATCACCTATTTACTGGGACGAAGTGGGTGAAAGACATATGTTGGGACCTGAATTAGTATAGGATGTAGTTGACGAGGTTAAGATGTTAGACAGAGGTTGCAAGCAGCTCAGAGTCGACAAAAGAGTTATGCTGATAAGCGAAGAAGACCTTTAGAATTTCAAGTGGGAGAACGTGTTTTGCTTAAGATCTCACTAACAAAGGGGGTTGTCAGATTTGGTTTAAGAGGGAAGTTAAATCCTAAATATGTGGGCCCGTATTGAGAAGCTAGTGAAGATTTTGGATACAAAAGAAAAGGTCCTGAGAAGAAAAGTAATTAAGTACGTGAAGGTTCAGTGGACAAATCAAACAAAAAGAGAAGCGACTTGGGAGTCAAAGGAGGAGATGCGAGCCAAGTACCCCGAGCTTTTCAATGAATCAGGTAGCTTTCGAGGATGAAAGTTTCTTTTAAGAGGGGAAAGATGTAATATACAAGTAAAGAATTTATATTAAAGGATATAATTGTAATTAAATGTTGTTAAAAAGGGGTATTTTTGTTTTTGAGCAGACGGTTTTAGACACGGGAAAGTCCCACGACAAAAGCTAGATGAATACAATCAAAGCTGGCCTTAAAGCTACCAGCTTTTAATCAAGGACGTCAGCCTAAACATGTACAATGTCGGTCTAAACAACAGCTTTGAAGTTTTGGGAAAATTCGAAGTTTTTTGCCAAAAGCCGGCCAAAGGCCGCCAGCTTCATGATAAAGGCTACCGACTTTAGAGAAAGGCCACTGGCATAGGTGGCTAGCTTTCTTTTTTGAAATGCTTTTTATAAATAAAGTTCTAGGGTTCGAGTTTCTCATATGTTCTTTCTTTCTTTTTTGTCTAGAGAGTGTTTGTTAGGGTTTTGAGAGTACTTGAGAGGGAAATCTGAAGGAAAACAAGATCTTTGATCTGACTAAGTCGATCTAGTCAAGATTTGTACAAATTTATATGGAAACAACGTCTTTCTCATAGATTTTTATGTTTTTGAAGGAGCTCTTCAGAGAAACCATAATTTTCAATCAGGATCTATTCTCCCAGGATTCGATCAAGGAGTAAGATTTGAATCAAGTAAGTTACATCTACTTTATCGTAGATTTGAAATGAAAAGATTAATTTCGATGAATCGTGTATGTTCTTGTTGATTTCTCAAATCTATGGTTTTGGAGGAAGTTGTTCTTTTTGGAGTTTTTATCTTATTATAATTGGAGAAATCTAGGATTTGGATTCAGAAGATTATCCAAGTAAGTTTTTATCCTATTAAATATAGATTCTATAAAAGCTTGACTTTTTTTTTTTATGATGATTTGTTTGTAATTGCTGGATTTTACAAATTAAGATTTTGGTGGAAAGGAGTTGTTTTGTGAGAATTCTATGGAGTTTGATTAAGAAGAAGGTGCGGTTGAGGCTTTCTTGAAAGGTTAGGGTTTTGGAGAATTTTGAGATGTTAGGGTTTGTTTATAAAGATGATGTTTATTTTGTTCTGTTGTATTTTGTTAATTAGGAGTTTCGGAGAATTGTTTTGTTGTTGCTTCTAAGGATTTGTGGTTTTGGAGAGACTGTTCCTGAAATTGGAAGGTACGACCATTTATTGTTTGTTGTATGTGCTTGTAGGTTTAGTATCCTATTTGTTTTGTTGTAGGAACAAATTAATAATCATTATAAATCCATTTGGCTTAATTAATTTGTCTGCTGAGTGTGTTTGGCTATGACTAGTAAAGACCTGGTAGACAATGATACTGGTGTGACACCCTGATGATCTTTGTGCGACATTATCCTCAGTGGAGTTACACTTAGAGATGATTAATAGATTTAGGTTTTTGGCAGTATGGCCACGAGAATTTAGGGAGTACTCATTCACCAATATATGTGTATAATTACTTATTTTTGCGACTGGTTGAATTTTATGGGGTTTAAGTTACTTTAGGTTTGGGACTAATGTACAGTAGTTCTGGAATGTGTTGATATGTTGGCTTAATAAAGATATTAATCTGGTTGTTTGCATTAGATTAAGTTGCATTATATATATATATATATGTTATGTGTACATATGCATTTGTTTTATGGATTGACGTATTGGACAATTTCGCTCATTCTTTTCATTTTTCAGGTACAGGTGATGAAGACATAGTATTTGATTTATCTGGTTATAATCTGTATTTTGATCATGGGGATGGCGGTAGTGGACCCGACTAGCCTGCTCAAATATAGATTTTGGATACAGGAGATATCAGAAGAATTTTATTTAAATCCTTAGAAGACTTATGGAATAATGCTTAAGAATATTTATGTTTATGAGAATTTTTGGATTTTAAGATTTTAGATATTTTAAATAATTTTGATTATGGAATTCTTTATTGTTGACAGTTTTAAAACGTTTCTTGAGAGTTTTTTTGTAATAATGGAGATTAGAATTTTTTTATTTGTTGGCTTTGGTTTTGCCAACTATGTTTGGTTTTAAATAGAACCTTTCGAAGGATATTATATTTATATGCTATACATGTTTTGAACCTTCTAAAGAGTCCTTTATGAGAGTTTTATGGAGATTGTTATTTTATAAATGTATTTGTGGATTTAGAATGTTATAGCCTTTGCATGTCCTATATAAGAGAGGACATGTGGTAGGTTGTAATTGCCAACAGATTAGGGTGTTACATTTTGTTTGTGATAATTTTACAGAATTATTTCACTAGTAATGCACAAAAAATTTCATTTTCATTATAATTTATGAAATAATTATTTGTTTAATATATCATATTATGCATAATTTTAACTTGTAAATATATATATTAATACATCAAGTAAAACGACTACTATTATTTACTAATACTTTGTACAATAAGATCGAAACACGTATGTTTACTATGTAGAAAAAACCAAGAAAGGAATTGCTATTCCATGCCATCCCATTTTCTATGTTTGGATGTATTTTTAAAAGCATAAACCACGACTTTTTGGAATCAGTGCCACCATCTTTGAAGGAAAATTTGATTTTGCTTTCTCAAAGGTAAAATTGTGATTTCCATTCCAACCTCATTAATTATATTTACTATAATTATCTTTTTATCCTATTACATACTTATAATTTACATTTATTGTTAGGAATATTTCTAATAAATTCACATATAACCATTCTATTCCATTTCTCTCCATCTACATTTTCAAACATATGTTCCATTCCATTCAATTTGAATCCATTAAATTCTAAATTATTCTTGTGTAAACCCCGAGAATTTTCATACAAGTAGAAATGAATAGAAATATAAATATAGAAAAGAGAAGGCAAGTGTAGGACTCAATATAGATCTTAGATTAAAACCAAAAGTAGTAATGAACCTATATATATCTTTAAACCTCAAAACAAAGTTTTTAGATAGTGAAAAATACCAAAGATAATATTTCATAGTTGGTATCGGAAACTCAAGATATAGAAATAATCTAGATAAGATTTCAAATTTATTAAAGACTATATAACCGATAAAACTTAGAGTTAGAAAACGAAAGTTTAAGAATGAACCGTTAGAGTTATAAATACATAATAAGAATAAAATCAGATTCATGACTAATAATCTAAACTCCAAATAAATATTTGAATCACACCATTATTCTAGTTAGAGAATTCTAAAGTTTTTAAAGACTGAAACAAAAATTAGCCTATTGAGCTTAGAAAACTTTAATCGCATAAGATAAAACATTAAAAAAAAAATTAATCGTGCAAACTTTAAACTTAAGTTTGAACTCAAAGATAATCTAGAAAATTCGTAGAAACTTTAAATAAATTTCTGGAGATAGAACTCCAAAATAATTTATCTAAATACACTCGTTTAGCTTAATAAACTACCTTAAAATTAGGATAATTAATTAAGTAAATAATATTATAATAATTATATAAAAATCGGTGCAATTGCGTAGAACATGTAGTGGAAAACTCCTCAAATTGTTGCATCCGAATTCTTGAGACAATTGAGTCAACATAAGCAACTAAGTCAAAGAAAAATATGGAAAAACCAATTGAAATATCCCAAATTAGCGGCTCTTTAAATGCATTAAAACATCATACATGCAAGTGGAAATTTGGTGGAGGAAATCACTCTCGCCGAAATTTTCTTCTCAAAAGCTTAGTTTTTCAAAGTGAACAAAATAAGATCTTTTTGTTCTTTTCTAGTCAAATTGTTAAGTATATTCCATTAGTAATGAAAAAGGGGTTGAAGGGATCCGTATATGTTATTCAGGTCGATCAAAAAGACATAAATAGCTAGAATTAAATGCGAAAAGTATGCGTTTACCCTATTTAGATCCTTTAATGAACAATAAAAAAACTAATAACACACGTAAAAATAAGACATTTGAACACGACAAAAGTAGCTAAATTCATCTCCTTTTTGCACCATAAAACACACAAATCAACTCCATTAAACAAGCTTCAAGAACATAACCACAAGCTTGGAAGTAAACAACAAAGGTAAGTGAAAAATTCATTTTAAGTTAAGTTTATATGTTAAACCAAAGCTTAAACCATATTCTAATTAACTTAGGTTCGTTTCAAGCTTTGAGAATGATTGAACATCACCCTTAGTAGCCCCAAACAAGGTAATATTCACTTCAAACCCTAACTATATTTACTAAATGTATGGAAACTATGAAAAATTGTGTGTAAAATGATTCTCAGATGTTGTAGACAAGGATATATCGTGTATAATGCTTATAAAGTATGAAAAAGCACTTAGAAGTAGTTTAAACACAAGTATAATACATAAATAAAATAAGAGAAATAAGTTACGAATGAAAGAAAAATGAGGAAGAAGATGAACAGTGCCTACACTGCCCGTACGTCGACGTGTATATGCCTTAAGTTGGTGGTGTACGTGGGTAAGTCGACAGTGTTGAGTTAACGTAATTAAAACAGAAGCTACTTAAACTTTTTTTTTTTTTAAATGAAAAATCAATGAACACAGTGGCATAGACCTCCTACACCGATAGCGTATGTGATAATATTAGCTGCCTTCGAAGCCATTATACCTAGGACAAATAACGTGTAAAATTTACATGAACGCCGACAAACTTAAGTTCAACGCTGATGGCATTGATGCCAGCATACGTGCAAATTTCTCCTGAAAATATTTTTTATCTAGACTTCACTTATATATGTAATATATATAAAGGAAAAAACAAAAAGAGTAAACAGAAGATGAAATTTATAAATATATATAATAATTTAAGAATACTCAAATTAATCATTAAGTATTAAACTTAGCTACTATTATAAGTAGAAAACATTTTATCATACTAAACAAATAGATTAAATCATAATGATTACCCGATAACTATCTTATATAGGTAAATCTACAAGAATGGAAAATGTAATTAAGCAATAATTAAGAATATGTAATGATCATAAATGACAAATAATAACATAAAATGAGATCAAAAGAAACACGATGAAAATAAATGATAGAAAATAAATATTAGTTATCATAATAGGTCAAACTAAGGAATGATATAAAAGTAATAGTAATGATAACATTTTGATTTACTTAATACAAACTTTATAACTAACCGATAACAATAAAATATTTTATGATTAAGATAAGCAACATGAAAATAAATATTAAATAATAAATATTTGATGTCGTAGGATCATTACCTTAAAAGACCAATACAGGTAATATAAACTAAATCAAATACTAGTATAAAACACTTAGGCACTCATAAGAATTTAGGTATATAATCTATGTTGTATTGATGAATATTTTTATTCATCTCATTAGGTGATACTGATCAATTAGTGGACTTTTCTAAAGACAATTACAATTAGTCATCATGAGTAAGTGAGTAACTCAGATCTATTGCATTGTTTGTGTTTGTAACTAGTGGCATATGTAATGTAAAGATAATAATATGGTTGTTGTGGAAATTACTAAGTATATGTTGTGAGTTATTTGGTTGGTTAACAAACCAAGATAATAAAAAGTGATAATATAGATTGTTTGATGATTTGAAAAGCATATTATGTGTTGTGTGTGAAATGTATGATCACCATTAACCGAACTAAAAGTTATTGGCTTTATAATTAAAAACTATCATGCATTGCATGAACTGCATTATTACATATGCTAAATGGGTAACAATCTGCTACGTATTAATATTTCGGTTCTCTGTTAATGCTTGGGTTTTCTAAAATGTTAGTTCTTTCAAGATTATCTTTGTTCTGTCAATCCCATGGGAACTAAGTGGCAATGAAGGATGCCGCTCGTGGTATTGCTTTCAAATCACTAATACTTAGGGAGTTTCTAAGGTATGATGTAGCAAATTGTTAGTTAAAATATCCTAAAATTAAAGTGATAATCCTAAACGAGAAATCATGATTGTCCTAGTAATTAGTCTCTCTTGGGCAGGTAGGTCATTAAGTAATTGTTCTTCAACCTTAAAAAGAGGGTGTAAATCTTTTTCCTATTTGGATTCTGGATCATTCAAACTTGTATATGTGCATATACTTGATTGTTGTATTATATATGATTTGTTAATAAATGCTTGATGTATAATATTTTTTGTTATTCACTAAGCCTGTGGTTTCGCTTACACCTCTAAAGACCTTTTAGGTTGATACTACGACCATGGCTAGTATCTTCCAGGAGCATGGCTCCGGTAAGACTTTCGAAGCTTGAAGATTTTGGATATTTGGGATAAGTTGTTTACTTTAAATTTCTTATTGTTATTTAGTTAGTATTTGAATTATCAGTTTATGTATTTTGGAGACTTATAGAATCGGAAGTTGGTCTGTAATATTATATTACTCTAGACTTGTGATGATAGTTGTTCTATTAGTTTATGGCTTAATGTATTTGTTATTTCTTATCGAAGCAACTAAAAGATCCTATTGTTTAAAAATATGTCATTCTCTGAAGGTAAACTAGCAATAGTATATAAGTGTGGTTTTTGTGCTACTACTGGGGTACCCATGGGCATGACATCTTGCGCATCAAATGTATAATTATAGCAATAATGATATAATTATTAACTTTGGTATAAATAATAATAGCGGAATAGTGTTTAATGATAATGTATTTAGTTGTCTAATCTTTTTAATAAATGAAATTAATTTTATTGGTTAAAATGTGAAAAAGAAAAGATCAAGCCAAAAAGGAGAGAAGTCATCAATTAAGAAACAATAATAAGTGCAAGATGGAAAAAGTGAACTTACAAGAATAGATTGGGAATTGAACCAATTATCTCTTGTTTGCCAAAATATAATTCATCCATTAAACCACACATAACATTTTTTTTAAAATTCACTCTTTAAAATATGTTGATGGTAGAATATAGGTTGTAGCTCACTTAGCCTACTACCATCTCTACATGAGTCAAAGGGCCTAAGAAAGGCCTAAAAGACCACTAATTCAACTAGCTCGAGAAGGATCCATACTAAGAAAGACCTCTGATGTTGATTTACAAAGAGACTTGAACTAATGCTTAACTTGACCATGGCAACATCTACAACCAGCTTAGCTTAGATAAGTCTTGAGCTCGTTGATGACTGTTTCCATAGAATCACCATATGATCCTTGTATACGCGCACGAGTTCATTGGGGGGGGGGGGGGGGGGGGGGGGGGGGGGGGGGGGGGGGGGGGGGGGGGGGGGGGGGGGGGGGGGGGGGTAGGGGTGGTAGTGGTGGTGGAATCACTAGTTTGGTCACACTCTATGCAATAGCAACTCCTTCACCTCAATGCCATGTTAGCTACTAGAATAAATCTGCTCTAACATAAAAGATTTGGTAGGCCCCATTCTGGTATGATCATAAACTATAAATAGCCTTTTCCTCTATGAGGGATAGACATAATCACTTTATCCAATCAATGCTCCATTTGGTATTTATCTTTGGATCTTTTAAGTAACCTATGGACTAAATTAAGCATTGGAGTGGCTGCATTGAACAACCTTCCAATGTCCCCTTGACCATTTTTTGTGATTGCAAAGGCTTAACTCTACCGATGAGATCAACACCTATAATATTTTAGCACCATCTATGGGAAATACTTAGATAATCTCTTTTCCTGTTCATAAATACCTGATCATTGATTGAAAAAAAAAAAAAAAAGCCTATGATCAACATCACAAACCACAACCCCTATTGTTGATCATGTTGAGACCTTAATGGAGCAAGAATCAGGTTGATTTAGCTCACACCTAGCCAATATCTTCCTCAATGGACGTCGAAACTCCTAAGCAAGCACATTAAGAGTTCCCATCTACTAATAGTGTTGATTAATGGATCCAAAATGCATTTCAGACCTTCAAAATTTGTGCATATAGCTTACACACAAAAATATGGGAAATGAGCATGCTAATGCTCTGATCTAGCTAAAATCACATATTTAAAGTGTTTAATGAACATGCACTAGGAAGAGTAGGCCTCCAATGCTTAGCGAAGCAAATCTCCGATTCCTTCACTACCAAGGCATCATAGAGCATTACCCAGAAGGCACCACAGGCATACGATGACTCCATCACAGGTTGGTGCCTCCATTAAAAGTCATTCATATAATTCAAGGCTATCTTCAAATGTTTATCAAATGGGTTACTGTTTCCCAAAGCCCTGTGAGAGCCTCCTCCAGCCCATCACAAGCATATCAAGTGCTACAATACCCAATTCAAACCTCCACTAAGCATCAAGTAAACAATGAGGATCATTTGAAAATAGATTGCATAGGTTTTGGCTTAACCGAACTCATGAGGACAATGTGCAAACACTCCTGTTATAACACTCGCTGAAGCTTAGAAAAGGAACCAGCTCTTGATGAAATCAATGACATTATAAGGAGGCTCTTAACCATCAAAGAGAGTTTTAGAAACAGATCCATTACAAAGATAATCCCACGTAAAACACCTTCTATCATCAAAATCAATATGAAGTACTCCCATCGGAGCTTGACTCCTAAACTTGGAATCTTACAATCGGACCAACGAACCTTGAGGATGACATCGCCTAGTTCCAATCCACCTCGGTGGTTCACAATTTCTTAGATGCCATTTGGTGTTTAACCTTCTCTACTACCTTCCAGGGCGCTGCTCGGTTTAGTTTAACAAGCTTATCCCTAATACCATTAGTTCATTCAATAAGCACATTAAAATCTTCGTGACCCACTTCATGGCTAGTAATCCACTAGAAAAGAACGCCTTGTACCTTTACAAGGTATGGTAAAGGTAGGATGAACCCCTTAGGGACTACTTGCCTAGATTCAATAAGACTTGATTAGAGATCCCTAATTTCAATCAAGTTGTAGCTCTTAAAGCCATCAAGCAAGGGGTCTTTATGCATAACCCTTTCTTTGATTCCATCTTAAAATGCCAACTTAGTACATTGAAGCAAATAAGGGAGAAGGCACATAAATATATTCGAAAAGAAGATATCAGAAATGTCAAGAAGGAAACTGATCCCAAGATAGAGCCTACTCAAGATGAACAAAATCAACCTCGAGACAAGGGGTGGATGAAAAAACACCATAACTTCAACAACCAAAGTAATGCAGGCTTTAACTGCATAGAGAATGACAAGAGGAAGATCTTCTCGATGTACAATGAGTTTTCATCCTTGAAATTACCTATATACAACGTATTCCTGGAAGTAAGAAATAAAGGTCTCCTGCCAACACCTCTTCCCATGAAACCTAACTTTAAGTGAAGGGAATCAAAAGAATATTGTTAGTATCACTGCGATCATGAGTGTGATACCAAGAATTGCTGGCACCTAATGAGTGCCATCAAGGATGCTATACGATGAGGTTGGTTAAAGCAGTACATTAATCAAAAAGCTGCAAATCTTGAAACACTAGCTCAAAAGAGGAGAACCAACAAAAAGAAGGTAATCAGGAGAATGACATCTAAGAGAAACATGATCGACCTCGAACTAACCAAGAATATGAACAAAATCAACACCATAATAGGACAATCACTAACCTCAAGTCGAACAGGATTTGGCTTAACCTCTAGCTCGAACAATGTGAGGGAAGCGATGAATCTTAAGCCTAAGAGAATAAAGTTAATACCACCATTTTTTTACCGACTAAGACTTTAAAGAAGTTTAAACACCTTACCAAGATGCTTTGGTTGATTTAGCTCTGCATAGTAAGCTGGAGAGTTAAGAAGGTGTTAATCAACATCAGTTGTAGTACGAGCATTCTTTCCAATCATGCTTACGAATAGATGAAATATGGATTTAGGCCTAAATTAAGGACTTACGACCATAAGCTATATAGGTTTCACATCTAACCTGTTCGACATCGAGTATCATTACTTTTCCCTTGGAGATCAATGACGAAGAATGTTATGCTTCACATCAGACTGACTTCCACATGGTTTACTGATCCCCCTACAATACATCCTAGGCAATGCTACCCAGTCTATCTTTGCATGGTTGTCTCCAGCCCATCTTAAAGCTAAATTCCTTACCCCAACAAGAATAGGGGTCTGCAAAGGTGATTAGGAATGGTCTAGAAAGTTGTATCTTATGGCCTTAAAAGGAGATCTATATATGTGGTAGATTATGAGCTGGAGAAGCAGCATGACAACCATGATGAATCAGCTAAACTCTTAGAAGACATCACCCTAGATGGTTGTCCCAAACACACCATGAAAATGGAGAAGTCGATCACTTCAAATTTCAAAAGAAAGACTGATCACATTCTTGCAGGCGAATAAACATGTCTTTGCATGGTCACCATCTGACATGGCTAGCATTAGCTCAATTGTAATCACCCATCGACTGAACATAAATAAAACATAGTCATAAGATTAGACACTTTACCCTAGAAAGGCACGCTGCCATCAAAGAAGAGGTCTAGAAGCTCTTGCAAGTTGGATTCATCGAGAGGAGAAATACCTAACCCAGCTGGCTAATGTCGTTTTGGTTAAGAATTTTAACGACAAATGGTGAATGTGTGTAGATTATGCAGGCTTAAAGAAAGCATGCTCAAAGGACTGCTTTCCCCGATCGCAAATTGATTAACTAGTTGATGGCACCTTAGGTCACCAGTTATTAATCTTTATTGATGCCTTTTCGAACTATAAACAGATTAGGATGAACTTAAGTGATGAGGTCTACACCTCCTATGTTACCACTTTTGGTACCTTTTGTTATATTGTATTGCCAGTTGGACTCAAGAACACTAAGGCCACTTTTTAGAGGTTGGAAACCGAAGTATCCAGAGCCCACATCGGTAGAAATATGGAAGTCTACAATGATGACATGATTATCAAGAGTAAAAAGGCAAAAGACTAACTCCAAGACCTTCATGAGACTCTCGATCATCTCCGCTTCTTTAACATGAATCTTAATCCATAAAAAGAGTGTCTTTAGGACCACTTCAGGGAAATTCATGGGTTATTTCATCTCTCAATGAGGAATTGAGGCAAATCCTGATAAAATCAAAGCAATCTTGGAAACGAATCCTCCATCATCTATTAAAGATGTACAATGGCTCATAGACAAGGTAACCACTTTAAGTACATTACTCGCTAAGAGTGCTGATAAGTGCTCCAAGTTTTTGAAAATTTTCAAAAAACTCGACAAATTCAAATGGGTTGTAAAATTTCGAGAAGCCATCAAAACCTCAAACATTTCCTAGTAGAGCTACCCATATTGTCAACCTCAACCATAGGGGAAGACTTATATATGTACTTTGTACTAGGCAATCGAGCTCTTTCGTCAATCCTTACTTGAGTAGAAGGTGATAACATCTATCTATATACTATATAAGTCACGTCTTCTAAGGAGTTGAAGAGAGATACATGAGGTTAGAGAAATTCACTCTAACTATGGTCATATTTGTCCGACGTTTATGCCCATACTTCCAAGCATACCAAATGATCGTTTTCACCAATGTACCTTGAGAATAGTCCTCCAAAAACTAGATGTGTTTAGTTGAATGATGAAGTACGTCACCAAATGATCGTTTTCACCAATGTACCTTGAGAATAGTCCTCCAAAAACTAGATGTGTTTAGTTGAATGATGAAGTACGTCATTAAGCTTAATGTGTATAGGGTACAATATCAGTCTTGCAACGCCATCATGCCTAAGTACTAGCATATTTTACGGTTGAGTACACAAGCTAGCAAGAATATGATGATCAACAAAAACTTTATATGGATACTCCACGTAGATAGATTCTCTACATAGGGACGGTGTGGAGTTGCCCTGGTTTTAAAAGGACCTTATGGAGTCAAAATTTGTTATGCTCTAAAGTTAGGTTTTATTGCGAGTAACGATGAGGCAAAATATGAGGCCTTCATCATTGGACTCAAGCTCACTATGAATGTCGATGTAGACACATGAGAGCTCAAAAAGAAGAGACTTACCTATGGGCCAAATCAGAGGTATGGTGGCAATGTTTCATCGGATCTAAGTGGCCAACGTTATGTAGGATGAGCCAAGTAACAAATGCCTTGATCAATTTGGTAATCAGAAACCTACATCAATCTCAAAATTAACATCAAACAAGAAGATAAAGAACAACATAAAACTTGATGATTTTTTAAAATTGAATTGTAAAATCAACATCAAATTTTATGATTCCAATTGGATTTTTTCCACTAAAATCCAATGAAGCTAATATTAGCTTTGATTTTCATCAAGATTCTTTCAAAAGAAAGAATTTTGAGAGAGAGAGAGAGGAACTTGAGTTCATACTTCCTAGAAGAGAAAGCATAAATTTGAGTGGATATGAGAGAAGAGAATTGGTTGTCCATGGCTTTGGATGATGCTTAAGGCCCTTTTTATACTTGTGAAGCTCGTGTTTGTAAAGGAAGATCATGGATTCAATAAAAAAAAAAAAATCTCATCAAAGGCCATTCCTTTATAATTCTTCAGTCAAATTGAGCATAAATTTGTGTTATTTTCTTTAGATCATTAGTCAAACAATGTTCTTGGACAAATATGAGTCCAAATAAGTCATTACCCATCTCCAAGAAACATAGAAAGCCCTTTGATTTTGCTATTTTTTGACTAATGATAAATAGAGTAGTCTTTTATATATATATATATATATATATATATTTCAACTTTGTAGCTAATTTAATAGCACAATCTCTATCGAAAAATTGGTTTAATAAGCAAAATGGAAAATACTCCATATGCCCAGTGCATGACCACATTTATTTTGATAAAAAAACACAGAAAATGGGGTCAAAATTAGGCAAAAAAATGAGCTTACTGGTATGCCATAAGGCTTGCAATTTTCTGTATAATCTGTTCCATTATGGATGCGCGAGGAAGATGATCGTTTTGTTGACCAGGTCAACATACCAAAAATGTTCCATTTGGCACGTGCGGACTAAGGGGAATGAAAAATGGCACTACAGTGCCTTTGAGTAGTTACAAAACCATATCCCTCTGTGAAGCAAACTGGGCTATGCCAATTTTCACAATTGCCAATATGATAAGAGATTAAAAAAAAATTTAAATGGCAAAATAATTTGTGTCCACAACTCATTTCAACCCAACAATTTATCTAATTTAAATAATCCAAATAACTTGATTGCTTCTCATCTAAAATGCATACATTAACAAATAATTTAATGTGATTAAATCACAAGTCCGTTACCCATTTTAGCTCGAAACTTTAAAGATTTATAAAATAGTAATTTTAAGTTGGGTTGAAGCATCGTTTGAAGCAGCAATCTCTCAAAATTGTGTACTATTTTATAAGATTAAAGTTGAACTGATTAGCAAAACTAATAATTTTTAGAGTTCGATTTATCTTGATAATATAGATGTATATCAAATAGGCAATTTAAATTTGATTGAGGTTCCATTTGGAGCCCCAGATGCCTGTTTTATGACATTGGGGCATTAGATAAATCGTACCAAGTTTGAAAATTGTTTTCTTTCTATAATTTATCATATCACATATGCAAGTTAGACTTTTAAAGACTAATTCAACTCAATTAAACCATTCTATGACCACTATAGACCCCAACATGACTTTTTTATATATTTTTTATTTTTTTTCTTTTTGAGTTTTTCTTTTTTCAATATCCCCTTTATTGTTATTATTTTTAAACTAAAACTATACTAAAGAAAATGACTATAAGAAGACAACAATGGGATGTCTATGACACTATTTCATGATTTTTGTAGTCTTTTAAAATGTGGGAGAAATGGTTGATGATAAGCTTGTTAGCTATCTTAAGGTGTTAAATATATTTGAAAATGTAGATGGTACATTGGATAATTTTAATCTAAATTGAGATAGCAAATGAATCCAATTAAATGATTGAAGACATTTGAGAAGGATAAAATAAAAAACTTTTGGAATAACGTTGAGTTCCTTTTTGTGGGTATAGTGAGGTAGAAATTGCAAGAATTTGATCGGTTTTATACTCTTTCTCTATTCTTTGGTACATTATTTATGATGATTTTTAAGAAAATTTTACCAAACCTTCTTATTTGCTAGTTAGAAGTTTTCCACATAAATTATACTCATGCTAACTTTCATTCTCTTTAATATTAGGTTTGGTTTGCTGCATTGTCTCGATCTAATGGAAGGTTATGGTGAGGATGAAGATGCTTGGGAACCTATCAAAGGTTTAAGATATTTTTCATATATCCTTTGCCAATGCATGATGTGGTCATAAGGGGTATGATTTCTCATGAATCTAAGGTAAGATATGAAATGCAGTCTCATATAGTTTCTAATAATGGGAGAGACTTGTTCAAGTTGGAAAAGAAATTTTTTTAATTGCTTATGTAAGTTATAAAACCTTTTGTTGACTCTTTTTATTTTTTATTTTTTAATTTCATATCTTTCTAAAAAAGTTGATGGATTATTAATCAATTTTGGATTTTGATTTAGGTTGGAACCCATGAGAAATGTGATTCATATAATAAGGATTCTTTAATGGATTTTCAACAATTTATAAATTAACAAGACATAATTAGTGCAATTTTTATAGCTTGGTATAGGATTAATGTCATAAATGATATTTAAACTTTGACAAAAAAAGCAATTATGTATCTAAACCTCAACTTTGAAATTGATCAATTTAGTACTCGAAAAAACTTTTCTTTCATGCTATTTGTACTTCCATCAAGTTATTTGAAGTACCAAATTGATCAATTTAAAAATTTTTCAAGTACTAAATTGATTAATTTTAAAGTTTAGGTTCTAAATTGAACAATTTTAAACTTCGTGTACGTAATTGCAACTTTTGCTAATGTTTAAGTAGCATTTGTGACATTATCCCATTATTATATAAATGCTTGCTTTAATTTTTTGTATCATGATATATGTGGTTTTCTTTTCAAAGTACAAATCCATGAATATATTAAAATAGTGCAATAGTAAGTTGGTATAATGTGCTTTGTCCACTTGAAGTTGTAGGTTGTAGTTTTAGGTTGTTGTCACATCATAAAGTTAAGGGTTAATGTGATAAATGGTACATGAACTTTGACAAAATGCACAATTAGGTTCCCAAAGTTTGAAATTATTAATCTAGTATCTAAACTTCGAAATCGAAAAATTTAGTACTTGAAAGAATTTTTTGTGCACGCTAACAATACCTCCAATCAAGTTCATTGAGATACTAAATTGATCAATTTCAAAGTTTTTTAGATACCAAATTGATTAAATTTAAAGTTTAGTACTAAATTGATTATTTTCAAAGTTTAGTACATAATTGCATATTTTGCTAAAGTTTAAGTGTCATTTGTGACATTATTCCTAAAGTTAATGTTATAGTATGTATTGAGCTAGTAGACACTGCTAGGTCCTCAGATGAGTCATTGCTCGTACAGCCAGGCTAGGCTAACGGGCTTGACCTGTTGGTGCTGAGTTGAGTGGGTTATGAGTTAACCCAACTCATGCCAAGGTCTAGGTATAGGTGTGTGGATTTAAATGAAGTAGTTATATGTGTGTTGCATGCATATTACACATAACCTAAGAGGAGTGAAGTGAATCTGTACATAAAGGATGATCACGAGAGAAGTGGTTAAGAAGGAAGAATAAGTAGTCTCAATTGGCTCGAAAGCACTTGTAATAAGTAGAGGAGATATCATTTCAAACTCCATTGATAATTGTTAACAAGATACGTGCTGCAATTTAACGATGGTATGATCTTTAAAGGGCTAATGTACCAAATGGTATTTTATCTTTGGCGAAATATGCAATTTGGTACTCAAACTTTGAAATTGATCAGTTTAATACTTGAACTTTAAAATTGATAAATTTAATACCTAAAAGAACTTTTGTGCATATCAATAGTACTTTTATGATATTAGTTAGCATGCATGAAAAGTAATTTCATGTGCCAAATAAATCAATTTCAAAGTTTAGGTACTAAATTGATCATTTTTAAGTTCATGTACTTAATTGCATATTTTTTCAAAGTTTAAGTATCATTTGCAATATTTACTCTCTTTAAATAAAAATTGGTAGCATAATAGTATTACTTCTAAATTTTGAATTATCTAGGTGAAGAGGGAACAAAGGTAATTATAGAGTCTAATTATCAATATTATCGGTTATCGTTAATAATCAACGATTGAGATGAGCCCCTCTTAATATAGGAGACATATTGAAAATATTAAAATTAAACATACCAATTCCAATGGACCTTTCTCGAAGCCTACATGCTAAAATCATGCCAAACTTGTAGACTTAACTTCTTAAACCTTGTCACTTAGTCTAGAGAGAGGTTATTACTAAGTTTAAAGCTCACGATTCATTTTAACCCTCTACAAAAGGTTAGACCTACTTGGAAACGTTTATAAATGTGTTATGGTTCTAGGATTAGGATAAAATCTATCTACATACCCATTTAAAATAAATAGGTCTCATACACATGTTAGGATTTGAACAGTTAACCACTTAGGAATGAGAGTTATAATATTTATTGGGTAATTTTAAACACTTATCATCTTCTTACTCTGATTTCTTCATTAGAGTTGCATGAGCATCACCCTCTTCCCTACTTCTCTTGTTTGTCATCTATTGCTAATTCATCAGCATGTGTCTCCTCAGTTATTGTAATTCTCTCTTTATTTATCTTGCTGATCAATTTAACTGTAGTCGTTCTTTGAGTGACATGCTTGGTACGCTAAAATGGAGCTAATATGGAATCATGATTCATGGTTCCAATCTCATTCGCAAGTTTGGAAGCATTTTTCAAGTTTAATTACTTTCTCAAAGTGGAATTCGTTGTACTCTGATTAATTATATCTACTTTAATTACCTCTTTATACTATCACATATTATTATCTATGTTTGTGTAAAGGCATTTTTGATGAATGTACTCAATAAACATTCCATTTCATTCCAATCTACTTCTTATAGTTTTCCAAATATAGGAATTGATTTGTTATTCCTACTCTTTCCACCTCAACTAATTTTCTTCCAACCAATTTTCACATAACATAAGAGTAACGCTCTTTATTTTTTTCATTTTCTTCTACATTATAACTTCAAACATTTATATATATATATATATATATATAAAAGAATTTTCGTTGTTTTATGTACATCTACTTAATCATACCTTTGTAAGAGACAGTTTCAGTAGTGAAATCGCATGGCATTGACACTAAAAGTCAACTTGAATGTATGAATTAGTTTTTATCCACTAGTCTATAACATGAGTTGAACTTAGAACAATTACATCGAAAATTTTTGTTCGACTTACTCATACAGAACTTAAGGTTGAATCCATCATTCAATTTTTAGTATTATATCATTGGAATAATTCATACATTAGCCTTGAAAAAAGAAGTTATCCTTGAAGTATTAGTATAATTTTCAATGTAATTTCCATTGTAGATATTTGCAAATTAAAGACGTTATATCAACTATATCTTTCAAATAAAGAATTTATAACTTTACACATATGTTTTAATCTTTTCTTAATTGATTGATAACTTAAACCCAAAGACAAATCAGACTAATGAAAAGGGTTAGGTTATGGTCTATGGGTTTAGGTATTTAGTCATAATTAACAAATGGATCATGTTACGAGTTTAAATTTTCATGTGCAAAACTCGCTTGAACCCGAACACCGGACATTATTTGTTTGCACGAATTGCCATCCTACTTTAAAAAACTCACTCCAGCATTGTTAAATATATACACATATAATTATGTGGTAATCTTAAGGGCAATTAAACACAATATAAATGAATAAATAATTAACAGGTTTTCAATTTCACATTGTTTCTTTGCCGAGGGTGATCCAAAGTAGCGAATAATCAGTATTATTTTTTTCTTTTTTCAATGGAAACTGGAAAGTACATCGATATAAAACATTAAGGGGAGTCTTCCCCATCACATTGCATTGGAGCTCTCATTGATCGGGTCTTACGCTCTTACTAGACACATATAAAGTAAGTTCAGTTACACATACATTCATATTACTATATTTAGATTTCATAACAGCAAAAGCTTTTTCAAACAAAAATATGACAGCTTCATTCGGAGGGAAAAGAAACTGAGTATCCTCCATAACATTCCTGGGCCTTGTCTTTCTCAGTAAACTGCATAATTCGTATATTAATTAGCATAAAGAGGGCTACGTAAAAGTTATGGCCATGATTTTAGGCCCAAAATACAGGCCAGACAAAAGTCCATTAAGGCTAGTTCCATGGGCAAAATCCCTCTTACAAATGTCTCTTTACATCCCAAAATACAAGCTTCAAATGCCGATCCATTGGAGCGTAGACGATCTTCACTTCTTCTTTAATGATTTGAGCTCTTCAGCCAATGCGTCTGTAATGGAATTTACTTTCCTATGACAGTGACGAACTTTGCTTGCCTGAAATTTCGACAACATTAGCTATTCGATTTCCATAATATTACTATGTTGAGGTTATTATTATTGGGGTTTATCACTTGTAGCCACGCTCTCTGCCAAGTATCTGCCATGCAAGAGCAGGGTCGCAACCCCTATGATTTAGGTGTACATTTGTAGTGCTAATTAAACAAAACTATTGTGACACTTTAAGGACATTGGAGAGTTATACTATTCCAAATAACTACTGAACCTAAAATCATTTTTAATGTACCGTGTACCCTCACCCCGCAGCATATTCTTATAACTTCGGTGTGACCTTGTTCTCAGCCGGACTCAAACTTAAGTACCAACCTCCCACCGATGAAAATTAAATGACTCGAGCGAATTGAAGAGGAAAAAATAAATCTACAAATAAATTCAACTCGAAATTCTCTTATTTGAAATTTATGATTGATATGAAATTTAATGTTCAATTTGAGCATCATTTGAAATTTCATTCGAGATAATTTCAAGAACATAAGGGATGGTCAGAAGCTTGATGATGTAGCATTAAGTAATGGATCCACTGATTTGTATCATTATTAATATATAAGCATAGGGTCACTCCTGTTCTTGGAAAAATATCAACTTGATTGGGACATTTATTGTTTTTTTCCCATTAATTTGTGTAAGCGTGGGTTCCAAGTGTTAAAATACCCATATTTCCCTTTTTATCCTTATAAATAAACTAAAAATTATAAACTTTCAAGGAAAACTCTATGGTCCTGCTATTAATTTCAATGGGATCAGTCCCATCATCATTCAACAGCTCACACCATACCCAATTATGATCAAATCCTTATAATAGTTAATATTTCATTTACTCTATTTATTTTAACGATTAGATTGTTGACGGGACCATAGAAGCTCCCAACTTCGAATACTTATAAGTTCCAATGGTTATCGTACAAAATTGTAGTGCAAATTAAGTTTTTTTGCTATTGCTCGGAAAATTTTACTACTAGCATACACTTACACTTGAACGTATTTATTGGTCTTATTCACATAGAGTCGACTTCGGTATTGGGTCAACCTGACCTAGAATTGGCTTAGACTTGTTGGTTCACGAGTCAGGTTTATGATGACCTAGAATCGGCTCGGATTGACATGGGCCATGTTGTGCTAGGTTAACCCGATGGGTTACGGGTTGGGTCATAACCTTGTTGACCCATGAAATTTTTTAATTTTTTATTTTTAAATTCAGTGCTTTTCACATGTTCTCAACGCATTCTCCACTATGGTATTCTTTTAAAATATATATTAAAGAATAAAAATATAGTAAGACATCTAATATGTAAAATTAGCTTGAAAATGAGAAATCTTGTTTCTTCATTGTTTTTTTCAACTTTTGCATTTCATGATATCTTTTTTTTTCTCTGTTGATCGCTTGATCGCTCTTTTTCTCTAACACACACACACAAAAGATACACACACATACACATATCAAATTACACACAATGTCGCACATTTTCAAATTTGGTAACTTTTTTTTAGTTTTGACTCAGTGGGTTAATGGGTCAATAGGGTGGACCTGCTTGCTCGCCGAGTTAACTCACAGATCATGACCTATGCAACTAGACAAGGCTAATGGGTTTGATCTATCGGGTCATGGATCAGACTCGATTTGTGCCTATGTCTACATATATGATCCATTATAGTCAAATTTGTTTATGATTGGAATGATTCACCCATGCCTTTTGATTTCGTTAATAGCGGATGATATTGATGGCTACATACGTTGTGATTTGACGTATGCTTCAATTGCAACGTTGTTAATCTAATTCAAACTAGAGCCTAATATTCTAGAAACTATCCTATGGAAATTGTAATGACAAAAAACCTTGATTCACCATCAAACTTCTTGGTAAATTATATTTGAAAATTCATTTTCCTTGTAAATTGATTTCTTTGAAAACTTATTTAGCTTTGGTTTAGAAAGTTAATAAAAACAGTACCAAGTTATTATATATATATATATATATATATAATATATCAGGACTTCTTTTGTTATTTGAAAAGGAGATATCTTTAGACTTTAATGAAACTTCACTTACTAATAGTTCAAAATCTCATGATGAGTTTACATAAAGTAATTAAAAGAGATCTATTTTAAAATATTTTTCTAAGTCTTTGGAAAAACTTTGATCAAATTTTATTATTCATAAAAAAGATTCATTTTCTTATTTGGACAACAACTTATTAATAATGCATGAATATAACTATGTGGTTTATAAAAGCTAAAATATTACAAGATAAGATAATAATAAAGAACATAAGAAATAAATAAACATAATAATAATTGTCAAGTATTGGAAGCCTTAGCTTTTTCAAGGCTTCTCGAGACTAAGAATAAACTAGTCTCAAAAGAAAAAGAAATTGTTTTGACTTGATGATGACAAGTCTAATACTAGAAAGACTAGTCTTAAAATAACTTGAAAGTAAATAAATTGCAATAACAAAGGAGGTTATATGCTCTAAAAGATATATATAACTACATAGATATATTTAGTTAGATATAAATGAAAACAACATAAAGGAAAATAGCTTCATGAACAAAAACAAAGTATGAACATATTGTTGCTTTCTTAACCTTCATGGTTTTAAAAAACACACACTATGCTTATACTAAGTAAACGAACATAAAGAAAGCTTTAAACTATTACCTATAGAAGAAGTAGAAACTAGAGAAAACTTGAGAGAGCTCTTGGAGAGATTTTGAGAGAGTAATTTTTAGTATATGAAAGGTATGAAGGAAATGGAAGGAAGATGTGCTATTTATAGGAAAAAATGGAGGAAAATTTGTGTTAATTAAATAATTAAAAAATAAAACAAATTGAAAGTGTAGAGAGGAGGGCCGGTGCAAATTTGATGAGGAAGAGAGAGGAGATTTATTTTTTTTTGTATTTTTGTCAATGAAAAGTAAGATATGACCGATTTGAAGTTATATTGGAAATAAAAATTATAAGAAATAGGTGTATGGCTGTAAGAGTAGAGTGTAAGAAAAAGAGATAGATAAATAGTGTAGAATAGTAATAAATAGTGTAATGTAAAGTAGACATGACAATTAAAGTACCGATAATAAGAAAATACGCGTATAATTGCGATATCTAATATTTTTAGTTTTCGAAAAATTATAAAACTGACATTTTTGAAAACTTTATATCTTTATGAGTCTCACGATATATTCAGAATATTATTACTATTCCAAGCCCTTGGATACGTTTTTTGAAAACTATATCTAATCGAGCTCAAAACGAATCGCGGTTTAACTAATATGATATTTTTAAGCTTTCTCATATTATTACGACCTATTCTATATATTAATCTCTCACTTACTCACTTAGGACTACAAACATGGGATTCCTGGATTTGAACGATTGCGTCTGACTAGGGTTTTGTTGACTTTAGGATTTCTGGTTGACCTTCTAATTAGAGTTTAAGCTTAATCGATCGTAAAACTTTGAGGTTTTACAAAAGCTTCATCAAAATATCGATTGCACTTGATGAAATCTGGCAAAATACTCTGATAAGGTTTTTATGATAGTGGCTCAGCTAGTGCTGTTTCAATATGGAGTGTTGGAACTTCTAGTGCCGCTTCGGGCGCAGGTATAGGTGGTGGCATAGCATGAGCTTGTTGCGCGAAATCCTTTATGAGGTTGGCAAGTTGCTCGATGTTAGCTGGGTCCACTCTCAGTTGATTTGGTTGTTGAGGTCCTTCTCGATTCTCAAGTTCTATAGGCGGTATTTATGGTTTGTGTTATGCGCGAGTGCATCTCCTATTTGCTTACAAGTTTTATTAAGTTTTGAGTGAGATTCTTGGACTTTATTAAGTCTTAGACGTTTTTTGGAAAAACATAGAAGAAACAAGGTAATTGCGATCGAGTACGAAAATGCGTAATATATATATAGAAGAAATTTTGAAAATTGACTGAAATCATAATAATGAAAAGGAAATTCATATCATTAAAACAAATACATGAAAACAGAAGGAAGACTTAAATTCTTCCTTTACAAAAGTTCAAAGAAATGATGCAAAACATGGTTACAATTTCAAATCATTACTTACACTATGTTTACATCATCGTTAATCCTTTAACAAAAGCATTACTCCTATCAACACTTTAAGGCTTTTACGAAAGGTTTAGCCCATGCTTCGGATTTCTATTTACAAAGTAGGAACATCTCCTTCAAATTTTGAGCCTATTGATCACTTGTCTTCATCATCAGGAGCTTTTTCTTTTCCTGTGTGGTGAGATATTGAGGTAGGATCTTTAGATGAAGTTCCATGTTCTTCCTTGGATGAGTTATCTACTTTGGGGGATGAGATGGGGTCGTCCCATAGACCTTGCGACTTTAGATCCTCACTGTAAACCCCGATTTTCCTAGTAACTGAGTAAGCTTTGAAAACCGGAAACCAAAACCTTAAACCGGAATAGCTTAAAATTGAGAGAGAAACCTAGGAACCCTGGATTCGGCTTTCCTTCGATTTCAAACTAAAAGAAATTTTGTAAAATAATTTAATGTATAATATTGTTTTAAAGTATATTTCAAACCCTGAAAAGATTTGATTTCAAAAAATTTTCTATTATGGGCTTTCCTGAGATCCATTACGGAAAAGCGAACCCTAGAACTCAAAATTCGAAAAATATTCCAGAAAAATCTTTAGAACTAAAATTTAATAAGGATTTCAAAAATATAAATTTTATAATTTTTCGGTTTATAAAAATTACAGATATAGCATTTTTCTCGCATTTTCTTTGTTACTGGTAAAGTAATTGTCTTATTTACTATTTATTACTATTCACAAGTACAATCTACTACACTCACAAGCTACTCCCTAATCTTATATCCTTACAAACACTCGGTTACATTTACTTTTCTAAGAAAAATTTGTTTTCTTAAGATTATTACAATTAAGACTTTTTATTACGTAAATTACAAAACAAAACAAATTTAAACTATCTTCCTCTCCTTCTCCTAGTGAATCAGCACACACCCACCCAAACCCCCAACCCCGACCCCGTTCCCTCTCCCCCCCCCCCCCCCCCCCCCCTCCCCCCCCCCACACACACACACACACACACACATACACACACATACCACAATGCCCTCAATTGTTTTATTTTTTTCTTCTTTATTATAATTAAATAAACCTTAATTTACCTTACTATATAATTGATGTGCTCTGATAAGTAATGAATTTTAAAGCATTTTTCTAGCAAGCACACTAGGTCTTCTATTGTAATATAGCATGAATAAAGTGTCGATCCCACAAGGATTTACTAACTACTAGACAATTATCAACTAATGCTAATATCTAGGCAATTGATGATTAAGTTAAACTAACTTATCTAATTAATTATCTATATGAAATGCGATGAGCTTTTAAAGAGAGGGATATGGTGAAAAGTGTGGGAAGGAGCAGAATCCACTTTAAACTATTGCTAATCAACTTGAACTCATGTTATAATGATAATTAGATTCATGAATATTCATAAGAAATTATCAAGATTTAAAAACAAAGTTTGAAAACCTTTTAAACCACAAAATAATTCAATAACTTCCGTTAAATAAATCATTAGTGAATCAAAATTACAATTATAAATCTCCCGATTCTACAATTGACTAATACTTTATATTAAAATCTCCTAATTCCTTAATGAGAAATCAACATAAAATATTGCATTAATATTCATGGATAATTTCTAAACTAGATTAAACTACGCCGCTTCCGCAATTGCAATTTAATCTCAATTTATGAATTCATGTGAACACTAATTTCCCTTCCAAGTTATTAGAATTCTTATACACCAAAACATGAATAATCAGAATTCAATATGAATATTTCATAATTCTAATAATCTTATAACATGGATTCAAAAATCATCTTAGCATGTTTAAAGTTTCATCAACTTCCCACAAAAAGAATTTAGCTACTCATGGATAATGATTTAACAATCAAATAAGAAATTGCAAATGATCTCATTATGATCAGAATATTCAAGTATATGAATTGCATAAAAAGAATAAGATTAGAAATCACCAATTCAAAATACTAAAGCTTCACTTGCACATCTTGTATAACTTCAAATCTCTTCAAAATCTCTTATGAAATGCCTATTCTAAATATTCTAAAGCTACTTGGAGTACCAGATATTTGGTTTCTTGGATGATTCTGAGAATGAGGGGAAGACCCCATATTTATAGGAAAAATTTCGCAAAAAAAAAAACATTTAATGAGCCTTGCTGTTTCTAAATGTACGCCGGCCGTTATGGATCCTACGCTGGCGGCTTACAGGCGGCGTATCTTCAAATTGTCCCTTGCGCAGGCAGTGCACTGGCAGCCTTCAATATCTGTTACAACGTAGGCCGCTTCAACGCCGGCGGCTTTGAACGTAGATCTAGCCGGTGTATGTAGTCAGAAATGAAGCGTTGGGCAGATTTATAACGAACGCCGTCCCAAGGCCGGCGGCTTTGACACCGGCGTAGGCATTCCAACAGATGTGTTGCTTCATTTTCCTTCAAGTGTTGGATATCTTCATGTCTCTTCAATTCTTCCATGTACACTACCTCAAGGCCGGCGGCTTTCATGCCGGCTTAAAATGAAACTCCTTCAAAGCTGGTGATGTTTCAGTTCTGGGCTACCGGCCTTCATTTACGCTGGCTTCTTCATCTTCTACGCCGGCTTCTTCATCTTCTACGCCGGCAGCTTTGAGGCGGCTTTGAATGTTGTTTAACTTGTACAGGGCAAAGCTGGCTGTGCTGCAACGGCCTTGGATTTTACGCCGTCTAAAAGCCAGCGGCTTTCAATGATGAATTGCCGGCCCTGACTTAAATTTTTCCTCTTTTCAATTCAAATTCACTTGTTTTGATTTCTTTATCCAAATTAGTCCTGAAACATAAAATTTAATCAAAACAAATATCCATTCTAGCTCAATTGATTATCAAGATTTGTACAAAATATGATCTTATCAATAATATCTTTTATGCCTTCTCTCTCTTTCATTCATTTTCATTTTTTCAAAAAACTCACACTCTCTCTATTTTTCTCCCTTGGTCGTGACACACATACACCACACACACTCACACAAGTTCAATTTCTTCTTCATTTCCCTTTCATTTCAAGCCTCAGGTGATGGATCTTTAACTTTTCTACTGTTCAATCTTGTAATGGCAAGATTATTCATGAGTATTTTCACATTTAATTCCCCATGAGCACTTGTTAGGGACAAGAAAATGCTACTACATGAATATCAATCCATCACAAGAGTAGATCTTGTGTTTAAATGTGTTTTCATCTAATGATCTTTATATTCATGCATATAATAGTAGAGTAAAGCAGAGATCTTGCATAAAAATCCATGTTCATGTTTTCAACTCCATTTCATGTATGATAAGTAGTAGATCTAGCATCTAAATACTTATATCATACTTGACATTCATGATCTCATGGATATTTTGTGTTTTAGTGCATTGTCGAGCCTGGATTTTCCCACTATCTGATTCATTTCTCCTAACCCGATTCACATTAAACCCAAACCCATTTAACATGAATCATCGACTAGGGGTTAATAGAAATTTTAATTTTTGAAAATGATTTAGAGTCGCCACCTGATATAAATCGGGAAAAAATAAAAGCTAGGATCAATGGGTCGGTTGATCCTAACTTAGCTACTAGTCTGCGAAAATTTGATTTGAAAAATCAACTTTTAAAACCAGATATCATGGATTCGGGGGCTAACCTATTAAAACCAAATTGGTTACCACTTTTTGAATTTTAAATTTATAATCTATCCTTTATATGCTAAAAAAACTCAAATAACATATTATAACAGAAATATTTACAAGTCAAATCATTCATTTTTATTTTTTATATGCTTTTCTTCATTTTTATTTTTTTTTCTTCTCTCTTTTTTTTTCTTTTCTTCTTTCTTTTGTTTTTTTTTCTATTTTTTTTAAAACATTTTTTTTTTTATTTTTTAATGTCGCCCAGCAGGTGCCTACGTACTCGCTAATCGAGATCAAACAAAACATAGTTCTTTTAAAAAGAACTTTAATTTGTTGATCAATTTTATATTTTTGAACTTTTCTCACTTTAAATTCATTAAATTTTAAATTTTTATGAAAATCATTTTTTGATGATCCTATGATCTAATCAATTGATTTTTCATTTCATGAAAATACAATTTTTCTAAGTCCAAAAATCATTTTTTTTTCAAAATTTTTGGTTTTGGAAAATCCAATTGTCATTTTTATTTATTTTTATCATTATTATTATTTTTTTTTTAATTATCACATCAATTCACGACATATTCAAAATATTTTACAATATATTAAAATTATTTTTCATGCATTAAATATGCATTTTTAAAAGCGATTTATATATAAATACATATTAAAAATATTCAAAAATATCAAAAAAAAAATAAATTTATATGAAAAATAATTATTTTGATTTTTCTGGATTTTTCTGGATTTTTTATGAATTTTTCTGAATTTTTTGCTATTTTCTGAAATTAATTATATAATAAAATAATACGGACTGACCTGGGCCGTTGGATGGAGCGGATTAGATCTGGAGCGTCGGTCGCGCTTGCTTGATCTGGACAGTCTGATATCTTGACTTCCAATATGGAGCGTTGATTTGCTTGATCAAATCTGGACCGTCTGATCTAGATGATTGAATCTGGGCCACTGATCTGCTTGATCAAATCTGGACCATCTGATCTGGATGATTGAATCTGGGCCACTGATCTGCTTGATCAAATCTGGACCGTCTGATCTGGATGATCGAATCTGGGCCACTGATCTGGATGATTGAATTTGGACCGTCTGATCTGGATGATTGAATCTGGGCCGTCTGATCTGCTTGATCAAATCTGGACCGTCTGATCTGGATGATTGAATCTAGGTCGTCTGATCTGAGCTGACCGTTGACCAGGGGGGCGGGTTGGACTTCGGATTTTCGGGTCAGATTTCGGGTCGGATCTAACCCGATCGGGCGAAGAAGACGAAGTTGCGACTTTTCGAGGAGGATTCCGGCGGTTCTGGTGGTTGGCGGCGGCTAGGAGTTTGTCGGCCCGACTCCTGGTGCGACGACGAAGCTCCTGGAGGTGGTGGCGTGCACCCAGAACGGCGGCAAGAGGCGGCTCAGGTGGTGCTCCACGGCGGCTCAATCGGAAAAATATAAAAAAAAATTTGCAGAGCTTAATTCGAAAAAATTGATCAAGTCTAAGTACACTTGATCACTAGAAACTAGTTCCTAAAGCTCCTCAAACACTCAAATTGGATCGAAATTGATCCAAGATCTTCGAATTTGAAAATTTCGAATTCTAAATCCTTAATTCGAAAATTTCGAATTGATCTTATTATGTGTGTGTTTCTTGCAATTGAGTTGTGCCTTTTGATCCTAGTATCCCCTATTTATAGATTGCAAGCTCAATTTTACGTTTCGTATTGCTTTAGAAACGAATCGATTTTTGCCTCTTTATTTGCACGAATTTAATCCAATAATTCGTATTTAATTCGTTTTAAACTGATGAATTGATGATTGATATTTCATTTTCTTCATCAAATCATTCAATGTGGGTAGATGAATCATCCAATTTTATCAATTCTTGTAAATCCTTATTAATGGAGAATTGAATGCTTCATAAATTGTATTTTTTTTTTTAGCACGAATTTTGTGACTTTTGGGTTGTTTTTACACATGAATTGTGTATTGATCTTTCATATTCCATGTCTACTTTGCAATGGTATCATCAATTTCAACAATTAATGATGTTTTGTCAGTTAAAAATTGATGCAAAGTAAGGCAAAAAGTCACTTTGAGAAGGTAAAAATAAGATGATAAAAAGACAAAAATTTACCTTTACTAGGGTTTGAACCTGGGTCCTTGAGCTTGGGTGTGTGTTTGGGTCAATGTATTTAACCAACAGGCCATTTAGCCTGTGCCTTGATCACTTAGCCAACTCATTACTTAATTAAGGCTTTTGGAAAAATGAGTTTAATTAAACAAAATGAAGATTTTGTTTAATTAACTTTATAAATTTAATCCTTAATTAATTGGACAAAAATTGGGTGTCTACAGCTGCCCCTCTTTGTGGTAAAATTTGAACAAAACTTTTGCCACAAGGACTAAAAGATAACCAATTTTTGCTTAGCTTCTCCTCCCAAATTTTATTTTCAACAAAGAGATTTTTATCTTATGCTAAACCATCTATCGAGTTTAGACTTTGAGATTCGCTAGGTCAACTGTCGGACCTAGACTTAGAAAACTGATAGACCATCTGTCGGGTCTAGATTTTGAAAAATGATAGGCCATCTGTTGGGCCTAGACTGATAGACCGTCTGTCGGGTCTAGATTTTGAAAAATGATAGGCCATCTGTCGGGCCTAGACTGATAGACCGTCTGTCGGGTCTAGATTTAGAAAAATGATAGGCCATCTGTCGGGCCTAGACTGATAGACCGTCTGTCGGGTCTAGATTTTGAAAAATGATAGGCCATCTGTCGGGCCTAGACTAAAAAAACTGATAGACCATCTGTCGGGTCTAGATTTTGAAAAATGATAGGTCAGCTGTTGGACCTATGGGCTTTAATTTGGTCATTTGCCGGACCTATAGGCTTTAATTTGGTCATTTGCCGGACCTATGGGCTTTAGTTTTTGGTTTGAATTGGTGCTACTTGAACTGATTCTTGGCTGGACTGGTAACTATAATTCTTAAAGGTAGGATGACGCTCCTTTGAGCAAGTGACCCTAATTTTTGCAAACAATAGGACGACGCTCCTTTGAGCAAGTGATCCTAATTTTTCAAAACAATAGGACGACGCTCCTTTGAGCAAGTGATCCTAATTTTTCAAAACAATAGGACGATCCTCCTTTGAGCAGATGATCCTAGACATTAGAGGAACAATGACGACTGATTTTTTTGAAATCTTATAATTCGAAAACTGTGCTAACTTGAAAACTTTTCTTGAATCAAGACTTCTTCTTTTTCATTTTTGTTAAGGCCAAATGCCTTTTTTCAAAACTTTTGAGTTTAAAACTCTTCTCTTCTTTTTTTTCTCAAAATTATATCTCTTTAAAAATTTAGAGATTCCTTTATTCTCTCTTGTTCTTCTTCTTTTTGAAAAACAAACTTTTGAGAAAAACTTCTCTCTTTTTTTTTTCACTTATTTCATCATTTTTTTCAATTTTACTAACAAGCAAAGAATTTTATTGATTTCAAAATTGCTAATGAGCGACAACTTCTCCCTTACTTATTTTCTTTGAAGGTCAATCCTTGGTAGTCTTCTTTTCTCCTCCTTGATTAGGGGGCAATAATCTCCAATTTGACTTTCTTGCCTTTGGGGCAAACTAATTCTCGTTTTTTCTTGTCATTCCCATGAACTTGGATTGGTTATCTTATGCTTGAAATACTAAGTTAAAGAGGACTTCCTCCCACACTCTTTGGCTTATTTTCACACATGACTCGAATTCCAAAAATTACAGTCCGTTTTGTAAATGATACATTTTGGTTAATCTATCAGGACTTTTCTTGGGTAAAAAAATTTGAGCTTTTGGTCATTGGCTTTAATCAAAAGGATATTTCATAAAGGCTTTTTAAAAAAATTCAATACATCCCAGGTTTACAAGTCAAGAACCCTTAAGGAAAACTTGATAATGCACTTGTTCCTAGTTTCAAGGGTATTAATAAATCAACTCCTTTGATCCAAAGAGTCTCCAAAGGGTGGAATTTGTGGGTAGGACTTGATGAATTTTGAATTTTAATGATCTTGAGCTATGTATTTTCAAATCATTGATTTTTATCACCTTGTTTGCCTAATATCTTTTTCTTGTTCTCTTTTTTTTTTTCATTGCCCTTTTGGGAGACGAATTCAAGGTGATTTGTTCTTTTATAGCTCAAAGTGTATGTGCTGTGTATGGTTTGAAATGAAGACTCTTTTTCCTTTCATAGGAAATGATTTATTTGTGTCAATTGACTACTCTTGAATTGATGCGACTAGGTCAAGTGCATATAAGTTATTCCTTTTCTCCTTATTAATGACCCTAACCTCCAAATTGCCCCATTGTGGGGTGGTTCTTGACAGGGTTTATTTTTAAGAATTCCTTCTTTTTAGGCCCAACGGGGTTAACAAGGGATATATTTTGGTTATTGAAATGAATGCCTGGTATCATCTTAACCTATGTATCAAGTGCAAAATAGACTTCTTTTAAGGAATGAGCCTTATAAATTTCCTCACAATCACTCAACTCTCAAGTGTTTGGTTAGTGTTTGGTATTTGGTTGCCTCTTTTTTGTCAAAACATTTTCAAGCAATAAAATATCCATAGACAAACATCCATTCAAATTGCCCCAAATATCAATAGAAGATTTCATTATCATTCTTATTACAAAGATAGGCATCAATGTCGATCTTCTTTCTTAAGCTACCTGCCCCTATTGGTGTTGACCGGCACATTCAACTTTTGCATATGATAGGCTACTTTATCAGATGGTAACAACAAACTCTCAATTCTTGATGAAGTGACGCTTGGAAACCCTGTCGGAGTTGGGATAGGATCATTATCATCAATTGGCTTCATAGATTTCAGGAGCTCGGGTTGGATAAGCTTAGCATCGATCAAATCTTGGATTTTGTGCTTTAATCTCCAACAATTCTCCGTAGAGGCCCGTTTGACCCATGTGGTACTCACATTGGACATTAGGATCATATTTCCTCGGCTTGTACCCTTCTTTGGGATTTCAAATGTTATCAGATTTGTCTCTCAAGGTTAAGAACTTGAATCATCGGAATCTCAAATTGTGTGAGACGCCTTTGCTGTGTCAAACATCTGTTTCTTTTGCCCCATGCTTTTGAATTCAAAGGCTTCTTTTCTTGCCTCATATTCTTTGGTTGCAGCTTGATGATCCTTCTTGAGTCTCACAAGATGGCACCTTGTTAGCATCAAGGCCTAAATGTTGGAGTTTATCTAGCACGTGCTTCATAACTCTCTAGGGTTTCAATCCTTTCTGTCATTGCTGCAAGTCTTTGCTCAAGCTTTCATACTCTTTTTGATCTTTCTCTTGTGAATTACCTCTTTGATTTGAGGTGTTGCTGACTTCTTGTGCATGGAGCATGTTAATTGTGGGTTCTTCATCATTAGCCACTAGCTCATCAACAAATTGCAATTGGACCATTTCTGAGTCAATCAAATCCTGAATTTTATTCTTTAATTCCCAACAAACATCAGTAGCATGCCCCTGTTGACCCATATGGTATTCACAATGTGCATTAGGGTCATATTTTCGTGGTTTATACCCTGGTACTGGCTCACTAGGGTATAATAAATGATCCTCTTTCAGCTTCTGGTAAATTTGAGATAGAGGGACTGGGATTTGAGTGAATTTCCTCCTAGATTTCTGTGTAGGATTGTTGTAACTCACTACATTGGCTGTGTCCTCTTCTGCTTCTGGTTCTTCATTGCTTTGCAATTTACCAGAATTGAGGGCATTTTCAACTCTGCACCCTGCCACTACTACTTTTGAGAAACTTGCTGATGCATGTCCCACAAGATGTGAAAAGAAAGGTTCATCCAGAGCATTGATGAAAGTGATTGTCAGATCCTTTTCAGGCATCGGGTGGTGATTCTTGCAGCTAAAGCTCTCCATCGTTGGGCATACTCCTTGAATGTTTCTTCTGTCTTCTTTTTCATATTGTTCAGGTCCCAAACTGAGGGTACCATTTCGATGTTGAACTTATATTGGTTGAAAAATGCTCTGGCTAACTTATCCCAAGTATCAACTTCTTGGTGATCTAATTGGGCATACCAGGCTAAGGCTGGACCAGTAAGACTATCTTGAAAAGTTTGTACCATCAGTTTGTCAAATTTGGCGTACTGCCCCATACGTCGTATGTATAGTCTTGTATGCATATTGGGACAACCGGTTCCATTATATTTTTCAAATTCAGGTGCCTTAAATTTTCCAGGAAAGGCACCTTCCTCAAACTGTGGTAAGCTTAAGATTGCAGATTGGTCAAAGCCATCAAATGTCTTCATTTTTTCAACCAATTTTTTCTCTATCTCCCTAGCTTGAGCTTCTAGTTCTTTCTTTAGCTCAGCTACATTAAACTCATTTTGTATGTCATCCTGATCAATGAGTTGCCCCTCAATTCCTTTCCCTTTCTGTGCCCCTAAGGATCCTTCAGATGTTGTAGGGGTCTTAAGCTGAGCAAGACTTTGTGTTAAAGTCTGCATTTGTTCAGCAATTCTAAACAGGGTTTGTTCCATGGTGTTGGGTCTCTGTTCAGTAGTCTGATTGGGAGTATTGTTGTTGTTAGCCATCTTGACTTAGTGTGTAAGGGATTAGCTGAACCTGCTCAAAAGCAATTTTAAAATCTTATTATGTTCTTGCTAGCAAAATATCTCCTATTTATTTTTTTTTTTTTTTATTATTTTTTTTTGTTTGTTTTTTCATTTTTTATTTCTTTTTTTTTTTTAAAAGAAAGTTTGGAACATTTTTATTTACAACTTTTATTCTTTTTTTTTTCAAGTTTATCAAAGAATTAATTGTTTGAAAGAATAATGGATATTCACAAAAAATTTACAAATGATTATTTAAAACCTAAAGTGGAAAAAGTATTTTAAAACAAAAACTATTTTTCTTGAATAATGCTAAAAAACAATGACTCTCTCAAAAATTTCGAATAGGGGCTAATATTTTACAAAACGATAGACTTAATGACAACGAAGTGGAATACCTATGACAAAAGTAACTGTGGTTGGAAAGAACCTATATCTATAGGTGGACAATATATACTCTATGGATATATACAAGTCTACTACGCATTTTTTTAAGAAAATATATACAAATGCAAGGATGCAAATATGCACATATGCTAGCACATGGATGTAAATGGGGATAATGACCAATAGAATTTTGAAAAATATTTATTGGAGTTGTCTTTAAAAACAATGGTTTAAAAGCCTTCATCAAATTATTTATATTTTATATCTTATAAGGCCAATTAAAACTAAAAGAATATTGCATCACCCTTTTTTTTTTTTTTAAGACTTTGTTGGTATTGGTAAAACCTTTTTGTTTTATTTAATTGATTTTTTTTTTAAAATAAATGATACAACTCCATCTTTTTTTTTTTTTTGAAAAAAATTTGGTCACATCCCATGTTGAAATGATTGATTTGGTAGGGTTCTATAGGTCCCCCGATTTAGTGGTACTAAACCGGAGTGGGAGGACATTTCTTGATCTAGAGGGTGGAAAGCCACAGCCCCCGGACCTTACTTCGTCCTCCTTGCTTAGGCTCTTAAGACGGCCTGGGTTCGACCGTATCTAGCACACATTTACGTTAATATGCAAATGCTAATGCATAAATAAATAAACAAACAAGCCATTGCTTTCCCTTTTCTACATACCTGCAAGGTTAGTATATATTTACAAAACAAATATTCAAGATAATATACAAAAAATCATATATTCACAAAAAGAAATGAGCAAGGATAAATTTAAAATTTAAAATTCCTAAGTGGCTAGCCCTCTTTTTTTTTAAAAAAAAATTTTAGGTGTCCCCAGTGGAGTCGCCAAGCTGTCGAGCCTGGATTTTCCCACTATCTGGTTCATTTCTCCTAACCCGATTCACATTAAACCCGAACCCATTTAACATGAATCCTCGACTAGGGGTTAATAGAAATTTTAATTTTTGAAAATGATTTAGAGTCGCCACCCGATATAAATCGGGAAAAAATAAAAGCTAGGATCAATGGGTCGGTTGATCCTAACTTAGCTACTAGTCTGCGAAAATTTGATTTGAAAAATCAACTTTTAAAACCAGATATCATGGATTCGGAGGCTAACCTATTAAAACCAAATTGGTTACCACTTTTGGAATTTTAAATTTATAATCTATCCTTTATATGCTCAAAAAACTCAAATAACATATTATAACAGAAATATTTACAAGTCAAATCATTCATTTTTATTTTTTATATGCTTTTCTTCATTTTTATTTTTTTTCTTTTCTTCTTTCTTTTGTTTTTCTTTTGTTTTTTTTCTTTTTTTTAAAACATTTTTTTTATTTTTTAATGTCGCCCAGCAGGTGCCTACGTACTCGCTAATCGAGATCAGACAAAACGTAGTTCTTTTAAAAAGAACTTTAATTTGTTGATCAATTTTATATTTTTGAACTTTTCTCACTTTAAATTCATTAAATTTTAAATTTTTATGAAAATCAGTTTTTGATGATCCTATGATCTAATCAATTGATTTTTCATTTCATGAAAATACAATTTTTCTAAGTCCAAAAATGATTTTTTTTTCAAAATTTTTAGTTTTGGAAAATCCAATTTTGTAATTTTTATTTATTTTTATCATTATTATTATTATTTTTTAATTATCACATCAATTCACGACATATTCAAAATATTTTACAATATATTAAAATTATTTTTCATGCATTAAATATGCATTTCTAAAAGCAATTTATGTATAAATACATATTAAAAATATTAAAAAATATAAATTTATATGAAAAATAATTATTTTGATTTTTCTGGATTTTTTTGAATTTTTCTGAATTTTTTGCTATTTTCTGAAATTAATTATATAATAAAATAATACGGACTGACCTGGGCCGTTGGATGGAGCGGATTAGATCTGGAGCGTCGGTCGCGCTTGCTTGATCTGGACAGTCTGATATCTTGACTTCCAATCTGGAGCGTTGATTTGCTTGATCAAATCTGGACCGTCTGATCTGGATGATTGAATCTGGGCCACTGATCTGCTTGATCAAATCTGGACCATCTGATCTGGATGATTGAATCTGGGCTACTGATCTGCTTGATCAAATCTGGACCGTCTGATCTGGATGATCGAATCTGGGCCACTGATCTGGATGATTGAATCTGGGCCGTCTGATCTGCTTGATCAAATCTGGACCGTCTGATCTGGATGATTGAATCTGAGCCGTCTGATCTGAGCTGACCGTTGACCGTTGATTAGGGGGGCGGGTTGGACTTCGGATTTTCGGGTCAGATTTCGGGTCGGATCTGACCCCGATCGGGCGAAGAAGACGAAGTCGCGACTTTTCGAGGAGGATTCCGACGGTTCTGATGGTCGGCGGTGCCTGGGAGTTTGTCAGCCCGACTCCTGGTGCGACCACAAAGCTCCTGGAGGTGGTGGCGTGCACCCAGAACGGCGGCAAGAGGCGGCTTTGGTGGTGCTCCACGGCGGCTCAATCGGAAAAATATAAAAAAAATTTGCAGAGCTTAATTCGAAAAAATTGATCAAGTCTAAGTACACTTGATCACTAGAAACTAGTTCCTAAAGCTCCTCAAACACTCAAATTGGATCGAAATTGATCCAAGATCTTCGAATTTGAAAATTTCAAATTCTAAATCCTTAATTCGAAAATTTCGAATTGATCTTATTATGTGTGTGTTTCTTGCAATTGAGTTGTGCCTTTTGATCCTAGTATCCCCTATTTATAGATTGCAAGCTCAATTTTACGTTTCGTATTGCTTCAGAAACGAATCGATTTTTGCCTCTTTATTTGCACGAATTTAATCCAATAATTCGTATTTAATTCGTTTTAAACTGATGAATTGATGATTGATATTTCATTTTCTTCATCAAATCATTCAATGTGGGTAGATGAATCATCCAATTTTATCAATTCTTGTAAATCCTTATTAATGGAGAATTTAATGCTTCATAAATTGTATTTTTTTTTCTTGCACGAATTTTGTGACTTTTGGGTTGTTTTTACACATGAATTGTGTATTGATCTTTCATATTCCATGTCTACTTTGCAATGGTATCATCAATTTCAACAATTAATGATTTTTTGTCAGTTAAAAATTGATGCAAAGTAAGGGAAAAAGTCACTTTGAGAAGGCAAAAATAAGATGATAAAAAGACAAAAATTTGCCTTTGCTAGGGTTTGAACCTGGGTCCTTGAGCTTGGGTGTGTGTTTGGGTCAATGTATTTAACCAACAGGCCATTTAGCCTGTGCCTTGATCACTTAGCCAACTCATTACTTAATTAAGGCTTTTGGAAAAATGAGTTTAATTAAACAAAATGAAGAATTTGTTTAATTAACTTTATAAATTTAATCCTTAATTAATTGGGCAGAAATTGGGTGTCTACATGCATTAATGATCATAAAAGCCCTTGTCTTGTGTATATAAATGTTGTAATTAGTAGATCTTTAAGTAGATAAGACAAAAAACTTAAAAAGGAAAAATTTTTGTTTGAAATGTTCAAATGAAAATTCAGATGACTCAAGACCATGCATTAAAAACCCTTTTATCAACAATAAAACTTGTGTTTTATATGAAAAATGAAGAGTATAGGTAATAGATATAATTAAGTAATGATTTTTATAAGTTGAAATGGGATTTGCTACGAAAAATATGCAAAACAAAGAGTAGAAATAAGATAGGAAATTTGAGTTGCTAGTCAACTTAAGAAATTCGTAATTTTGGAGTAATGTCATGAAAACACTTATTTTCCAAATTCAAAATGAAAGTTTTATCTAAGAAATGAAGTTCTTAAGGGATAAGTATAATAGAACCTTAAATTTTAATGTATTAAACAAGTTTTTCTCAAAGAAATCACTCAAAAACTAATTTTTCAAAATTCGGATTTTGGAATAACCCCTATTTGAAAACATGTTTACAAAGTATAAAATGAGAATTTTCATGTAGAAATGAAGATCTTAAGTAATAGATAAAATGAAGACTCAATTCTAGCAAAGATAACTAGATTTTCCTAAGAAATAATTCCAAAACAAAAGAGATTTAGTAAAGTCGTGAAACTAGTTTTCTTAAGAATATGCATTCTTAGAGTCTTGCAAAATAAAGAGTTCTAAGATTTTCTTTTAGTAAACATCATCAAGCTCATGCATACATCAAGCTCATAACATGCCATTCATGATAGGAAATCATCAATATTTCATGTATGGTTGATTTATATAGTAGAAACATTTCAAACATTTACAAAACTATTTTTCGGAATTGGTTTTCATTACTGATCAAAACTTATCAGAATATTTCGTGAGCCAAACATTTTCAAAACTTGGAAATAATATTATAATTAGATATATCTTTCTAAGTAGATAGAAATCGATATATAATTTGCAAAATTCCAAGTTAAAATGACCAAGTTATGGCCGTTTTAAGTTGGGACTTCCGCAAATGACGAGAATTGTGAATTTACTAGTTTTGTTAAATATTTTGGATTAGTTAAGTGATGAAATACTTATTAGGGTATTTCTTCCTTTTTAGGTGACCCCGAAATCGACAATTCCCTATCACCGGATTACTATTACTAAAAGACCGGTGAACCAATGGCCGAGTGAGTATTACTTCCGATTCCATTTATTGTATGTGATTGTAATGATAGTTGCATTAGATATTTAGTAAAGATAAAATGGATATGTATGATGGGGACGAATGGGAATTATGTATGGTTGTTGTTGATATGAGAAATTGAAAATAAGAATATCGAAGCCGGGTGATTAACTATCGCGTGTATAGATGAATTAGGATTGATTGTCTGCAACTATTGATTGATCACTTAAGGAATTGGTATAATTGACTATTCGAAATTGAAAATAAATGTGGACTCATTCATATCATAAATGGGGATAGAGCATTGGCATTGGTTGGTTGCCCGTGATTTGAAATGGTGTAAAAGTTGGTTAATCGTGATCTATAAACGAATTAATGAGTTGGTTAATCATGATACAGAAACGAATTTAAAAGTTGATTGACCGTGATCCTAAATGGCATATTTTAGTAGTACCGCAGTATTCGTTAATCTGCTAACCTGAGATGGAGGGTGAAAGTCCATTCACATATGATTTCCGGCTAGTCATATGTTTGTTGATTTCATATGTTTGATGCATATCACTTGTCTGACTAATCACTTGCTTGTATGATGTGTTATGAATGTGATCTTGGAAGTTCTCACTTACTAAGCTAGTATAGCTTACGTCCCTACAGTTTTTACTTGTTGCACACCAATTCATATGGCTTAAATAAAGGCAACCTATAGCTCAGGCATAGGAGCTAGGCGTTTTCTTTAGAAGTTGTATTCAATTTTGTTTGGACTTTCGTTGGAAACCAAGAGACTCTGGATGACTATAAAAGACCTCTAAATGATATTCTTTTATGGGAGAATGCCTCTTAGATTTTGTAACTAATTATATATGTGTTTTGATTTATTTTCTAATGCTATTGAATGCCAAATTAAACTCTTTAACTCCATCGGTTCAAGTATTCTATTATCGTAAAAGGACGCCTTATATCCATACAAGACTCCCCAAGGACTAAGGTAGTAATTCATGAGTCTTATATGACATGTGGTGGACTGTTACGTTTAGGGTATCTCCTAGGGTGTGACACTCACATATATAGAGGTACCATACCTCGCACATGTAGCACGTTTCTTTGTCATCTCTGGGGTAATTCCTGGTCCTACAGATGGGTCGACTGCATACATAGCATTCTCTTACTGTCGTTGGGTGATTTTTGGCACCATGTCTTCCCTTTGCATAGCCAAAGCAAATAGTGCCATTCTTCTTAGGACAACCACGGATTTTGTGATCGGGGTTTCCACGAAAGTAATACTTGTTTTGCAATTATGGGCATCTTTTAGGGAAATATCCTCCTTTACACTTCCAGCATTTGACCTTAAGAGTCACGGGATCCTCAGGAGGTTTGAGTTGTTTATAGCGCTTAGCCTCAAGTTCTGGATTAGTCATGAAGGAAGGAGCTCACAATACTAGTGTTGTTCCGAGTTGGGGTCTTACAACTAGAGCGGGTGCAGAGGTCGTGAGTACTTATTGCATGTATGCTCTTATCGTCTCTACGAGATGGCTCATAATGGTTAAGAGTTCTTGAGTTAGATCTTGTGTGGGGGTGCTCCTTGTTCTTGTTGTTCTTCGAGAGGGATGTTTGATCGTGGCATAATTTCCTCGAGTAGCTTCCTAGAACAAATGAAGCGGTCGTATTAGATATTCTCTTCATTTCAGATTTTACATACATGTTATTTGTTTTTAAAGAAAAGAGGAGCGTTACAAATTTTTCCCGTTTTGATTAAAGGGTTAACGTAGGTACTTAATATTATTTACCTAGGGGTCTTATCTATAAAAGAGGTATTACCCTTATCTTTTTAATTGGTCTTAGCTAGGAGTCGAATAGGGTTACTATGCATTGAGGCTTATTGAAATTACTAAAGTAGGCTTACTTTATTCATTTTATATCTTAATTCTTCGTCTCCTTCATGTTTTCTCCACATCATTTCACTATGTTCTATCTCCAAGTCATTTCTACCTTCCTTAATCTTGGGTCAACATTCTAGGGTAAATCCTTTTTATGTGATACTTCCATTTCAAAGATCATGTCTTCCTAAATATCCTCCGATTCTTTCATAAGTATTTCTTGCCTTCTTCTAATATTCTCCAAGGTAGAGTTCTATTCTTAAACATAAGGATTCTTAGACATAAGATCAAATCCTATCACTTTAACCTTCTAGTATCCTTTTTCCTAATTCCTTAAACCTTGTTGCTCTGATACCAACTTAAATTGTCATGCTCCGAGGGGTACCTTAAACGTGGTAGTCCGCTGTACACAATACTAAAGCCTAGGAATGACTACCTCAGTCATGCGAAGGCTTCCATATCATGTATAAAGCGTACATCACAACCAAGGTAACGCATCAAAGTAGCGCAATTTATATTAATAATAATTAAGTAACAAGGCTAGGAGAATACTTAACATAAAACATGAACATAGTAAATTACAATTCTTAGGGGTATATCCCTCTATTGTCTTCAAAATCAAAATAAATACACTTCATAGATATTCCCAAAATACTAACATAGCATATATTACATATAAGGAACCTTACAAATAACTTCATCTTATGTTCCCATTGCCTTTGCAAAAGTTTAACATCCTTCCATGACTTCCTTAATGTTATGATCTTCGATTTAAGCCACGGGTATACCTGTTTCAACAAAATCTATGGGGATATAAGCCTACAACTAGCTTAGTGAGGTATTCCTTTTCATTCGCATCATGGTTTCAAACAAGTTCATTTAAATTTTTATACATATGCTATGCATACAATGCAAAAATCACGTAATTACACAAATATATATATATATATAGTTATCTGGAAACCATATATAGTATGGATTTACCCCTTCGTATCGAAGGTTAGGGAATTGGTGATGACGATCCTCGATCTTCTACTGCTAGTCCCCAAGTCCCCACCCAAAGCATTCGATTAGCTTGGCTTCGAACCTAGAGTCGCATTCCCTGAACGATTTGGATTCTCTAGGAAGGAGCATGGCCCGTGACCCACAACGATAACAGCCAATCCAACTCTACGCGTAGGAGTAGCAGCCTTCTGAAAGAGATGTGACTCGATGGATACTATGCGTGAGCAATTTATTTTTCTTAAGCCAAACCTTATTAAGGTTTATTAGGGGCGATCAATCAATTTGGCAAGCAATAAGTAATCATATAAGTAAGTAAAAAAAAAAAACGCATACAACAGGCAATTTGGAGTTACGATATTTTTAATTCTCATTTCACACATAAGCATAGAATCACATATATATACATATCCCCGAATTCCTCATGTATATCCATTTTTATCTTTTCTTAATATACTAATGCCACTACTTTACAAGCACAAGCAAGGTAACGAAATTAAGAGGAATAACTCACTCGTCCATTTCACAATCTTCTTAGTCGTAGCAATCCTTAGGAAGGGTAATCTCGTATCCTTCATCACCTAGACAAAAGAAATACCTGAGATGAGTATTTCGTACAAATTCTACTTAAACTTTCTAATTCTATTTCACTATTTTCGTCAAAATCGTATAGAATGAAATTCTAATTTAAAATGGCCGTAACTTGCTCATTTTAACTCGGAATTTCATATATAATATACCGTTTTCTACTTACTCGAAAATATCTATCCATTTCTAAGGTTATATTTATCATATAAGGTCGTTTGGTTTCCGAAAACATAGGGTATAGATTTAAAAAAAATATTTCTATATTTTGTGAAACAATTTTCCAACTCAACTTCATTAAAAAATCTTTTGATAAAAATATATATATATATATATATGATTGATAAATACCTTTAGTATATAGATAAGCTCACTTTATATGCAAAAATTATAATGGTAGTGTCTCAGCAATTTATTTCATAAAACAATTCATTTTGAAGTTTTATAACTTAACCTGACAAATTTTCTTTTCAAATATTTTGAATAAACTTTATATTTTTCTAGGTTATTATAAATGAGTATATTTTTATTTTATTTTCCTCATTCCTTTTTCCTAAAACAAGTAAATTTCCCTTTAACTTTGGTCTTTTATAATTTCTACTTTTAGCAATAAAAGATCAAAGTTATCAAAAGTCTATTGTAAACCCTAGTTTTCGTAGTAATCAAGTAGACTTCGAGAACCGGAAACCAAAACCCAAAACTGGATTAGCTTAAGCTTAGGAGAGAAAACTAAGAACTTTGGATCTGACTTTCCTTCGATTTTAAACTGAGGAACATTTGTAAAATAATTTAATATGGAATATTGTTCTAAAATATATTTCAAACCATAAAAAGATCTGGTTTAAAAAAATTTCTATTTTGGGCCTTCCCGAGATCCATTACGGGAAGACGAGCCTCGGGACTCGAAATTTGAAAGATATTCAAGAATACTCTTTAGAATCGAAATTTAATAACGATTTAAAAAATATAAATTTATAATTTTTCGGTTTATGAAAAATGCAGATATAACTCTTTTCTTGTAATTTCTTTACTACCGGTAAATCAATTGTCTTGATTACTATTCACTACTATTCACAAGTACAACCTACTACACTCACAAGCCATACCCTACTCTTACTTCCTTACAAAACACTCAATTATATATATTTTTTCCAAGATAATTTGTCTCTTAAGAAATTATTACATTTACAGAATTATTATTACACAAATTAAATAAAATAAAACAAATTAAAACTCTGTCTCTCTCCCCTTTCAAACTGGCGCCACCCCCTCACCCCTCCCTCTTTCACCCTCATTTGTCTAATTTTTATTCAATTTATTTAAACCATTAACCCTAGTTTACTCCTCTATATAAACCCCTTTATACTCTCTCTCCTCATTTTTGCTCTTTCACTCTTTTCACTCAAAGTAAAACTCTCTCAAGAACTCCCTCTCTTCTTTGTGTGTGCCGTGACCCCACCCCCCCTCATAACACACTCACACTCACACAAATTTATTTTTCTTCTTCATTTTCTTCTTGTTCCAAGCTTTAGGTGATAGATCTTTACCCTTTCTACCACTAAACCTTGTAATAGCAAGACCATTCATGAGTATTTTTATCTTTAAGTCCCCATAAGCTATTGCTAGAGACAAGAAAATACTACTACATGAATATCAAGCCATCACAAGGTAGATCTTGTATTTGAATGTGTTTTTATATGATGATCTTCTTGTTCATACATTTAGTAGTAGAGTAAAGTAAAGATCTTGCACAAAAATCTATTTTCATGTTTTTAAACTCCATTTCATGCATCCTAAGTGGTAGATCTAGCATTTAAATGCTCATATTATACTTGACATTCAGGATCTCATGGATATTTTATGTATTAGTGCATTAATGATCATAAAGACCTTTGTCTTGTGTGTATAAATATTGTAGTTATAGATCTTTAAGTAGATGAGACAAGAAACTTAAAAAAGAAAATTATTTATTTAACGTGATCAAATGTATTTTTGGATGGTTTCAAGACCATACCTTAAAAACCCTTTTATCAACTCTAAAACATGTGTTATATATGAAAAATGAGGAGTATAGATAATAGATATCATCAAATGACGATTTTTATAAGTTGAGATGGGATTTGCTAAGAAAAATATGTAAAACAAGGAGTAGAAATAAAGTAGGAAATTTTTGAGTTGCTTGTCATTTTAAGAAATTCGTAGTTAAGGAGTAATGGCATGAAAACACTTATTTTCCAAACTCAAAATAGAAATTTTATTTAATAAATGAAGCCTTAGGATAAAGGAATAGTTGAGCTCTAAATTTCTATATGAAAAAAAATAGATTTTCTTGAAGAAATCAACCTAAGAATGAACTTTTATCAAATTCGGATTTTGGGGTAGTCCTTACTACAAGGCATGTTTATAAAATGAAAAATGGAAATTTGCATACGAAAATAAAGGACTCAGGATATAGACTTTATAAAGATTAAATTTTCATAAGAAAAAATGGATTTTTCTTAAGGAAAACCCCAAAACAAATAAGGATAAACAAAGTTCAATGATTCAACTAACTAAGTAAAGCAACATGAAATGTTTTCTAGAGTAAAATTTATATAACTTCTTCTTAATAAAAATCATCAAGAATATATGTGTGTGAAGTTCATAACATGACATTCATGATAGGAAATCATCAACATAGCTTGTAGATTTGATCTACAGATTAGAAACATCATAAACATTCATGAAATCAGTTTTCGAGATGGAAGTTCCCTACTGATCAGAACTGATCAGCCTCTTTCGAAATGTAAATGTTTTGAAAACTTGGTTTGGATAGCAAATTTGGAAAGATCTTTCGAAGTAGATAGAAATCGATATATAATTTGCGAAATTCTAAGCTAAAATATCCAAGTTACAGTCATTTTAAGTTGGGACTTCCGCAAATAACGAGAATTGGGAAAATACTAGTTTTGTTTAATGGTTTCGTTTAGTTGAGTGATGAAATACTTATTAGGGTATTTCTTCCTTTCTAGGTGACGTCGATATTGATGATTTCCTTCCACCGGACTATTACTACTAGAGGACCGGTGTTTCAATGGCTGAGTGAGTATTTCTTCCCGATTTCAATTATTGTATGTGATTGTAATGATAGTTGCATTAGATTTTAGGCAAAGATAAATGGATATGTATGGTGGGGATAAATGGGAATTATGTATGTTTGCTAATGATATGAGAAATTGAAAATAAGAATATCGAGGCGGGGTGATTAACTAATGGTTGTATAGATGAATTAGGATTGACTGTCTGCAATTATTAATTGATCACCTAAGGAATTGGCATAATTGACTATTCACAATTACTGGACTATTACTACTAGAGGACCGGTGTTTCAATGGCTGAGTGAGCATTTCTTGCCGATTTCAATTATTGTATGTGATTGTAATGATAGTTGCATTAGATTTTAGGCAAAGATAAATGGATATGTATGGTGGGGATAAATGTGAATTATGTATGTTTGCTAATGATATGAGAAATTGAAAATAAGAATATCGAGGCGGGGCGATTAACTAATGGTTGTATAGATGAATTAGGATTGACTGTCTGCAATTATTAATTGATCACCTAAGGAATTGGCATAATTGACTATTCAGAATTACTAAGTAATATGAACTCATTCATATCACAAATAAGGATGAAGCATTAGCATTGGTTGGTTGCCCGTGATCCAAAAACAGATTAAAAGTTAGTTAATCGTGATCCATAAACGAAATAATAAATTGGTTAATCATGATCTACAAACGAAATTATAGGTTGGTTGACCATCATCCAAAAAACGACAATTTTAGTAGTACCACAGTATTCGTTAATCTGCTAACCCAGAATGGAGGGCAAAATTCCATTCACATATGATTTCTGGCTACTCATATGTCTGTTGATTTCCATATGTTTGATACATACACTTACCTGATTAATCACTTGCTTGTATGATGTGTTATGAATGTAATCTTAGAAGTTCTCACTCAGTAAGCTAGTATGGCTTACATCCCTACAGATTCTATTTTTTGCAGCATTCGTTTATCTGGCTTAGATAGAGGTACCCTACGGCTCAGGTACAAGAGCTAGGCATTTCCTTTAGTAGTTATATTCATTTCTGTTTAGACTTTTGTAGGAAACCAAAAGACTCTGGATGATTGTAATAGACCTCTTAACAATATTCTTTTGTGGGGGAATGCCCCTTAGTCTTTCTAACTATTTATATATGTTTTAATTTATATTCTAATGCTATTGAATGTCGATTTAAACTTTTTATCTCCATCGGTTAAGTATTCTATTGTCGTAAAGGGACGTCTTACATCTATACAAGACTCCCGAAGGACTAAGTTAGTAATTCGTGGGTCTTATATAGTATGTGGTGGATTGTTACATTTAAGATACCTAGGTTATAAAGCATGATAATAGAACAAAAAAAAAAAAAAACAAAACTGATCTTAGAAGTTAAATAAATAGGTTAAAATGGAGTTAAAGTTTTAGGCTAATTAGAAGTCTTTTCTTGTTGTATGTCTCCCTGGGAGAGACTCGTGAGTGTGCTAGGAATTTTATGAAGAGGATGGATGAGAATTTTGTGGAATATCGGTTAAGATGAAGGGAGCTATGCGAAGATTTTGCTTTAGCAAGAAGTCCTTGAACTTTGAGAGAAAAGTTTAGACTTTGGAAAGAAGGGTTAAGGCATACTAGATGGGCATCAGCTGTGGACCAAGTGAGGTATGATCCCATGAGTAGAAGGAGATGGACCATGTTAGAAACCATCTAAACCATGAAGAGGATCATGATGGAATACGGGCGCGAGCCTATGATGAGGGAAGCCACCTTCATCCTGAAAAATGAAGGGAACCCAACCCCTCCAGACTTTCGAATATGGACTATCATAGGATCCCTCTATGTTTGTGCACATGATGACCTCTTTGACCATCAAGAATGGAATATAGCAGACGCATGGAATCACATAGTTTGGCATGCGTGTACTTAGACCTCCTTCCACCCCATATAGGCATCCAACCTCCAGTTGCTAGAGATGTCAGTATGCAATTGATTAATGCACCTGTACCAGGAGGAAATAATGAGATTGAGGATGTTGAAGAGGAAGTAGAGGAAGAGGAGGAGGAGGAGGATCCCGAAAAGGACCTGAACTCGGTAGAAGAGGTAGTGCTAAGGACCCCTACCCCTCCTATAGGGATGAAGGAAGATGTGAACCATGAGCCCGACCAAGCCATTTAGGATTTTGATCGAGACCTAGAGATCCCTGATTGTGGTAGAAGAGAACCCGAGATAGATCCCACAGCTTGGAGAGACATCTATGTTGTGAATGAGTACCCTCCAGCGATTAATGAAGTGATTCTTGAACCCGAGGTCCCTGAACCAATGGAGCTAGAGAATGAGGATGAGATGATTATGAAAGAAGCTTGGGAAATAGTGGATCGAGTGTGGAATGAAGTGGGAAGAGAGTTAGGGATAGAAGAAAACCATGTTGATGGACAAGGAATAAGAGTTGGGGAGGAAGAAGAAAACCATGAAGAAGAATAAGAAGTAGGAGTAAATGAGGAGGATGAGGAGCATGACCACGAAGATTTGGTCCGACCCACTAGGAGAAGAAGACTAACGGTGAGACCATATCTATGCAAGTTCATCCGTAGGGATGACGACGATTCTTCTAGTAGAGGACGGCTCCCTAGCCCGACCCCCAACGACTTTGAGTGAAGATTGAGGAAAAGGAAGCAAGGTTGACCCATAGAGTCTGTAAACCTCGGTTTTTCTAGTAACCAAGTAAACTTCAAAAAACCAGAAACCAAAACCCTAAACCATATTAGTTTAAGCTTGTGAGAGAAGCCTAGGAACCCTGGATCCGGCTTTCCTTCGGTTTCAAATTAAAAGAATTTTTATGAAATAATTTAATGTGGAATATTGTTTTAAAGCATATTTCAAACTGTAAAAAGTTCTGACTTCGAAAAATTCTCTATTTCGGACCTTCCCGAGATCCATTACGGAAAAGCGAGCTTCGGAACTAGAAATTCAGAAAAATATTCTGAAATACTCTTTAGAACCGAAATTTAATGAGGATTTCAAAAATATAATTTTTATAAATTTTTGGGTTATAAAAATTACAGATATAGCCTTTTTCTCGTATTTTTTTTTACTATCGGTAAAGTAATTGTCTTGTTTACTATTTATTACTATTCACAAGCACAACCTACTATACTCACAAATCATACCCTAGTCTTACATCCTCACACACACTCAATTTCATTTTCTTTTCCAATGAAAATTTGTCTCTTAAATATTATTATAAATTAAGACTTTTATTACATAAATTACAATACATAATTTAACTTAACTCTCTCTTTCTCCCTCCCTTGTGGCTGGCGCAAACACCCACACCACCAACCCCCACCCCCCCCTCTCTCTCAATTTTGCTCCAATTTGTTTTATTTTATTTCCTTTTTATAATTGAAACAAACCCTAATTTACTTACTATAAATAATCTTTTACATTCTTTCTCCTTCATTTACTTCATTTGTTTAAAAAAATTACACAACTCTCTCTCTATGTCCCTCTCTTTCCGTGTGTAAACCTCGGTTTTCCTAGTAGTCAAGTAAACTTCGAGAATCGAAAAAGCGAAACCCTAAACTGGATTAGTTCAAGCCTTGTGAGAGAAACTTAGAAACCCTATATCCGACTTTCCTTCGGTTTCATATAAAAAGAAATCTTATAAAATAATTTAATGTGAAATATTGTTTTAAAGTATATTTCAAACCATATGAAGTTTTAATTTCGGAAAATTTTCTATTTCGGGCCTTCCCGAGCCCAATTACGGAAAAACGAGCCCTGGGACTAGAAATTCAGAAAAATATTTCGAAATATTTTTTAGGACCGAAATTTTATAAAGATTTCAAAAATATAAGTTTTATAATTTTTCGGGCTATAAAAATTACAGTTATAGCCTTTTTCCCATATTTTCTTTATTACCGGTAAAATAGATGTTTTGTCTACTATTTACCACTATTCACATGTACAACCTACATTACACACTACCCATGCCTTAGTCTTACATCCTTACAACTACTCATTATATTTTCTTTTCCAAGAAATTTTTGTTTCTTACTAAATTATTACATTTAATACATTTTATTACATAAATTACAATTTCAAATAAAATCAACTCTCCCTCTCTCTTGCTCCTACATTGGCCGATGCATTTCAAGCCTCACCACACACACACACAAAACAAGCTCATTTCTTCATCAAATCCTTCTATAGGTGATGATTCTTGAGCTTTACTACTACTTAATCTTGTAATGGCAAGATTATTCATGTGTGTTTTCACTTTAGATCCCCATGAGCAAGTGCTAGGGGTAAGAAAATGCTAATATATGAATATCAAGCCATCACAAGAGTAGATCTTGTGTTTGATGAGTTTTTGTTGAAGTATTATCATATTCATGCATATAAAAGTAGAGATCTTGCATGAAAAATATATGTTCATGCTTTTAAACTCCTTTTCATACACTATAAGTAGTAGATCTCGCACTTAGACACTCATATTATACTTGACATTCATGTTTATATAAATATTTTGTATTTTCATGCATTAATACTCATAAAGATTGAGTCTTGTATATATGAATGTGAGAGTTGGTAGATCTTTATGTAGACAAGACAAGGAACTTGAAAAGAAAAGGTTTTTGTTAGAAATGTTCAAAAGAAAATTCGTATGACTTTCAAACCCTATTTTAAAAACCCTTGTAACAACTTTGAAACTCACGTTTTATATGAAAAATGGAGGGTATAAGTAATAGATATCATTAATTAATGATTTTTATAAGTTAAAATGAGTTTGGATGAGAGTAATGTGTAAAATAAGGAGTAGGATCAAGATGGAAAATTTTGAGTTAGTAGTCAACTTGTAAAATTAGTAACTTTGGATGATGCCTATGTAAACACCTATTAATCAAAATCAAAATGAAAGTTTTATATGTTAAATGAAGTCCTTAGGTAGTGGATATAGTAAAGTCTTGAATTTTAATGCATTACACAAGTTTTCTCAAAGGAATCATTCTAAAAAGTGAATTTTCTAAAATTCGGATTTTTGAGAAATGCCTATTTAAAAACATATTTGCAAAGTGAAAAATGTAAATTTTTATGTAAAAATGAAGGTCTTGGATAGTATAGATGATGAAGACTCATTTTTAATTAAGATAACTAGGAATTTCTAAGAATGAAATCCAAACACTAATGTGATGTCAAAGTTAAAAAGAAAAAATTGGATTTTCAAGAAGTAGTTGTTGTTGGAGTCTTGTGAAATTTAAGAGTTGTCAAAGTTCCCTTATCAAAAATCATCAAGATCATGCATACATTGGACTCATCACATGTCATTCATGTTAGGAGCTTATTCATATTTTATATATACTTGAATCATCAACTAGATACATTTCAAACAAGTGCAAAAACTATTTTTCGAAAATAGGAATGGTTACCGATCAGATCTGATCCCTCTATTCCGTGACCTAAATGTTTTCAAAAATTATAAATAATATTATAAATAGATAGAGCTTTCGAAGTAGATAGAAATCTATATAAAATTTGCGAAATTCCAAGTTAAAATGACCAAGTTATGGCCGTTTTAAGTTGGAACTTCCGCAAATAGCGAGAATCACGATTTTGTTTAGTTTTGATACATAGTTTGGATTAGTTAAGTGATGAAGTACTCATTAGGGTATTCTTCTTTGGTAGATAATCTCAAGATCGACGAATCCCTACCACCCGATTATTATTACTAAAAGACCGGCGTACCATGGCTGAGTGAGTATCACTTCCAATTTCAATTATTGCTTGTGATTGTAATGATAGCTGCACTAGTTACTTAACAAAGATAAAAAATGAATATGCATAATGGGGTTGAATGGGAATTATATTTTTCTACTATTGTTATGTGAAGTTGAATTTAAACAATATCGAAGCCAGTTGATAAATCATTGCTTGTATAGAAGAGCTAGGATTGATTGTCTGCGAGTATTGCTTGATCACCTAAAAAAATTGGTATAATTGATTATTAGACATCGAAGATAAACTTGAACTCATTCATATCATGATGGGGATGGAGCATTAGCATTTGTTGATTTTTCGTGATCCATAAAACGAATATAAGTTGGTTAATCGTGATCCACAAAACGAATATAAGTTGGTTAATCGTGATCCATAAAACGAATATATGAGTTGGTTGACCATGAGCCTAAATGGCGTTATACCACAGAATTCGTTAATCTGCTAACCCGGGATGGAGGGCGCAAGTCCATCCACATATGATTTCCGGCTGGTCATATGTTTGTTGAATTCACGTGTTTGATGCATACCATTTGACTGATTAATTACTTGCTTGAATGTTATGTTTTAATTGCGATATGAAAGTTTTCACTCACTAAGCTAGTATAGTTTACGCCCCTAAAGTTTTTATTTGTTGCAGCACGAGTTTATTTGGCTTAGGCCAAGGCAGTCTACAGCTCAGGTACAGGAGCTAGGAGTTTTCTATAGAAGTTATATTCAGTTTTGTTTAGACTTCTACAGGAAACCAAAAGACTCTGGATGACTGTAATGGACCTTTAATATTCTTTTATGGGGGAATGCTCCTTAGACTTTGTAACTTTTATATATGTGTTTTGATTTATTATCTAATGCTATTGAATGCCGCATTAAAATTCTTAACTCATTTGAATAGAGTATTCCATTGTCGTAAAGAGACGCCTTACATCTATATAAGGCTGCTGAAAGACTCAGATAGTCATTCGAGGCTCTTATATGGCATGTGGTGGACTATTACGTTTAGGATACCCCTATGGGCGTGACAGTTTAAGTTGGTATCAGAGCGCTAGGTTATAAAACAAGACAGTAGAATTAAAAGAAATCGAACCTAGTGGTTAACTAATAGGTTAAAATGGAGTTGAAAACATCTCTTTCTGTTAGTCTAATTATGAGTCTTCTCTTGTTGTAGGTCTCCTTGGGTGAGACTCGTGAACCAGCTAGAAATTTTACAAAAAGAAATGATGAGACCCTTGTGGAATATCGATTAAGATTGAGAGAGTTATGTGAGGATTTTGCATTAGCAAGGAGTCCCCGGACTATAGGGAAATGTTCAGATTGTGGAGGGAAGGATTAAGATACACGAGATGGGCCGCTGTGATTGATTAGTTGAGACATGATCCTATGAGGAGGAGAAATTAGACCAAATTGGAGACAATATATACTCTAGAGCGAGTCATGGTAGAATATGGGCATGAGCCCATGACTAGAGAAGCTACTTTTATCCTGAAGAATGAGGGAAACCCGACCTCTCCAGACTTTAGGGTATGGATCACTCTAGGTCTATTGTATGTTTATGCTCATGATAACCTATTTGACCACCATGACTGGAACATAGCGGATGCGTGGAATCACATTGTATGGCATGTAGTTTATCTAGATATTATCCCACCACATGTAATCATCCTACCTCCACCAGCTAGAGATATAGGTATGCAACTTAATAATGCACCTGTGTTAGAAGTGGGTATTGAGGCTAAGGAAGAAGTGGAGGAAGAGGAGGAAGAAGAGGATCCTGAGGAGGACCCTAACTAGGAAGATAATGTAGTGCCAAGAACCCCTACCCCACCCATAGAGCCAGAAGGAGAAGTGAACCTGGAACCTAATCATGTTGTATGGGATTTCAATCGAGTTTTGGAGATTCCCAATAATAGGAGAGTAAAGCCTAAGATAGATCCCCCGTTATGGAGGGACATTTACATTGAAGGTGAACGTCCTCCTGTGCTTGATGTGGCGGTCCTCGAACCCGTGGCTCCTGAGCCCATGGAAGTAGAGAATGTAGATGAGGGACTTAAGAGGGAAGTTGAGATAGTGGAAAATCAAGTGAATGAACCGGAAGTGAGAATTGAAGAGGAGGAAGTGAATCCGAGAGAGAAGCAGGGATTGGAAAGAGAGGAAGAAAGTGAAGAGCACGACCAAGAGGCCCTAGTCCGACCCGCTAGGAGGTGGAGGATGAATATGAGGGAATACCTTAGTCTGTTTGTCCATCAAGATGACGATGGCTCTTCCAGTAGGGGACGACCCTCTAGTTTGACCCCTAATGATTCTAGTGATGAGTGAAAGGTAGAAAGATAGTTCAATCCATGAAGTCCAAGTGAAGTCTTTTCTTTCTTCTTTTGTAGTAGACAATGCGGGATGCCAATTTGCCTCAGGATCTCTAGACAGTTAGTATTTTGTTCTTTTCCTTTCTTTGTATTTTGTTTTGTTTTCGAATAAGAGAAAGATGTTTAGAATTAGAACAAGAATGTAGCTTGTCAAATTTTGTGGGCTAAAATCTCTGATGTAACTCCTTGTATGGCTTGTAAAAGTAATGAAAGATCATGTTTATTTTCAAAGGAAAGAAGTTATGGGAGTCAAGCATGTTAGACAGTAACCATAAAAGGACATTAACCACATATAAATTGCATGAGCACTCATTCATTCATGTCATTATTTTGAACTTGTAAATTTATTTCCTTATGTATGGGTTCTTTTGTTTTCCTTATGATTATATGAAGTTTTATGAGATTGATTTACATTAAGAAATTTTGATTTCCGAATTCTCTCAAAGTTGTGAACCTTGTTTGATAAATTAACTCTTTCGAAGTTGAAAAAATTAAAAAGACACTAAAAGTTACTAAATAATGTGTAAACAGACGAAACCGACGGATTCGGAATCCGGAGCAAGAACCTTTCTCGAACGAAGCCGACCAACTTGCTGTACCTCAACCGAATCCACTAGGAGTAGCACCCCAAAACCGTAAGGTGATGTGATGAATGCGATTGGGCAGTTGGCTAATCTTTTAAATACATTCATCTAGAACCAAAATCAAAATCAGAACCCATACCAAGGACAAAGTGTCTGGGATTCTGCTTTGCTACCACCACCACCTGCAAATCATAAGGAAGTGACTACTAAAGCACCTGCTCCATAGGAGGAGCATTCCTACAATGTACCTTTACCACCACCTCCCCCGTACCGAAGGACTCATCGAAGCTCCTTACCGAGCTTCATTAAAAGTAACCGGTATTTTGATGAGGCATTAGGTAAACCCGATGAAGTAGATGATTGGTTAGCTCAGATTGAGCGATCTTTTGCTGCTTATGAGATCCCACTTATTTACAATTGGAATATGGGACATACATGTTGAGATATAATGCAAGGGTCTAGTGGGACTCTAAAAGAAGAAGCTTGGCTCTCCTGATTACATGGGAATCCTTCCGCCGGGAATTCTTGGACAACTATTTTCCCTCCGGCCTAAGAGTGAAATATAGTGCAAACTATCTACATGTTAAGCAAAAGGGAAGGACTGTGGAACAATATGAAACCGAGTTTAGTCACTTGTTGTAGTATGCACCTAAATCCTTCAGGGACAGTAAGGAATTAAAGAAACAGATATTTCTGGGAGGTCTGGATGAGGAGCTACGGATCAAGATGGAAGAATTCGGAGTGAGAACCTACCCCGAGTTGGTAGAAAAGGCTCGAGTGATTGAAGGAGCTAGGAAAAGGAAATATCCAGAACCCGATAAAAGAGTATTGAGGAGAAGGCCGTTCGACGCCTCGAGCTCAGGGTTTAAAGGGAAGAGGTACAAATCGTACCATGGATTCAAGAATGATACTAGTGGAAGGCCGACTCAGCTAAAGGTCAATGTCACTTGCTAGAAATGCAAGGGGACTCATGTCCTTAGGCAATGCCCATTGTTGAGAAACAAATGTTACTATTGTAGCGAGTCTGGCCATGTGGTTTATACATGCCCAAAGAAGATGGTCGTGACTTGTTTCATCTGCAAAGAGAAGGGGCACTTGGCCTCAGAATGCTCGCAATGGAGAAGTGTGGCCGCTTGACCATTTGGGACTTCGAGCAATACCAACCCTATGAGGCTAGGTAGTAAAAGTGGGAGCCGTGCAGCTTCGACGATGCATGGAATGAGACTTTATAACTTCGAAAGCCAGTAGCTGGTCGAGGAAGATGAGGATGAGGAGGTGGAATTGGCGGCCATGGACTAAAGTGATGGCATGGATGGCGTCCTGGTGACAGGTTAGTAGCAAGACCCTCTTAATTTGAAAGTTATTTATTTAATCGTTTTTTGTAATAAATTGAAACCTGTTTATGGGAAAGCTGGAAATTAAAACCCTAAATAGGTAGCTATGAGAGTGTTTTAGGGTTGAGTAGTGATGGATGTTTGTTGACTACAGGACACATACGGGTAAATGAAATGGAGGCTTATGTTTTGTTTGACACGTGAGCGACACGCTCGTTTGTCACCACTAGTTTGGCTAATCAACTTGGATTACCTATAGCCACAACTACTGTTAGCCTGAGAATTAAGATACTTACTGGAAGTGTTGTGTTGACTCGAGAAGTAATAAAAGATTGCCCATTGGAAATTCAAGGACACCACTCGAAGAGTGATTTGATAATATTGGAGATGAACAAATATGAAGTTATTCTTGGCATGAACTGGTTAAGCAAGGTAAAAGCCGTTGTGGATTGCCAAAAGAGGATGGTGTGTTTCTATGATCAATCAGGAGGAGAAGTGGAGTTCGTAGGAGAAACCCTAGTTCCAAGAAAGTTTGGATTAAACTCTTTCGAATTGATGATGGAGGATGAAGAGATGGTACCTATCGAAGGTATCTTGGATGAAGAGGAAACTCGGGAGGAAAAGGACATACCTGTGGTAAATGAGTATTTGGATGTGTTTCCAGAGATTTTGCTTGGGTTACCACCAAAGAGGGAAATTGATTTTGAGATTGTCTTGGCTCCAAATACTGAACCAATATCCAAAGCACTATACCGAATGGCACCAGCCGAGTTAAAAGAGCTAAAGACTCAATTACAAGAACTTTTAGATCAGAAATTCATAAGACCAAGTGTGTCGCCATGGGGCGCACCTGTCCTATTCGTAAAGAAAAAGGATGGATCAATGAGGTTGTGTATCGATTACCGTGAGTTAAATAAGGTGACCATCAAGAATCGATATCCCTTGCCAAGAATCGACGATTTGTTTCACCAACTGCAAGGAGCGTGTGTGTTTTCACGCATTAATCTACATTCAGGATACCATCAGTTAAGAAATGTACCAAAGACAGCTTTTCGTACTCGTTATGAACATTACAAGTTCCTGGTGAAGTCGTTTGGACTGACCAATGCACCGATTGCATTTATGGATCTTATGAATAGGGTCTACAAGCCACTTTTAGATAAGTGTGTAATTGTCTTCATAAATGATATCCTGATATATTCTAAGACTAAGGAACAATATGAAGAACATCTTTGGTTGGCGTTGCAAATCTTGAGAGAAAAATAAGTTGTATGCCAAACTGTCCAAATGTCTTGGGCATGTGGTAACTGGAGAAGGGATATCAGTTGACCCTGAAAAGATTAAGGCTGTAGTAGAGTGGAAACAACCACAAACGGTTACCAAATTGAAAAGTTTCTTGGGATTGGTTGTCTACTATCGCAAGTTTGTGAAAGATTTTTCGAAGATAGCCAAGCCACTGACTCAGTTGACCCAAAAGAATGAGAAATTCATTTGGAAGGATAAAAGGGAACAAAGTTTTCAGGAGTTGAAGCAACAGTTGGTATTAGCACCGATCTTGGTTCTATCAGACCTGGAAAAGTCTTATACAATGCATAGTGACGCTTCAAGAAATGGCCTTGGATGCGTATTAATGCAAGAAGGAAAAGTTATTACCTATGCCTCTCGACAGTTAAGACCCCACGAGTAAAACTACCCCACACATGATCTGGAGTTGGCCGCGGTTGTCTTCTCCTTGAAACTTTGGTGACATTATCTATATGGGCAGAGGTGTAAGATATACACGGATCATAAGAGCCTTAAGTATCTATTCACAAAAAAGGAATTAAACATGAGACAAAGGAGATGGTTAGAACTAATAAAAGATTATGACTTGGGAATAAACTACTGTCCAGGGAAAGTTAATGCAGTTGCAGACGCCCTAAGTCGGAAAAATTATGGGGAAGTAGCTGCTTTGATCACAAGCCAAAGAGATTTGATTAGAGATTTTGAGAGGTTGAGGATTGAGTTCATAGACCAAAGTGCAGAGCTTGAGATAGCTAATCTGGTAATGGAACCAACCCTAATAGAAAGAATCAAGGAAGCCCAAAGGTATGATGAGATAATACAAAGGATAAAAAGGGAAACCCAAGAGGGAAAATACCTGTGCTTTGTAGTAGATGATGAGAATGTGATCAGAATGAAAGGAAGGTTGTGTGTGCCGGAAGACAAAGAATTAAGAAAGGAGATAATGAGTGAAGCTCATAACTCCGGTTACACCATGCATCTTGGAGGTACCATGATGTACCAAGATTTGAAAAGCCACTATTGGTGCAATGGCATGAAGAGGGATATAGCAGAATATGTGATGAAGTGTCTAGTTTGCCAACAAGTGAAAGTGGAGCACCAAAGACCAGGGGGATTGTTAAAGCCTTTACCCATCCTCGAATGGAAGTTGGATCATATATCCATGGATTTTGTGGTGGTTTTCCAAAGACTTCCTCGGGTTGTGATGCTGTATGGGTAATAGTGGACCGGTTAACCAAGTCAGCGTACTTCTTACCCATAAACATGACCTATTCAATGGATAAGCTAGCTAAAATCTACATTCGGGAAATTGTGCAGCTACATGGCATACCAGTAGGGATTATTTCGGATAGAGACCTAAGATTTGTGTCTAAGTTTTGGATGAGTTTGCGAAAGAGTTTGGGTACCAAATTGCACTTCAATATGGCATATCACCCCTAGATCGATGGACAGTCTGAGCGGACAATCCAGATCCTAGAAGACATGTTAAGAGCTTGTGTATTGGAATTCAAAGGGAGCTGGGATAACCATATACCTCTCATCGAATTTGCTTACAATAACAGCTACCATTCAACTATTCAGATGCCACCCTATGAAGCCTTATATGGACAGCGTTGTAGATCTCCTCTGTTTTGGGATGAAGTGGAAAGGATAGCTAGCGGGCCAGAATTGGTACAAGAAGTAGCCGATAAGGTGAAGGTAATCCAGTGAAAAATGAAAGAGGCTCAAGATAGGCAAAAAAGCTAGGTAGATTTGAAAAGAAGGGAACTTGAGTTCAAAGTAGGTGACCATGTGTACCTAAAGATAAGTCCAATTAAGAGTGTTAGAAGAATGCATACACAAGGGAAGTTGAGCCCGAGGTATATTGGACCCTTCGAATATTTGGAAACAGTCAGAGATCTAGCGTACCGACTAGCTTTACCACCAAACTTGTCCGGAATTCATAACGTATTCCATGTGTCAGCGTTGAGAAGGTATGTACCTGACCTGGAAAGGATTTTGGAATTGGAACCTATTCAACTAAAGGAAAATATGACATATGAAGAACATGCCATAAAGATATTGGATAAGAAAACCCAAAGGTTACGGAATAAGGACATTCATTATGTTAAAGTGTTGTGAAGGAATCATGCCTTCGAGGAAGCAACTTGGGAAACTGAAGAGGAAATCCAAAGGAAGTACCCCGAGTTATTTGAATGACAAGGTACGTCAGTTCAGTTTTGAGGACAAAACTCTGTTTAAGGTGGGAAGGTTGTAAACCCCGGTTTTCCTAGTAGTCAAGTAAACTTCGAGAACCGGAAAAGCGAAACCTTAAACCGGATTAGTTCAAGCCTTGTGAAAGAAACTTAGAAACCCTATATCTGGCTTTCCTTCGGTTTCATATCAAAAGAAATCTTATAAAATAATTTAATGTGAAATATTGTTTTAAAGTATATTTCAAACCATAGGAAGTTTTAATTTTGGAAAATTTTCTATTCCGGGCCTTCCCGAGCCCCATTACGGAAAAACTAGCCCCGGGACTAGAAACTCAGAAAAATATTCCGAAGTATTCTTTAGAACCAAAATTTTATAAGGATTTCAAAAATATAAGTTTTATAATTTTTCGAGCTATAAAAATTACAGTTATAATCTTTCCGGTATTTTTTTTTACTATCGATAAAGTAGATGTCTTGTCTACTATTTACCACTATTCACAAGTACAACCTATATTACACACTACCCATGCCCTAATCTTACATCCTTACAACTACTAATTATATTTTCTTTTCCAAGAAATTTTTGTTTCTTACTAAATTATTACATTTATACATTTTATTACATAAATTACAATTTCAAATAAAATCAACTCTCCCTCTCTCTTGCTCCTACATTGGCTGGCGCATGACCCCCCACTTTATGCCTTCTATCATACCCCAAAGGGGTATTCTAAACGTAACAGTCTGCCACATGCCATATAAGACTCTCGAATTACTATCCGAGTCTTTTAAAGTTAAGATAAAATTAACCCACAAAGTTATAAACCCATTTAGGAAAATAATGATTTTCAAGTTTCTAAAGAAGGAACTTATTTTTAAAGAATATAAATATGATAAGATCAAAAACAAAGGATTTTATCAATAGAGAGGATTCTTTTCAAAGAAAATTTGTAGAAGAAATAAAAGACCAAGTTTTAGAAAACAAGAACTTATAGTTTAAACAAGAAATATAAGAAGAAAAGACTTATTTTCTAAAACCATTCTAAATGCAAATTTATAAATAGGTTATCAATAACTTAATAAACTTTTTGATAACTTTGATCTTTTATCACTAGAAGTAAAAATTATAAAAGACTAAAGTTAAAGGAAAATTTACTTGTTTTGGAAAAAGGAATGAGGAAAATAAAATAAGAATATACTCATTTATAATAACATATGGAAAATATAAAGTTTCTTCAAAATACTTGAAAAAAAATTTGTCAAGTTAAGTTTTAACACTTCAAAATGAATTATTTTATGAAATAAATTATTGAGACACTACCATTAGAATTTTTATATAGAAAGTGAGCTTATCTATGTACTCAAGTGATTTATCAATCATATATATATATATATAATATATCTATATTTTTACTAAAGGATTTTTAAATGAAATTGAGTTGAAAAATTGTTTCGTAAAATCTAGAAATATTCGTTTTGAATTTGTACCCTAAGGTTTCGGAACCCAAATAACCCTTTATGATAAAAATAACCTTATAAATGGATAAATCTTTTTGAATAGGTAGAAAACGGTATGTTATATGCAAAATTCCGAGTTAAAATGAGCAAGTTATGGCCATTTTAAATTGGAATTTCATTATAAGCGATGTTGAACGATCATAGTGAAATAGAATTAGAAAGTTTAAGTAGAATTTCTACAAAATACTCATCCCGGTTATTTGTTTTGTCTAGGTGACGAAGGATACAAGATTACCTTTCTTAAGGATTGCCACGACTAAGAGGATTGCGAAATGGACGAGTGGGTTATTCCTCTTAATTTCGTTACCTTGCTTGTGCTTATTAAGTAGTGGCATTAGTATACTAAAAAAAGATAAAAATACATATGTATGGAGATTCCGAGGATATGTATATATGTGATTCTATGCTTATGTGTGAAATGAGAATAAAGAATATCACAACTTCAAATTGTTTGTTTAAGTGTTTTGTTTACTTACTTGTAGGACTGATTATTGTTTGCTAACTCGACTGATTATTGTTTGCTAACTCAACTGATCGTCCCCCCCTAATAAAACTTAATAAGGTTTAGCTTAAGAATAATAAAACATTCAAGCATAGCATCCATTCAGTCACATTTCTTTCGGAAGGCTACTACTCCTATGCGTAGAATTGGATTAGTCATTACCGTGCTGGGACACGGGCCATGTTCCTTCCTAGAGAATCCAAATTGCTCGGGGAATGCGACTTTAGGTTCGAAGCCGAGCCAACCAAATGCCTTGGGTGGGGATTTGGAGACTAGCAGTAAAAGGTCGAGGATCTTCATCAACAATTCCCTAACCTTTGATACGGAGGGGTAAATCCGTTCTATATATGGTTTCCGGATAACTATATATATTTGTGTAATTACGTGATTGTTGTATTGTATGCATAGCATATGCGTGAAAATTTAAATGAACTTGTTTAAAACCATGGTGCGAATGAAAAGGAATATGTCACTAAGCTAGTTGTAAACTTATACCCCCCATAGATTTTGTTGAAAAAGGTATACATGTGGCTTAAATCGAATATCATGACATTAAGGAATTCATAGAAGGATGTTAAACATTTACGAAGGCAATGGGAACATAGGATGAAGTTACTTTGTAAGGCTCCTTATAAGTAATGTATGCTATGTTAGTGTTATGGAAATTTCCAAGAAGTGTATTTATTTTGACTTGAAGACAATAGAGGGATATGCCTCTAAGAATTGCAATTTACCATGCTTATGTTTTATGATAAGTATTCTCCTTGCCTTGTTACTTAATCATTATCAATGTAAATTGTGCTACTCTTATGCATTCCTTTGGTTGTGATGTACACCTTGTACATGATATGGAAGCCTTTGTGTGATTGAGATAGTCATTCTTAGGCTTTAGTATTGTGTACGGTGGACTGCCATGTTTAGGGTACCTCTCGGGGTGTGACAATAACTATTCTAAAGAGAAAGATTTAAATTAACAGTAGTTGAATTCATAGACTATGCTAACATTTGGTGGGATCCATTTTATGAAATAGGAGGCGATATGGAGAGAGACCTATAGACATACAGGAGGAGATGAAAGTTATGATACATAAGAGATTTATTTCCAGCTATTATTATAGAAATTTGTGCAGGAAATTGTAAAGCCTGATTCAGAGCTCGATGAGTCTAACATATAGAAAAATAAGATAAAATGAAGATAAATGAGTCATGTTATACAAGTAAATAAATCATAAGGAAGGGTAAAAAGGTAATTTCAAGTTATTCTAAAGGATATTTTTTTCCCTTGAACAGATAGTTATGAGCTCGGGAAAGTCGTGCGTGAAAGAATAGATGAAAGTACTTAAGTTGACATTTAGACCGCTAACTTTGAAATAAAGGCCGTCGGGCTATATGTGAAAGCCGTTGCCGAAAAGCTATTGGGTCTTTTGTGGAATGAAGAAAGTCGGCACATAGGCTACCAACGTAAATACGTAGGCCGCTGGCATTGGATTATAGGCCACCGGCGTAAGTGCCAGCCTTTCCTATCCACAGTGTTTCCTATATAAGAAATCCCAGGGTTCGTGTTTTTCATTTGTAACCTCCTTCCTTCGACCAGAGAGAGAGAAATGAGAGTTTTTGAGTGTTTTTAAAGAACAAGATCAAGGGAGATCAAATTTGGATCAAGAATAAGTAATCTTGCCTTTATCTATCAAGATTCTTCATATATCGTTTCATTTCCTTAGGGTTTTGTTTGAATTTTGAAGGGATTTTTCTGAGAAACTTTAGTTTTGATCAACATCTAATCTTTCAGCAAAACAAGCAAGGATTAAGATTCAAATCAAGTAAGTATATCATCTCAATCAAAGATTTAAAATAAAGAGAATGATTTCGTGATTTAGGGTTTTGTTTATTTATGAAACCTAGGGTTTGGGTTTTAAAAAGATCCTATCATTTGGCAAATTATCGGGAATTGAGATCAATCAAAGTAAGTTTCATCCTCTTAATCTTAGAATTAATAAGGGATTTATGATGATAATGGATTGTCTAAAATTGTTAATCTATAAATTAGGGTTTGTGAAGAAAAGTTGTTTGTGTTGGATCTTATGGAAATCAATCAAAGAAGAAGTTTAGATTTAGTTCATATCAGGTTAGGGTTTTAGCGATTTTGATAAGTTAGGGTTTGAATAGGTTAAGGATTTACATATTTATGTTTCTATTATATTCTGTATATCAGGAGATTTGGAGATTTTGTGTTGTTGATCATAAGGGATTTAAGATTTGGAGAATTTTCCTGCAATTGAAAAGGTACGACCAATCCCTACTTATTGTTTTTGCTTATAAGTTTAGTATTGTTTGATTGGTTGTAGGAACAAAAATTCATAATAAACCTAATACTATTTGGCTTAATAATTGTCTACATGGTTGTGCTTGGCTTTGACCAGTAAAGACCTGGCAGACAGTGATATTGGTAAAGCACCCTGATGATCTTAATGTGAGGTTGTCCCTAGTAGACTCGTGCTTTGATATGATTCCAGTGGAACTAAGGGGTAAACGGAGATGTTTGGGGAGTACCTACTCATCTATATAGTATATAATTACCTTACTTTCAAAGAGTTGGTTGTTTTGCAAAAGGATTTTGAGTTACTTCGAGTACGGCACTGGAGTATACATAGTTCTGAACTATGTTGATTTGCTGACCATAAAAAGATAACAAACTGATTGCTTGTATTAGACTAAGTGCATTTGATATATATACCTATTGCGTGTGCATTTGCATTTGCTTTTGAGGATTAGAGTTATCATACTGGTCTTCGCAGCTCAGTTTTTAAAATTTCATGTACTAGTGATGAAGACATTATGTATGATCTTTCAGGTTAAGATATGATCTTTGATCAGGGGGATGGCGATAGTGGGCCTGATTACCCAGCTGAGAGTTAGATTTGCAGTTCACAGGTTCATAGAAGAAGAGAAACGTTTATATATTTTGAAGACTTGGAAATTATTTGTTTATGTTTTTATGTTTTGTGTAAAGACTTTGGGAATAGATTGTTGTAGGAAGTTATAGGTTGTATGGAAGGTTTTTATTTAAATCTTGGTTTGGTTTGGTTGGCTTAGTATTGCCAACTTATATGATTGTTTTGAATTAGAAGCTATTCAAAAGCTATGTTCCGGGTTATACAGGTTGTGTTGAGTATCATATGAGATATCCTATGTGTGTGTTTATAGGTGATATTTGTATATTTGTAGATATTAGAGCCTTAGTGTGTCCTATTCAAGAGAGGACACATAGCGGAATATAATGCCTTATTTTAGGGCGTTACAGCTTATTTGGTATCAGAGCATTAGATTTTCAATCAACTATATCTAAGCTTTGACTCCTTAGGACGGTGAGATTTGATGAGAAGGGTAGAATAGGTTTGTTGTTTAGTTAAGTTGTTGTTATATGCTAGATTCTAAGTTTTGATATTTTGTTGGATATCTTGGCTGATCTTGTTGTGTTTTGTTGGTGTCTGAATGCCTCTTAGAAGAAGAACAGCTGATGTAGGTTCCTCTAGAGTGGGAGAGGAGGAAGTAGATAATAGGCAAGAGGAGCAGCAGGCTCAGAATGAGAATTTACCACCACCACCTGTAGGACAACAGATACCAATTGATGCTGCACATCTTTTGCAAGCTGTGAATGCTTTGTTGGGAGTAGTTGGATAACAGTAGTAGGATATGAGAAGAGATATGCAGATGGTCCAAGCTAATGTTGAAGCTTGGAGATAGGAGACACTAAGGCTGTATTGGAATGGAGGTAATGGGGCTAGACATGCAAATGTTCTTAATCTGAACAAATTTGTAGACCTGGTACCTAAGTTTGAACCAATACCCGGTAAACCCTTAGAGGCACAGTTATGGATAGAGGAAGTCGAGAAGACTTTTTCTGGTCTGGACATTCCAGAGAACAAGAGGGTTGAGTATGCCTCTTATCTTTTGACTGGAAGAGCCAATAATTGGTGGTTGAGAATGAAAAGAAACATGACAGGAGTGGTGACATGGTAAGATTTTCAACAGGCTTTCTTCAAAGAGTTCTTTCCGGATAGTGTCAAATAGAGAATGCTCAAGGAGTATTATACTCTATAGCAAAGGAAATTGTCAGTAGAGGAATATGAGGTTGAACTGCACAAGTTGATGAGGTTTCTACTTGATGGTTGAAGGAGAGTAAGGAAGCCAAAGTTAGCAGGTTCATTACTAGATTGGAGCCTGAGATCCAATGTCAGGTCAATTTGATAGATTTGAGCAACTATTCAATAGTTGTGAATAAGATCAAGATAGTGGAATAGGCTCTGAACATGATTAAGAGCAGGGAGCCTCAGAGAAATCAAATCTTCTTGGGCAAGAGACCAGCAGCTAGTGTTATGGCACAAGACAAAGGCAAGAGGCCTGTTGCTCAGACTTTCAGGTCAGTGGTACAGAATTTTGACAAGAGGTACCCTAGATGCCTTGGGTCATGTCACGTCGCGAAGGGTACCCTAAACGTGGCAGTCCACCGTACATAATATTGAAGCCTAAGAATGACTACCACAGTCATGCGAAGGCTTCCATACTATGTACAAGGTGTCTAACACGTGGAGGAGACTCATCGGAGTAATACATTTTACGTTGATATAACTTGAGTAACAATGTAAAGGAATTTCAATTTACTATACTCCAAATACAAAACATTACACTTCTATTAGTGTTCATCAAAAGATTTCACTACATAAAACTATTACAAGGTAAATTATGAAACCTAGCTAATAACTTCAAGCATTCTTATTCCTTACTGAAATCCTGAAGTCATTCTCAGCTCCAGCCATCACGGTCCCCACTTGGCATTCTTGAGATAACCTGTTTAATCAAACATCTATTGGGGTATAAGCTACACTAGCTTAGTGAGTAAGAGCTTCCAGGATTACATTTATAACACATCATACAATCAAGTGATTAGTCAGACAAGTGATATGCATCAAACACATGAATTCAACAAACATATGAACAGCCAGAAATCATATGTGGATGGACTTGCGCCCTCCATCTCGGGTTAGCATATTAACGAATCCTACGGTACGACGCCGTTTAAGCTTATGGTCAACTGAACTATAAATTCATTTTATGGATCACGATTAACCAACTCACATTCGTTTAAGGACAATGATAAACCAACTCAATAATTCGTTTAAGGACAACGATAAACCAAAAAATGCTAATGCTCCATCCCCATCGTGATATGAATGAGTTCAATTTCATCTTCAATTCCGAATAATCAATTATACCAATTCTTTTAAGTGATCAATCAATAATCGCAGACAATCAATTCTAATTCATCTATACAAGCAATAATTAATCACCTGTCTTCGATATTCTTACATTCCATTTCTCATATCAACAACAAGCCTACATATTCCCCATTCGTCCCCATCATGCATATCCATTTTATCTTTACCAAATATCTAGTGCAACTATTATTACAATCACATACAATAAATGAAATCGGAAGTAATACTCACTCGGCCATTGGATCACTGGTCTTTTAGTAAAAGTAATCTGGTGGTAAGAAATCATCGATTTCGGGATCACCTAAAAAGGAAGAAATACTCTAATAAGTATTTCAACTCAAACAAATCCAAACGATTTTATACGAACTATCAAATTCGTAATTCTCGTCCTAAGCGGGAATTCCAACTTAAAACGGCCATAACTTGGTCATTTTAACTCGGAATCTCGCAAATTATATATCGATTTCTATCTACTTCGAAAGATCTATATAATTCCAATATTATATTTAAGTTTTGAAAACTTTGAAGCTTCAAAAAGGTCTGATCAGTAGCTATTTCAACTTCCGAAAAATAGTTTTGTAAATGTTTGTAATGTTTCTATTATATAGATTAGCTATACATGCAATATGAATGATTTCCTAACATAAATGACATGAGATGAACTTAATGTATGCATGATCTTGATGATTTTTGCTAAAAGAAAATTTTATAACTTTTTATTTTGCAAAACCATAATAACAATTACTTATGAAAAATCTAGTTTTCTAACTTTGATCATTTCCATTTGTTTTGGATTTATTTCTTAAGAAAATATAATTATCCTTGTTAAAATTGAGTCTTCATTATATCTATTAGTTATGACCTTTATTTCTACATAAAAATTTTCATTTTATATTTTGTAAACTTGTCTTCAAGTAGGGTTGATTCTAAAATCCGAATTTTGTAAAAATTGTTTTTGAGTGATTCCTTTAAGTAAAAATCATTTGATACTTAGAAAATTAAGCCTCCACCATCCATAACCACTAAGGACTTCATTTTTACATAAAGATTTGCATTTTACACTTTGCAAATATGTTTTCAAATGGGATTTACTCAAAAATCCGAATTTTTAGAAATCCACTTTTTTGATTGATTCATTTGGGAAAAACTTGTTTAATGCATTAAAATTTAAGGCTTTGTGGTACCTATTACTTAAGGACTCCATTCATTACATAAAACTTTCATTTTGAGCTTGGATAATAGGTGTTCTTATGGCCTTCATTCAAAATTACGAATTTCACAAATTGACTACTAACTCATAATTTTTCATTTTGATTCTACTTCTTGTTTTACACCTTAATCTCATCAAAACTCATTCCAACTTGTAAAAATCACTACTTAGTGATACCTATTACCTATACCCTTCATTTTGCACATAAAACATGAGTTTTGGAGTTAATAAATGGCTTTTAAAAATTGGTCTTGGTTGGGATCCAAATTTACAAAATTTATTTTTGGATATATCTTTTGATAAAATCTATCTAAACTTATGAAAATCCATTTCTTACATATCCTATCCTAAGAGCCCTTCATGTCTTGAGTAAAAACTTCATTTTTGAGTTGGAAAACATGTTTTTAAAATATGTCTTGACCTAAATCCGAAAATAAGATTTTTTATTTTGAAAATCACCTTTGATTCTTGTAAAAAGAAGTCTTGATGACATACATATATTAAGCCTTCATTATCTTAAGTAAAAATTACATTTTGAAACTTGGAAAGTGGTTTTTAAGTAGGGGACTTGCCAAAATACGAATTTAACTATTTTTGTTCAAGTTCAAATCTAAGATCTACACATAATATGAACATAAATATAAAAGAAATGCATGGTAGTAAACTATAAACTCATAGATCTAAGCTTTACTCATCAAAATCTTTCATTCATGTTATCTATACCCTAAGCCCTTCATTTTAAATGAAAAATACACATTTTGAAGTTGAAAAATAACTTTTCTAAATATGGTTTATTTTTCATCTGAATTTTTAAAAATGATTTTTGTTGAAAATAAAATAAATCTTGAGTTTTCTAAAGCATTCCTACTATCAACATGCTACTACAAGTTATCCATAAACATAAAACAAAGTCTAATGTATTTTATGAACTCAAAACACTAGATCTAGTTTACTACACTAGTTTTAAATGCCTGAATCACCAAGATAGACATGTGGATGATGGATCTATGTATAAATCATAAGAAATAACAAAAATAACAACTCAAATAACAAGATCTATGGCATAAACAAAAATCAAAGCTAGAAAAAGTTAGATCTATAAAATATAACTACTTTAAACAAGAAAATAATAATGATACAAGAGATTAACTATAGAGAAGAGGAGTGTTTCATTCTTAGCATCATCATCCTAAGCTTTTAAGCTTATGGAAGGTCATTTGATGCATGAAACTCTCATTACACTTTACCTATATCACCTATGGGAGCTTTAAGAGGAAGATTTGCTTAAAAATCTTCAAGAATGAAGTGTGGAAGCAATTTTTAGAAGTGGGGGTAGCTTGTTTTTCATGTAAGAACAAGAGGAAATGAAGAAAGAAAGAGAGGAAAAAGAGAGAGAAAAGATAAGGAATGGAAAAGGTAAGAGGTGTAAATGAAGGAGAGAGAGAAAAGGAGCGCACTAATGTGTGTTAATTAATTGAAAGAGAAGAAAAAAAAAATAAAACAATGGCAGAAATATTGGGGGCTTCACGTGAATTTGAGTGTGAGAGAGAGAGGTTACATTGCCTTGTAACTTGAAATTTGAAAATGTAACTTACATCATTTAATGTGCTAACTAAAAGAGGCTTTAAATCATAAAATAAATAATTAAAATAAAAAAAGAGGCTATTATTAGGGGTGTGGTCAACTGCCATTGTGGGGAAAAGGAGTGTGAAATGAGTGAAAGAAAACTTGATTAATGTGTAGAAGTGACAAATGAAGTGTACTTAAAGTATGGGTTGAAAAAGTACTTTTTATTGGAAAATATAAAAATAAAATTAAGAAAAATATTTTTAAAGGAGTAGCAGAATTTTCATAAATAAATTAAATAATTAATTGAATTATTTTAGTATTTCAACAAATATGTTACCGGTATGATCGAAATACGCGAATATGGGCTATAAATGATATTTTTATAACCCCAAAAATTCTAAAAATTATTTTATGAAAATAAAAATATTTTTAAAATGTTTTTCAATTATTAAATTAATTTATTTTACTTTTTTGTGTCGGTCTTAAACAGAATCTGACACCGTATAAGCCTGAAACGAACTAAATTTTTGAAAAACAAAATTTTCCATAATATAAAAAATATTTATCTAAAATATAAGGCTTTATAAGAATAATAAAATTGTGTAATGAAATAAAAGTGAATAGTATAAAAGACTAATTAATTACCGGTAGTAATAAAAAATACGATAAAAAGGTTATAACTGTAACTTTTATAATTCAAAAAATTATATAACTAATATATTTGGAAATCTTATGAAATTACGAGTCTAACGGTACTAATGGTATATTTTTTATATCTCGAGCCCGATGACACACTTTTTGAAGTCTGTATCCGAACGGGTGTGAATTAGCTAAAGAATTTACCAATCTGATATTTTTAAACAAACTTATATCACTACGAGCTATTCTACATATTTAAACTACACCTCGGCCTCTAGGCTTAAGGGCGCTAGATTGCCGGACTTAAGCTATTGTATTCTGGTTAGGGTTTCAGAGTGATTTTCCAGTTTAGATCCTTGCCAATTTGGAAACTGATATGTTATGTTTATACATCATATTTGATTTGAGAAATTTATCTTAAATTTTGATTTTGTAAGTATTTAATATCTTTTAACGTTTTCGGAATTCTTGAATTGAGTTTTATTTCCGAAGGTTAATAATCATTTACTTTTTAATAATTTATTTTTGGGCTTTATATTACCCGATTTTATAAGTCGGAGTTAATTATGGAATTTTTTTTTGTACGTCATGGTTTTGAATTTAAAGACTGTTGAGTTCTAATTTTATTTTTAAGAATTCTTACTTTCCTCAAGATTAAGAAATTTCTGGATTCGTTCGTGATTTAGGACTCGTCGAAATTCGGTTTTAATTTGGAGTGATTTTTAGGGTTTATTTTCGAAGTTCATCTTGGAATTAATTACTGAAATTTTCCTAGGCTTACAGGCCACATGACTTAAAGGATTATAAGTGGGTGGAAAATGCTTGCTTTTCTTGTGGGAAGCTTGGATACAAGAGCAGTGTTTGTACAGATAGAGTCCTTCCATAGGTTTTTTTGCTTTAAGTGTGGATAGAGAGGATACCGAGTAGTGGATTGCAAAGGAGGGCAGTTTGGCAGAGTTTATTCTGGCCAGGGACAATGAGCACCAGCAAAGGTATACGCTCTCCAGCATAGTGAGACATCGAGTGTAGACACTATTGCGGGTGTAAGCCCTGGAAAATTTCAGTAAATAGTTCTATAGATGAACCTTGAAAATAAAACCCTAAAAGTCACTTCGAATTAAAACTGAACTTCAATACATCCCAAACTCCGAACGAATTCGGGAAATTTCTGAATCGTGAGAAAAATAAGAAACCTCAGAAATAAAATAGCAACTCAATAGACTTCCATTCTAAAACCTCTACATACGACAAATTTTATATTTAACTCTAACTTATAATTTTGGGTAAATAGAGCCCTAAAACAAATTGTTAAGAAGTAAATAGTGATTAACCTTTGGGAATAAAACTCAATCCAAAGAGTTCCTAGAACGTTGAAAATCGACCTTAAAATAAATCTCACAAATCAGATATGTCATATAGGTATAAAAATATCAGTTTCTAAATTGGCAAAGGTGTAAACCAGAAGGTCAACCGGGAAACCTAAGTCCCTGAAACTCTAAAGAAACTCCGTAGTCTAGATCCGGCAATTCCGTGTTCCTAAACCAAGGAGTCGGAATAAGGGGAAAAGGTGTAATTAGTTCGCTTTAAGCCTAGGATGCTCTAAAGGATGAGCTCAATGAGTTTTCAACCTATTCCAATCCGATCAGGTACCGACCTCAAAAAGTGCGCCCTGGGATTTGAAATATTAAAAATATGTTATTAATGCCATTAAATTCATATTTCTATAAGGATCTCGAAATTATTAGTTTTACAAATTTTCAAATAGCTAGAATTACCTGATTTTGTAAATTTAATTGTATTTCATTACTACCGGTAATTAGTGAGTCTTCCAGTATGATTCACTATTATTCATTACCCAATTTTTTATTATTATTCTTATAATGTATACCCTAGTTCTCCTAGTGATCGGATAAACTTCGGAAACCAGAGAACGAAACCCTATATCAGTCTGGTTCAAGCCTAGTGAGAGGAGCTTAGATACCCTAGATCCGGTTTTCCTTCGATTTCATAACCAAAGAAGTTTTATAGAGTAAATGAATATGAATTATTGTTTTAGAGTATATTTTAAACCTTAGAAAGTTTTGAATTCGGGAATTTTTCAATTCCGGGCCTTTCCGAGCTCAATTACGGAAAAACGTGCCCCGGGATCACGAACTCAGAAAAATATTTCGGAATATTCATTAGAATCATAATTTTATAAGGATTCCAAAAATATCAATTTTATAATTTTCCAGGCTATAAAAATTACAGTTATAGCATTTTTCCCGTGTTTTCATTACAACCGGTAAAGTAGATGTCTTGTCTACTATTCACAAGTACAACCTACACTACACACTACCCATACCCTATTCTTACATCCTTACAACTACTCATTACAATTTTCTTTTCCAAGAAATTTTGTTTCCTAATTAAATAATACAATTATTACATTTATTTACACAAAATCCAATTTTTATCAAATTTCAAATCCTCCCTCTCTCTCCTACCCCCTTGGTCGGCGCCCCTCTCCACCATTTCCCCCTCATTTTTGTTTTATTTTACTTATTTTATTCAATCAAAACCCTAATCCACCTATTATATAAGCTTATGTTCTCTCTCTCCTCTCATTTTTCACTCTTTCAAAATTTTTAGAAAGGTTAAACTCTCTCCCTCTCCTCCCTACATTGCCGTGACACACACACACACATGCACTCCTCCACAAGCTTGTTTCATCTTCTTTTCTTTTTTAAAACATCCACTAGATGATGATTCCAAGCTTTGTTAGTCCCAAATCTTGTAATGGCAAGACCACTCTTGAGTGTTTTCCACCTTTAATCCCAATGAGCATGTGCAAGGGATATGAAAACACTAATACAAGAATCTCAAGCCATCACAAGAAGTGGATCTAGTGTTTAAGAGAGTTTTGTTGAGATAATGTTATGTTCATGCATGTAAAGTACGGATCTTGCTTGGAAAGTTAGGTTCATGCCATGAGACTTGTGATTCATGCACTATATATGGTAGATCTAGTGTTTAGATATTTATATCTTCATCTACATTTATGTCCATATGTTTATTTTTTATTTTCATGCATTGATGATCATAAAAATGAAGCCTTGCTTATGTATAGATAGGATAGATGGTAGATCTACATGTATAGAAGAGAAGAAACTTGAAAAAGAAATTATTTTGTTAGAAATGCTTAGTTGAAAATTCGGATGATTTTTGAAACCCTATTTTTAAAACTACCAAAACCACTTTAAAACTCATATTTTTCATCAAAAATGGAAGGTATATGTAATATATGCCCTTAAGGAATGATTTTCATGAGCTTAGATGAGTTTAGGCATGAGAAAAATGTAAAACAAGTAGTGAAGTCATAATGAAAATTATTGATATAGTGATTAATAGTCAAATTCGTATTTTAGGATGATGCCTACATAAACACTTAGTAGTCAAGCTTAGATGGCATGTTTTATGAGCCAAATGGAGTCCTTAGACAATAGATATAATGAAACTTCAATTTTTGATGCATTAAACAAGTTTTCTCATAAAGAAAATGCAAGAAAAGGAGATTTTCAAAATTCGGATTTTTGTGAAAAGTTTGTTTGAAAACATATTTGCCAAATGAAAAATGTGGATTTTTATGCATAAATGAAGGTCATGATTGGTATAGATGTTGAGAACTCATTTTTATTTAGATAACAAGTAAATTCCAAGAATAAAATCCTAAAGACCCTAAGGAATATAAAGTTGGAAAGAATAGCTTTTTATAAGTGACAATTATGGAGTTTCTTAATAATTAGGAGTTCATATGAGTTCATCATAAAAAATCATCAAGACCATGCATATATTGAGCTCATTACATGACATTCATGCTAGGAATTCATTCATATACCATCTATACACGAATCATCAACTAGGAATATTTTATTAAATGCGAAACAATTTTTCGGAATCGAAAAGTTACAGAACAGATCTGATCCCACTGTTCCGTGACCTTAATGTTTTCAAAACTTGAAAATAATATTAGAAATAGATAGATCTTTCAAAGCAAATAGGAATCGATATAAAATTTGTGAATTTCGAGTTAAAATGACCAAATTATGGCCGTTTTAAGTTGGAACTTCCGCAAGTAGCGAGAATCATGACTTTAATTAGTTTAGATGCATAGCTTGAATTAGTTGAGTGATGAAATTCTCATTAGGCTATTCTTATTTGGTAGGTGATCCCAAGCACGTCGATACCGTATCACCCGACCACCGTTATTAAGAGACCGGCGTACCATGGCCGGTGAGTTTCTCTTCCGATTTCAATTTATTGCTTGTGATTGTAGTGATAGCCGCATTAGTTGCTAGGTAAAGATAAAAAGAATGATTATGTATGATGGGGTTAGTTGGGAATGATGATTGTCTGTTGTTGATATGCGAAATTGAACTTAAGGAATATCGGAACCAGGTGATAAGTTATTGGTTGTGTAGAGAAGAGTTAGAATTGATTGTCTACGAGCATTGCTTAGCCACCTAAAAGAATTGGATTAATCTATTATTGGGCCTCAATTATAATTGAACTCATTCATATCATGATGGGGATGGAGCATTAGCATTCGTTGGTTTTTCGTGATCCATAAAACGAATATATGTTGGTTAATCGGGATCCATAAAATGAATATATGTTGGTTAATCGTGATCCATAAAATGAAATGTTGTTCAGTTGACCATGACCTTAAACGGCGTCGTACGCAGGATTCGTAAATCTGCTAACCCGGGATGGAGGGCGCAAGTCCATTCACATATGACTTCCGGCTGGTCATATGTTTGATGAACTCACTTGTTTGATGCATTTCATTTGGTTGATTAATCACTTGCTTGAATGTTTTGTATTAATTGTGATTCGGAAGTTTCACTCACTAAGCTAGTGTAGCTTATGCCTCATTAGTTTCCTGTTGCAGTATGAATACCTTTGGCTATCTCCGAGGACCCGTGGACATCAGGTACAACTATTAGAGGTTGAGGAGCTTTTGTTAAGGCCGGGACCTAAAAGTAGAAATGGACTCCCAATCCTGTTTCCCGGAACCAGTGTCTAAAGGATAATACAATAAATTTTGTGAGCTTGAGAATTCTTAGCATTATTATCGGGGGTATGCCCCCTAGCTCATGTAATAGAATAATTCTCTGTAAGACGGTCATGATTTACATTCTTGCTGCTATTTATGTCTCCTTAAGCTATTACGAGGCAAAGTATGGTCTATGAATGTTGAGAGTAAGCCTTACACCCGACATTCAAACTCATGGAAAGACTAAGGTTGTCTTACTCGAGTTTAAATGTTGAGTGTGGCGGACTGTCACGTGTAGGGCACACTTTGGGGCATGACAGCGGGTATGTTCCCTATACTTCAACATAGTGCATTTGTATTGTTCGATACTGGTGCTGGATTTTCTTATGTTTTTGAATCGTTTGTGTATGTCTGTGGTTTATCTATTGAGCACATGTCTAATTATGTATCTTTTAGTACACCTTTAGGATGTGGATCTATGTTGGATAGAGTATGTAGGGATGTGGATATTGAGATAGAAGGTAGTCATCTACCTGCAAATTTGGTTGCATCAGACATGTTGGATTTTGATGTGATTTTGGGAGTTGATTGGTTGGCGAAGTACCATGTAGTGATAGATGGCCACAATTTAGTTGTGGAATTCAGTTTACCTGATGGAGACCAGTTTGCTTATAAGCTAGTAGTGCAGCGACCTCCAGTTCTACCTACCTATGAACTATGCAGGAGATCAGTTTTGCCTACTATGGTGAAAGATGATAAGCATGAATTAGTTTTATCTGATATACCTGTAGCATGTGAGTTTCCATAAGTTTTTCCAGAGGATTTGCTTGGATTACCACTTATAAGAGAAGTGGAGTTTGGAATTGATTTGATACCCGGTACTATACTGATATCAAAGACCCCTTATAGACTGGCCCCTACAAAACTGGCAGAAATTCAGGCGCAGTTAGATGATCTGTTGAAGAAGAAATTCATTAGACCTAGTGTTTCACCCTGAGGAGCTCCAATTCTGTTTGTTAAGAAGAAAGATGGGAGCATGAGATTATGTATTGACTACAGGGAATTGAATATGGTTACAGTGAAGAACAAGTATCTGTTGCCAAGAATTGATGATCTGTTTGTCAATTAGCAGGAGCTTAAGTATTCTCAAAGATAGACTTGAGATCTGGATATCACTAGTTGAGAGTAAAAGCCGAAGATATTCAGAAGACTGCTTCCAAGATAAGGTATGGACATTATGAGTTCGTGGTCATGCCTTTTGGACTCACCAACGCACCAGTAGTGTTTATGGATTTGATGAATCGAGTTTTTAGGGAGTATCTTGATATGTTTGTTGCAGTATTTATTGATGATGTGCTAGTGTACTCAAGCGATAAAGAAGAGCATGAAGAACATTTGAGGTTGGTTCTAAACAAATTAAATGAGGAGAAGCTGTATGCAAAGTTCTCCAAATGTGAATTTTGGTTAGTACAAGTATCTTTCTTAGGAAATGCGGTAAATGGTAGTGGGATATCAGTTGATCCTGAGAAAGTCAAAGCAGTAGTTGAATGGCCAAGACTCAAGACTGTGTCAGAGATCAAAAGTTTTTTGGGAATGGTAGCGTACTACAGCCGATTTGTGGAAGATTTTTCTAAGATTGCTAGTTCGTTGACCAGGTTGACGCAGAAAGGAGTAAAGTATGAGAGGAACAACAAATGTGAAACCAGTTTTCAATTGATAAAAGACAAGTTAGTGTCAGCTCCAGTGCTAGCCTTACCTGTGAGTGGTGAGGAGTATGTAATGTATAGCGATGCTTCTATTCAGGGATTAGGATGTGTACTAATGCAAGGGGGCAACGTAATTGCATATGCTTCCAAACAATTGAAGCCTTATGAGAGGAATTATCCTACTCATGATCTGGAATTAGCATCGGTCGTACATGGATTAAAGCTATGGAAATACTACCCATACGAGGAAAGGTGTAAAGTGTATAATGACCACAAAAGTTTAAAGTATATCTTTACACAAAGAGAGTTAAATATGAGACAATGAAGATGGTTAGAGCTGATAAAGGACTATGACATTGATATCTAGTATCATCCAGGGAAGGCAAATGTAGTGGCTAATGCTTTAAGTAGAAAGAGAGTAGAAAATCTTGCGGCCTTGATTATGACTGAACGACGTTTACTTGATGATATGAGGAAGTTTGAGTTGGAGATAGCCATGAGACAAGTAGGTGAACATTTAGCTAACATGAGAATTCAGCCTACTCTTGTGGATAGAATCAAGACAGCTCAAGCAAATGATCAGAGTATCCTGGATATAAAGAGAAGAATGGATATGGTCCGAGTGCTAGAGTTTTATTTCGATGATGACGGTACTGTTAGATACAAAGGGAGATTTTGTGTACTAGTTCAAGGAGACCTAAAGAAGGAATTGTTAAAGGAAGCACATTATTCCAGTTACTACATACATCCTGAAGGAAACAAAATGTACCAGGACTTGAAGAAGCTGTACTGGTGGAATAATATGAAAAAGGAGATAGTGGAATATGTATCAAAGTGCCATACATGTCAAATGATAAATATTGAACACAAGAAACCGGTAGTGAGTTGAAATCTTTGCCTATACCACAGTAAAAGTGGGAACATATTAGATGGACTTTGTTTCCACTTTACTCAAGAAAAAAGATAAGTTTGATTCGATATGGGTCATTGTGGATCGTCTTACAAAAGTAGCTCACTTTATACCTATTAAGGCTGAGTATAAGTTGGGGCGTTTGGCACAGTTGTACATTAAGGAGATTGTGAGATTGCATGGAGTGCCAATAACCATCGTATCAGATAGGGATACCAGATTTGTGGGGAGATTTTGGAAAAGTTTACATCAAGCTTTGGGTACAAAGGTTGTCTTCAGTACGGCTTATCATCTACAAATAGACAGGCAATCTGAAAGGACCATCCAAACATTAGAAGATATGTTGAGGGCATGTGTGTTGGATTTCAAAGGAAGTTGGGATGAGCATTTGCCATTAGTGGAATTTTCTTATAACAACAGTTATCAAGCATCGATTGGCATGCCTCTATATGAAGCGCTTTATGGTAGGAAATGTAGATCGCCTATTCATTAGGATGAAGTAGAAGAAAGACAGTTGTTGGGGCCAGAATTAGTTCAGGATGCAGTTAACTAGGTCAGTTTGATTAGACAAATACTACAAGCTGCTCAGAGTCGACAAAAGAGCTATGCAGATAAACGAATAAGACCCTTAGAGTTTCAAGTGGGTGAACATGTTTTGCTAAAGATATCGCCAACAAAGGAAGTTGTCAAATTTGGATTAAGATGAAAGCTAAGCCCTCTGTATGTAGGACCATATGAGATCTTAGAGAGGATGGGCAACATGGCTTACAGATTGGCTTTACTGCTTGATTTGGAGGGAGTTCATAATGTGTTCCACGTATCCATGCTCAGGAAATATGTCAAAGATTCAGATGAGATAATAGCTCTTCCACCACTTGAAGTACAGTTGAATCTTACAACAATTGAAAAGCCTGTGAAGATTATGGATACTAAAGAAAAGACTTTAAGAAGTAAAGTGATCAGATATGTAAGAGTATAATAGACGAATTAGACTGAGCGTGAAGCCACTTGGGAGCTGGAGGAGGACATGAGATGTAGATATCCCGAGCTTTTCCTATAGTCTAGGTAAACTTTCGAAGACGAAAGTTCTTTTCAAGAGGGGAGAGATGTAACACACAGAAAAATAAGATAAAATGAAGATAAATGGGTCATGTTATACAAGTAGATAAACCATAAAGAAGGGTAAAAAGGTAATTTCAAGTTATTCTAAAGGGTATTTTTATCCTTGAATAGATAGTTATGAGCCTAAGAAAGTTATATGTGAAAGAATGGATGAAAGTACTTAAGTTGACATTTAGGCTGCTAGCTTTGAAATAAAGACCGCAGGCCAATATGTGAAAGCTGCCGGCGAAAAGCTCTGGGATCTTTTGTGGAATGAAGAAAGCCGGCACATAAGCCGCCAGCGTAAGTATGTAGGCCACCGGCGTTAGATAATAAGTCGCCGGCATAAGTGCCAGCCTTTCCTATCTACAATGTTTCCTATATAAGAAATCCTAGGGCTCTTTTTTTACATTTGTAACCTCCTTCCATCGACTAGAGAGAGAGAATTGAGAGTTTTTGAGTGTTTTTGAACAACAAGATCAAGGGAGATCAAATTTAGATCAAGAGTAAGTAATCTTGCCTTTATCTATCAAGATTCTTCGTATATCATTTTGTTTCCTTAGGATGTTGTTTGGATTTTGAAGGGATTTTTTTGAGAAACCTTAGTTTCTATCGAGATCCAATCTTTCGGGAAAACAAGCAAGGATTAAGTTTCAAATCAACTAAGTATATCATCTCAATCATTGATTTAAAATAAAGAGAATCATTTCGTGATTTGGGGTTTTGTCTGTTTATGAAACCTAGGGTTTGGGTTTGGGTTTTAAGAAGATCCTATCATTTGGCAAATTATTGGGAATCGAGATCAATCAAAGTAAGTTTCATCCTTTTATTCTTAGAATTAATAAGGGATTTATGATTATAATGGATTGTCTAAAATTGTTAATCTATAAATTAGGGTTTTGTGAAGGAAAGTTGTTCTAGTTGGATTTTTTGGAAATCAATCAAAGAAGAAGTTTAGATTTGGTGTTTCTCATATCATGTTAGGGTTTTGGAGATTTTGATAAGTTAGGGTTTGAATGGGTTGAGGATTTACATATTTTTGTTTTTGTTATATTTTGTATATCAGGAGATTTGGAGATTTTATGTTGTTGATCATAAGGGATTTAAGCTTTGGAGAATTTTCCTGAAATTCAAAAGGTACAACCAATCCCTGCTTGTTTTTTTTGCTTGTAAGTTTAGTATTGTTTGACTGGTTGTAGGAGCAAAAATTCATAATAAACCTAATACTATTCAGCTTAATAATTATCTACTTGGTTTTGCTTGGCTTTGACCAATAAAGACCTGGTAGATAGTGATACTGGTGAGGTACCTTGATGATCTTAGTGTAAGGTTATCCCTAGTGGACTCGTGCTTTGATATGATTCTGGTAGAATTAGGGGGAAAACGGGGATGTTTGGGGAGTACCCACTCATCCATATATGTATATAATTACCTTATTTTCAGAGAGTTGGTTGTTTGTCAAGAGGATTTTGAGTTACTTCAAGTTTGGCACTAGAGTATACATAGTTCTGAACTGTGTTGATTTGTTGACTATAAAAAAAATAACAAACTAATTGCTTGGATTAGACTAAGTGCATTTGATATATATACCTGTTGCGTGTGCATTTCCATTTGCTTTTAAGGATTGTAGTTATCATACTGGGCTTCGCAACTCACTTTTTAAAATTTCAAGTATAGGTGATGAAGACATTATATATGATCTTTCGGTTTATGATATGATCTTTGATTAAGAGGATGGAGATAGTGGGCCTGATTACCCAGCTAAGAGTTAGATTTGCAGTTTACAGGTTCATGGAAGAAGAGAAGCGTTTAGATATTTTGAAGACTTGGAAATTATTTGTTTATGTTTTTATGTATTATGTAAAGACATTAGGAATAGATTGTTGTAGAAGTTATAGGTTGTATGGAAGGATTTTATTTAATCCGTGGCTTGGTTTAGTTGGCTTGGTATTGCCAACTTATATGATTGTTTTAAATCAAAAGTTTATTCAGAAGCTATGTTCTGGGTTATACAGGGTGTGTTGAGTATCCTATGAGATATCCTATGTGTGTGTTTATAGGTGATATTTGTATATTTGTGGATATTAAAGTCTTAGCATATCCTATTCAAGAAAGGACACATGGTGGGTTGTAATGCCTTATTTTAGGGTGTTACAATGAGTGTAGAGGATTATTATAAGGAGATGGAAATAGCCATGATTCATGTTAAGATGGAGGAAGATTAGGAGGCTACAATGGCTAGATTCATTGGAGGACTGAATAAGGAAATTGATGATATAGTTAATTTGTAGCATTGTGTAGAGATGGAGGAGTTGCTACATAAAGCTATTAGAGTGGAAAAGCAATGGAAGCCCAAGGGAAATTCAAGATATGGCTCATCTTCTAGTTCCTCATGGAAATCAGATTGGAAGAATGACAAAGCAACTTTAAAATTAGACTAAAACACCAAAGATCCTAATGTTGATTTTAAAGGTAACACCAAAAAGCCCCCTTCTAGATCTCATGACGTTAAGTGTTTTAAATGTCAGGGACATAGACATATTGCTTCTTAGTATACAAATAAGAGGATTATGATTGTGTTGGATAATTGAGATATTAAGGGTATCAACTCTAGTGATGATGAGATGCCACCATTAGAAGATGCTAGTGATGTTGAAGAACTTGAGATGGGAAAGTTAGTTGCAATTGTGAATCGATCCTTAAGTATGCAGGTGAATTAGAAAGCTAAAGTGCAACGAGGAAATATTTTGCATACTAGATGCCTTGTAAATGAGAAGGTATGTAATATGATTATAGATGGAGGTAGTAGCACCAATGTTGTTAGCACATTTCTTGCAAAAAAGTTAGGGCTTAAGACCACTAAACACCCCAATCTTTATAAGTTATAATGGTTGAATGAATGTGAGGCAATTAAAGTGACAAAACAAGTGTTAGTTGCTTGTTCTATTGGTAGTTATAAGGATGAAGTTCTATGGGATGTAGCACGTATGTAGGCGGGTCATTTGTTGTTCGGATGACCATGGCACTATGACAGGAAGGTTATGCATGATGGTTTTCACAATATTTATTCCTTTGTTGTGAATGGTCAAACTGTGAAGTTTTCACCTCTAACTTTAAAGCAGGTTTATGAAGATCAACAGCAGATTAAAGAGGCTCATGCTCAAGAATGAAAAGTAAGGCTGAGACTGTGATTATGAGCAAAGGTGTGAAAAATACTAAGAGGAGAGAAAAGCAATTGAGATTAAGAAATGAAAAAGCAAGAAATGAGAGAGATAAGAAAAGTGAGATTAAGAACTTGTTGTTTGCAGAGAAACAATTTCTTGTACCACTATACAAGGATTTTTTATCATACAATCTTAACTTGTCTTTGTCTAGTAAAAATGTTTCTTCACTACAAGAACTCAAGGATTTGATTCCCTAAGAAATTTCAGATGAATTACCATTGCATCTAAGAGAGGATGATCCATCACAATGGATTACAAAGATGTGGGTTCGAGGATGAATCCTTTACAGGAAGGAGGAAATGATAGGGATCAGAGGGTGTCATTACAAGAGTTTAAAAGATTCCAAGTCATAGAGGATCAAAGCTACCAACCATGAAGTTGTACACCACCAGCTTGGGAGTGAGAATAGCTAGCCTTGCTTATACACCGACCCAACACTGATGGATTTCTCCACTTACTTTGTTGACCTTGGCTACATATGCCACCGACCTTACACCAGCTTTGAAAATGTACATAATCAAATTTTTAAAGGCCACCAGCTTTTTTAATTTTAGCCACCAACTTAGTACTCTAAGCCGCTAGCTTTCTTTAGCTAACAAATTTGTTTTGTTTTGTATCTTTTAATTTTCCTTATTTTTGCATATATAGACCTTTGTTTTTGTTTTGTAAACAATTCATCTTTGATATTCAAATTGAGAGTAGTTCTCTTTGGCTCTTGAAAGAACTGTATGAACTTATTGGGATTTCCCATGGTGTTCATCTTTGAATTATCAATTGGTTTACCATCCCCGATTGTGGAGTCCTCACTTTATACCAAGGTTCTTGCTTCGATATAAGTAATGGGTTGCGGTTTCCATCGATTCTTAGAACAATCTAGGTTTATTTTCCAATTTAGATTATGGATTTCATCATAGGTTGGTGGGGTTCGTATCACTCAACAAATATTTTCCCTTCCTAATTTTACGTTCTCAAAGTTGTGGTATCCTTGATTCTACTTATGCATAATTTTTATAGATACTCCATTTTATTGTTTTGTGAAATAAGAGTTTGATTGTTTTCTATGTGATTTATTATAGTATTGTCGCAACTTTTATGTGAAAATAAGGTTGTGCATCAACACTCAAAGCATAGGTTTGTTTTATAATTAATGAAATGTCAATTGTTCAACCACAAGTACTATATTCTACATCTATTGGTTTCGGAGAAATAATTTATAGTGCATCACTCATAAAAGAGTCTTACTTAGGGAGGTACAAAATGGCATTAGAGTACTTTGATGACATTCTCTAGAAATTGTTGTGGATATTTATTTTTCTTTTTTTTTTTTTGTTTTTGTTTAAGTTGTCATAACCCTTGAATGTTTAGGAAAATAATATTTGTTGATTTGATACGATATTAAAGTCTTGGATTTTGTTATCTTTACTTTTTGAACTCTTTTTTTTCTTAATTACAATAAGGAAGATGGGGATTTTATTTAATTCATTCCATTAAGGAGATTAGTGTAATTCAATTAAGCTATAAGAGCATTAAATGCATTTTGAACTTTTTAAAAGTGGAAAAGAATGGATGATATTTGCTACTAAATGCTCAACACTCGATAATTTTTAAGTTGATCATCAATAATGCTTCTAATTTTTCTCCTATCCCTTATGGATAATTTCTTCTATCAAAAGGTCATTATTAGTTCATATTATTTTTATTTCATAAAATCTTTTGTTTCCCAATACTACTTTTAGTGCCAATCAACAATTTTTATGTTTTTTTTAAGGTTCTATAAACCTTTTAATTAGTTATTAATTGGCTTAGTTAGTCGTTTTGCTTTTCCAATTTATTGAGTCTATTGGAGATAATATTTTTTTTTTTTTTTACATTGTGAACTACCTCCTAGTATGCAGTTTTATGCATCGACAACTAGTAAAAAAATTTCCTACACAAGCGAGAAGGAGAAATGATTTTCACCTCTTCAAAAATAGTGAGACGAAAATCACCTCATGCATAGATTGAAGTGACAACTGCTTCAGAGCACATGGGTGACACCATAGGCAACAATTAGCAGACCCGTGAGTAAACAAAGAAAAATTGAGGTGATTCATGCCTCAAGCTCCCTCTATATCTCCTTATGCCCATCTTCTTTCTCGCTTTAGTCTCATTCTTATAGGTACATTGTCTACATTTCCCTTCTTCACTCTCTCTCTTTTTTTTTAATGTCTAATTATTTTGGTTTATCTTTGTAGATAATTGAAGCATGAGAAGCCAAAAAAAAAAAGTTCAAATGTTGAATCTTCTTTATCAAGTTAGTAATTTCTTTTTAATGTTTTAAATTTATCTTAATTTATATAGCTTTTTATAAAATATTAGTATATATTTTAATTGTCTATTGAAATGATATATTTATATTATTGTGGTAGTTAATAGTTTATTAAAATTTATTTAGGTCTTAATTAATTATATATGTTGTATATATAAATAAATATACTATGAAGTATATTTTTCAAATAGATGTTAAAATGATATCTATATTGTTTCGTTAGTAAATAGTTTTTTTTTTTCCAAGTTAGTAAATAGTTTAATAAATTATTTATTTAGGTACTAATAAATTATATATGTTGTATACAAGAATAAATATATTGTGATTGTATTAGCTCTTGTAAGTTGTACCTCATATTTTTTTATATATACATGTGTGTATATATTTTATAAAAGTTGCATGTGTAGAAAAAAATTAAATTTATTATGCAAAACTAGTATGTAAATTTAATATGTTGAATAATTGTATGTAATACATGTTTGCATTGCAAAAAAAAAAAAAAAAAAAAAATTGAAAATATTGATCGGTAGGAAATATTTCAAAAAAACTTATAAAATAAGGATGCCATTTCTTAAATTTTAGGATAAGATGTTGATAAGAGTAAACAAATGAAATACAAGCCAAAGTATTTGGATCAGTATGTTCAATAGAGTTCTCGGTTAGACACATGTCTTGTCAACAGTTTAACAACCAAAACATACATGCACGGTTACAAAATCCTATGTTTTCAATAGCTTAACAACAAAAACATACATGCAAGGTTACATCTGTAAAAACAAAGAAAAATTACTAAATATAAAGCAAAGCATCATATAAATAACAAATCTAGTATGAAGAGGAATCACCCAGAACCATTTTCTCTTGAACTCGTTCTTGATTTTGGAGCTACTGGATGCTTAAAGAGCCAATAAGTCTTTTACATTACCTTCCCAAAAAAAAAAAAAAAAAAAAAAAGCAAACAACAACAACACAACAAAGCTTTCATTCTTTAGCTTTCATAAACACAAATATCACAGTTAATATAACCTAAACGCATTTTTTTTTCTATTATTGAGATATGTGTTCAAGATTCAAGAAGTTCATTAGATGAAGTTCATTACCTTTCGAGTTTGAAGATCTATTGTAGCATTTCATTAAGCGAGTTTGTCACGCCCTAAAAGGTACCTTATGTCACGCCCCGAAGGGTACTCTAAACGTGGCAATCCGTCGTACACAATATTAAAGCCCAAGAATGACCACACAAGTCACGCGAAGGCTTCCATACTATGTACAAGGCGCCTAACACATAGAAGAGACTCATCGGGGTGATACATTTTATGTTGATATAACTTAAGTAACAATGTAAAGAAATTTCAATTTACTATACTCCAAATACAAAAAATTATACTTCAATTACATTCATCCAAAGACTTCTGTACATAGAAATATTACAAGGCAAATCATAAAACCTAGCTGATAACTTCAAACATTCTTATTCTTTGTCGAAATCCCGGAATCATTCTCGGTTCCAACCATCACGGTCCCCACTTAGCATTCTTGAGATAACCTGTTCATTTAAACATCTATTTGGGTATAGGCTACACTAGCTTATTGAGTAAGAGCTTCCAGGATTGCATTTATAACACATCATATAATCAAGTGATTAGTCAGAAAAGTGATATGTATCAAACACGTGAATTCAACAAACATAAGACCTGCCGGAAATCATATGTGGATGGACTTGCGCCCTCCATTCCGAGTTAGCAGATTAACAAATCACGCGGTACGAATCGAGACCGTTTCAGTTTACGGACAACTATAAACTATAAAATCGTTTAAGGTACAACAATAAACCAACAAATGCTAATGCTCCACCCCCATCGTGATATGAATGAGTTCAATTTCATCTTAAATTCCAAATAATCAATTATACCAATTCTTTTAAGTGATCAATCAATAATCGCAGACAATCAATTCTAATTCATCTATACAAGCAATAGTTAATAACTCGGCTTCAATATTCTTACGTTCCATTTCTCATATCAACAACAAGCATACATAGTCCCCATTCGTCCCCATCATGCATATCCATTTTATCTTTACCAAATATCTAGTGCAACTATTATTACAATCACATATAATAAATGAAATCGGAAGTAATACTCACATGGCCATTAGATCACCGATCTCTTAGTACAAGTAATTTGGTGGTAAGAAATCGTCGATATTGGGGTCACCTAAAAAGGAGAAATACCCTAATAAGTATTTCATCGTATCTCATATAAGCTATCAAATTCGCAATTCTCGTCTTAAGCGGGAATTCCAACTTAAAACTGCCATAACTTGATCATTTTAACTTGGAATCTTGCAAATTATATATCGATTTCTATCTACTTCGAAAGGTATACCTATTTCTAATATTATGTTTAAGTGTTGAAAACCTTGAAGCTTCAAAAAGGCCGGATCAGATTAGGGCAGTAGAAATCTTCAATTCCGAAAAAAATATTTTTGTAAATGTTTGTAATGTTCCTATTATATAGATTAGCTATACATGCAATATGAATGATTTCCTAACATGAATAATACGAGATGAGCTTAATGTATGCATGAACTTGATTATTTTTGCTAAAAGAAAATTTTATAACTCTTTATTTTGCAAGACTTCAAGGATAACTACTTTTAAGAATACTAGTTTCCTAACTTTGATAACTCACTTGTGTTTTGGGATTAATCCTTAAGAATTTCTAGTTATCTAAGTCAGAATTGAATCTTCATTATATCTATTACTTAAGTCCTTCATTTCTACATAAAAATTCCCATTTTGCACTTTGTAAACATGTTTTCAAGTAGGGTGGATTCCAAAATCCGAATTTTGTAAAAATTAGTTTTTGAGTGATTCTTTTAAGTAAAAGTCATTTGATACTTAGAAAATTAAGGCTCAACCATGACTAGCCACTAAGGATTTCAATTCTTTGATAAAAATTCTAATTTGAGTTTGAAAAATATGGGTTTTCATGCTATTACTTCATTATTACGAATTTCTTAAAAATGACAACAACTCAATTTTTCCTACTTTGTTTCTACTCCTTGTTCTATATATTTTTCTTAGCAAATCCTATCTTAATTTATCAAAATCATCACTTGATGATACCTATGACCTAAACTCCTCATTTTTCATATAAAACGCAAGTTTTGGAGTTGATAAATGAGTTTTTTAAGGCATGGCTTTGAAATCATCCGAATTTACAAGTTTTGGATAAACTCAATTTTCATACTTTATTTCTACAATGCATCATGCATATATGTATTACCTACAAGCTATTGTTATGAAGGTTATGAGATGATCTACCTATATGTATACATATAGTACCAAGAATTTTTTTTGAGAACCTTTACTTTGCAAAACTTTGAATTTTACTAGACTTAAGAAAAATAGTTTTTCTTCTTGTAAAATCATATTTGCTTTTAACAAAATTCAACCTTGATGACATATATAACCATCACCTTCATTGTTTCAATAAAAACCTTCACTTTGGGGTTAGAAAGTAGATGTTTAAATAGGTGGTTTGCCTAAACACGAATTTTATAAAATTTTGAAGGATGAAAACATTGTTCAACCTATTCTTGGAAACCATTTGTTGTTCTAAGGTTATATTTTGATAAACTCCTTTTATCCTTATCAAAACTTGGTCTTTATTATATATATATATATATATATATATATATCCTAAGACTAACATTTTCCTATCAAAATTATCATTTTGGCATTTGGAAATAGGTGTTTGAATTATGGCTATTTTCAAATCTGAATTTTGAGAAATTCATTTGAGCTTGTTTTCTTTGTAAAAGTCATTTAGTCTTTCAAAAACCATTTCCTAATCAAACCTACCCCTTAAGGCTTCCATTTCCTTGTTTTGAAGTTGAAAAATGGGTTTTTAAAATTGGTCCTTATTGAGATCCGAATTTACAAAATTTATTTTTGGACATATCTTTTGATAAAATCTATCTAAACTTATGAAAACCCATTCCTTACATATCCTATCCTAAAAGCCCTTCATATCTTGAGTAAAAACTTCATTTTTGAATTGGAAAACATGTTTTTAAAATATGTCTTGACCTAAATTCGAAAATAAGATTTTTATTTTGAAAATAACTTTTGAAAATCACCTTTGATTCTTGTAAAAAGAAGTCTTGATGATATACATACATTAAGCCTTCATTATCTTAAGTAAAAACTTCATTTTGATACTTGGAAAGTGGTTTTTTAAATAGGGTCATGCCAAAATACGAATTTCTCAATTTTTGTTTAAGTTCAAAACCAAGATCTACACTTAATATGAACATAAATCTAAAAGAAATCCATGGTAGTAAACTATAAACTCCTAGATCTAAACTTTACTTATCAAAATCACTCATTTATGTTATCTATACCCTAAGGCCTTCATTTTAAGTGAAAAATACACATTTTGAAGTTGAAAAATAACTTTCCTAAATATGATTCATTTTTCATCCGAATTTTTTAAAATGATTTTTGTTGAAAATAAAATAGATCTTGAGTTTTCTAAAACATTCCTACTATCATCATGCCACTATAAAGTTGTTCATGAATATAAAACAAAATCCTAATGTATTTATGAACTCAAAACACTAGATCTAGTTTATTATACTAGTTATAGATGCATGAACACCATGATGAACATGTGGATGATGAATATATGCATAAATCATAAGCAATAACAAAAATAATAACTTAAATAACAAGATCTATGGCATAAACGAAAATCAAAGCCACAAAAAGTTAGATCTATAAAATATAACTACTTTAAACAAGAAAATAAGAATGATACAAGAGAAAAATCATAGAGAAATGGAGTGTTTCACTTTGGCATCATCATCCTTAGCTTTTAAGCTAATGGAATATCATTTGATACATGAAACTCTCACTATACTTTACCTATATCACCTATGGAAGGTTTGGACAACAGTTTTATTCAAGATTCTTGAAGAAACATGTGTAGAAGCTTATAGAAGAAGAAGGGGGTAGCTTGTGTTCTTGAAGAAACAAGAGCAAAATGAAGAAGAAAAGAGAGGAAAAAGAGAGAGAAAAAGTTAAGGAATGAAAAAGGGAAGAAGGAGTAAATGAAAGAGAGAGAGAAAATGAGTGTATTAATGAATAAAAAAAAAAAAAATAAAACAAAGGTAGCAAGTGTATAGGTGCTGCACGTGAAAGAGGAGGAGAGGAGAGAGAGGGTTTGTTTGAAATTTGACTTAAAATTGAATTGTGTAATAAATGTATAATGTTGCTTCTTTAAGAAGGAGTAGAATATATTTATTTTAGTCAAAATAGGAGTAATTAAAGGACAATGGCAGTCATAAAGAAGGAAAAATTTACCATGAACTGATATAATAAAGTGTAAAAAGATTGAAGTGAAAAAGAAGTGATATGTAGAAGGTATACTTGAAAGTATGGGTTGTAAGAGTACTTTCTTAATAAAATAAAATAAAATCAGAAAATTTATTCCAAATATTTGTAGCAGATTTTTCATAATTAAAATTAAATAATTATTTGAATTATTTTAGTATTTTAACAAATATGTTACCGGTATGATCAAAATACGCGAATATGGGCTATAAATAATATTTTTATAACCCGAAAAATTATAAGAAATTATTTTATGAAAATAAAAATATTTTTTAATTATTAAATTAATTTATTTTATTTTTAGTATCTGGTCTTAAACAGAATCTGATTTCGTAAAAGCCCGAACTAATTATATTTTAGAAAAAAAAATTTCTATAAGATATAAAATATTTATCTAAAAATATAAGACTTTATAAGAATAATAAAATTGTTAATGAAATAAAAGTGAATAGTACAAAAGACTAATTAATTACCGTGTAATGAAAATACAATAAAAAGGTTATAACTGTAACTTTTATGACCCGAAAAATTATATAACTGATATATTTAGAAATCTTATGAAATTACGAGTCTAACGGTATTAATGGTATATTTTTATATCTCGAGCCCCGGGACACGCTTTTCGAAGTCTGTATCCAAACGGGTTCGAAATAGGTCAAAAATTTACCAATCTAATATTTTTAAACAACTTATATTATTATGAGCTATTCTATATATTTAAGCTAAACCTCGGCCTCTAGGGTTAAGGGCGCTAGATTGCCAGACTTAGGCTATTGTATTCCGGTTAGGGTTTCTGGGTGATTTTTCCAGTTAAGATCCTTGCCAATTTGGAAACTGATATTTTATGTTTATACAACATATTTAATTTGAGATATTTATTTTACATTTCATTTTTGTAAGTATTTAATATCTTTTAACGTTTTTGGAATTCTTGAATTGGGTTTCATTTCTGAAAGTTAATCGTTATTTACTTTTTAATAATTTGTTTTTGAGTTCTATATTATCCAATTTTATAAGTCAGAGTTACGTATGGAATTTGTTGTACATAATGGTTTTGGAATTGAAGTATGATGAATTCTTATTTTGTTTTTAAGGATTCTAATTTTTCTCAAGATTCAGAAATTTATGGATTCGCTCGTGTTTTTGGACTAGTTGAAATTTGGTTTTAATTTGGAGTGATTTTTTTTTTAGGGTTTATTTTCGAAGTTCATCTTAGAATTATTTACTGAAATTTTCTGAGGCTTACACCTTAAACGTAACAGTCCACCACATTTAATATTAAAGCTTAAGTATGACAACTTTAGTCATTCCCATAAGCTTCGATATTAGGTATAAGGCATGCTCTCACAATTTTAGAGGACCATACTTTGAAATATGAAGCTTAAGAAGACACATTAACAAATTAAAAAATGGAAATCATAATGTTCATTCATTCATAAATAATGTCTTACAAGTCTTAGGGGTATTCTCCCATCAAAACATGCTAGAATCTATTACAAGAAATTTTTCTATAAAGTTTACATCTAAGATAATGTTAAAATGCATCTAAAATTGCTTAACCAAAAAGGAAATACCTGGGTGCAAGATTCCCGTGGCTTCAACCATAAAAAGTCAAACTACAAGAGATATCTATAGGGGTATAAGTTTACAGGCTTTGTGAGAATTATTTTCATAAGTAAGCACTTGAGTAGCAAAGTTTAAACTAGTTATTTAAGTATTCAAGTGAAATATAACATACACATGAGCAAGCAAAGCATATAGTTTTTTAGAAACTATATATGGAATGGATTTATGCCCTCCATTCGAGGTTTGGTGATATTAAGTAATTTCAGAATAAGTCATCTTAGTGAATTCATTCTTTCGATCATTACTGCCAAGTATATTAAGTCTACTCATGTCGAGCCATGCTTTCAATTTGCCGCTAAGCATTGTTTTAATTCCTTGGAGCCAAGCATTGCTTTCGACTGTGTTACTATCCTTTCACCTAAGGATAATGACCTCATGTAATGTGACTCACTACGTAGTATGCATTTTATTTAAGATATCATAGCATCATTATTGTCAATTTTAAAGTGATCATAGAATTTCAGGCATATCAAGTTCTATACTAGGACAAGCAACCTTTTACAATCAATTTTCACCTCAGTATTCTTAGTGTTCTTTCATACAACTTTACATACATATCATTTTTTCTTTCCCTAGGTTCTAATGCATCTATACTATAAGCACAATCAAGTACATAATTTAAGGAAATAACTCACGTTGCCATGGCGATACTTCTTCTAAATGGAAGAGTCGATCGAACAATCCACTTAGTCAAAATAATCATCGGGATATGGATATTCTTTATCAGAATCACCTAGTTAAGAAAAATATCCATAATAAGTATTTCTTGATAACTCTCTTGAAATTTGAAAAAACTATGTCACAAGAAAGTCAAAATTCGTGTAGAAGGCATTTCCAACTTAAAATAATAATAACTTGGTTATTTTAACTCGAAATTGTGCATATAATATACTGTTTTCTACCTATTCGAAAAGATCTATCCATTTCTAAAACTATTTTCATCAAACTAGGTCATTTGAACTCAAAACGTGGTGATCAGATTCACTACGAAATTTCTCATCCTACAAGCATTTGTTTCAATCATCAAATCATCCAAAAATTGCTTTGATAAATACTTAGTTATCTATATAGTTGAGAAATTCCTTTTTATAGATGTACAACTCATATTTCATACATGTTCAAGTATTTGTTATCCAAACAAATTTCTTTAGTAAAAATAATGCTAGTTAGAAGTTTGGAAAAATCATAATTTACAAGAAATCCTTTTATAAATTCTTTAAAAATGAATCTTTTGTTCTCAAAGAGTATTTTATTTTTATTTTACTATTTTCTTTGGTGACTTTTCTATAAAAATGAATTTCTTTATTTTTCCTTTTTGAAACTTTTAACACTAGTGTCACTTTTCTTATTAGTCTCCTATGTATTTCCTTTGACTATTATTTTGATCATTTTAAATCTTAGTTTGAAAACTTACATTTTCTATTTATGGGGTTTCCTTTATATTATGTTTTTAAGGAAAAATATTTTTGTAACCAAGAATCATCTTCCTTATTTTTAGAAAAACAACCTATTACTACTATAGTTATGGTTTTAGAAAAAGCCTTTCAAAATTATGGTATTTCCAAAATTATAATGAGTTCTTCCTAAGGCTTTGAGAAAAATGGATTTCTTTTATTAATTTAAAAACTCTAGATTTCTTTTTGGAACCCTCCTTTGGTGACCAAAATCTCTTTTGTAAATAGTATAACTTAAACTGTAGTTTAAACAACAACCTTTATTTTGCATGAATATGAGAATAATAACAAGCAAAATTATGGCAATAAAATAATAAGCAAAATAATATAAGTCAAGAATCGAGAGCCTTAGCTTTGAATCAAGGCTCTCAAACTAAAAAATGAACTAGTCTTAAAAAGAAAAGAAAATTGTTTCAACTTGATGAGGACAAGTCTAAGACTAGAAAGACTAGTCTTAAAATAGCATGAAAGTAAATAAATTGCAATGAAAGTAAATATATTGCATTGCATGAAAATAAATAAATAAATAACAAGTGACCTTATATGCTCTAAGAAATTTATATATAGATACATAAAATATTTAATTAGATATAAATAAGAAGTTAGCATAATAACAACAATAATATAAGCAAAGTAAAATAAAAATATAAAAATATAGAAATTGATGTTCATGAACAAGAATAATACATGGACATAGTGTAGCTTCCATAACAATAAGTTTAGAAAACTCATACCTATGAAGAGAATGTTTACCTAAAGAGAAGATGGGAGTAGTATGTGTAAATGAGTTTTGTGTATAAGAAAAAAAGAAAGCTTTAGAGTATTTTTAGGAGAGTATTTGAGAGGAGATTTTGAGAGAGTTTGGTTGTGAATTTGTGAGTAGATGGACTGTGAAAGAAATGAAAGAGGAGGAGGGTATTTATAAGAAAATAAGGATACATTTTGAGTGATTTAATTAAAGAAAAATTTAAAAAAAATAAAGAAAGAGAGAGTAAGGGGGCGTCGGCCATGAGTGAAATAGAGAGGGAGAGATTTATCTTTTTGTAATTTTATGTATTAAAAGTAATAATATGTAAGGTAGATGTGATATAAAGTGTATGAAAAAGGTAAAAAGTAAGAAAAATAGGTATGTAGAGTGTAAGAGTAGATGGTAGAAAAAGTAGAGATAGCTGAATAGTGTAAAATAGTGATGAATTGTATAATGTAAAATAGAAAAAACTAATAAAATATTAGTAGTAAAAAAATACGTGTATAAATGTAATATCTAATATTTTTAGTTACCGAAAAATTATAAAAATTGTATTTTTGAAAACCTTATATTTTTACGAGTCAAAGATGTATCCGGAATATTTTTACTATTCCAAGCCTCGGGACACGCTTTTTAGAAACTGTATTCGATTGGGTTTAAAACGAATTGCGGTTTGGCTAATATGATATTTTTAAGCTCTCTTACGTTATTACGAACTATTCCACCTACTAATCTCATACTTGCTTTCTTAGAGTTATGAACGTAGGATTGCCGGACTTAAACTGTTACATCCAACTAGGGCTTTGTTGACTTTAAGGTTTCTGGTTGACCTTCTAATTAGAGTTTGAGCTTAATAGATCGTAAAAATTTGTGTGTTTACAAAGTTTTTGTTGAGATTAGATTAGCATTTTTGAGTTTAGGGTTTCTAGAAGCATCAAGATAGAAAAGAAGAAGAGATAAGGTTTGCAAGAGATTTTTTTTAAAAGATTTTTTTGAAGGTTTATTGTACTCGGATATATGATCCTATACATAATTGATTTTTTTCCTAAATACACTTATAGTAGAGTTTTCTTCTTATTAAGAGTGAATAAGTGGGTTGGTCTTTTGGCTAATAATATTTTGCTTCTCAATTTGGTGCTTTTGTTGAGTTTTTATGATTGAGTTACAATGGCAAAGGCAACCTGATGGGTTCTTAGATTGAATGATGACGTATCTTTGCATTCTAAACAAATTGGGGAGTTGAATGATAAATTTTGCTACAATGTAATCAAGATTGAACATGATGGATGAAATGATTAATTGTAACGCTCCAAGAATTTAATTCAATTAATTAAATCGATTAAAGTGTTACTACCAAGTAAAATACTCTAAAGTATTATACGCTCAAGCTTCCCTATAAATATTTCTTTTATGTTGAACATTGCTACTCAATTTTATGTTATGAAATCATTTAATTAGATTTTCAAATAATTGGATATAGCAGCAATGTACTAAACTTTATTAAACACATTTTAAAAATCTCTACTCTCATTTGAGTAGAAAAATTTTCTAAAAAATAGAACTTTTTAAAAACATTTTATAATCTCCATAAAGATAGATCTACAATTTCCAAACATTTGGGCTCTACAGGCCCCTTAAAGAATATTACAGGTTTCAAAATGTAAATTTAGCTCTTAAAACATAAATAAAAAAAACAATTACAGGTGATATCCATGACCCTAACCAAATAAAAAAAACAATTACAGGTGATATCCACGACCCTAACCTGCATCATTCATCAAACATCGGCCAAAACCGAGCCAAGCATCATCACATCAATGATCATCAACAACAACTCCATCATCAACATCATCATCTTCATGATCATCAAATCATCAACATCCTCATCATCTCATCATCATCAACTGCTACGCCCCAAAGGCTACCCTAAACGCGACAATCCGCCACACTCGATATCTAAACCCAAGTATGACAACCTTAGTCACTCCATGAGTTTAAACATCGGGTGCAAGGCTCACATTCAACATATAGGGAACCATACTTTGAATCGAAATAGCTTAAGGAGTATACATAGCGATAAGAATGTAAATCATAACAGTTATATCCATATTTAATCTATTATATGATCTAAGGGGCATACTCCCGTCAAAATATTAAGAGTTCTTAAGTTCTCAAAAGTCTCTTACAATAACCATCATATATATCGATTAAGGAGATTCAACTAAAAGTCTATACTTATATCTAGGTCTCGACTTCTTCAAAAAGCTCCTTAAGTTCAAAAACTGTACCTGAGGAAAGTGGCCTCTCTGAGATAGCCATAAATTTTCATACTACAACAGGAAACTATGGGGGTATAAGCTTACGAGCTTAGTGAGTTCCACTTCCAAAATTAAATACTCAACAAGCAATATATAACAGATAAATTATATTAACAACCACATGAAATACACAAATATGTGAGTAAACAATACATAAGACCATCAGGAAGTCTTATGTTGAATGGATTTGCGCCTTCCATTCGAGGCTAGGTGTTTCAGGCTCATACGACCATAGATTTAAATTTTTCTCATTAATATTGTGGTTGATATAGGTGTCCACCCACACACATTTTCAATTCCGGCCCCTATGCCAACATTTGAGTTTACAAGCGCCTCGTTGCCCAGCTATTATGCCTTCTTCTCACAAAGGTATAATAACCTATGCAATATGACTCACATATGGTATGCATGGCCAATTTGATTATAAGATCATGGCGTATTAATTTAACAGTTTATGGGTGATCATAGATATTGCAGACACTTCAATTCTATACTAAGTCATACAAATATTTACAACAAGCTCATTTCAATATTCTTATCATCAATTCACCCTAGTAGAACTCATATACACACAGTCAAATTTTTTATCTTACCCTAATTCTAATACCACTAACATTATAAGCATAATCACAAGCATATAATTTAAAGATAGTGAACTCTCTTTACCATGGCATGAAAATCCACTTAATCGTAATAGTCCTCAGGAAGGTGTAGTTTATGTCCTAAGTCACTTAATCAAAAGAAATAACTCTGATGAGAATTTCTATGAAGTTTGAATGAACTTATAAATTCTATTATAACAAGTTCGTCAATATTCGTCTAAGAGGAAATTCCAACTTAAAACGACCATAACTTGGTCATTTTAACTCGGAATTTCGCATATTATATACCGATTTCGACCTATTCGATAAGAGCTATCTATTTCTTACTTCTAACAAATAAGGTCATTTGGTCCATGAATAGTAGGGTGCAACATACTATACGAATTTCCCATTCCACAATTTAACTCCTAATTTCAAACCAAACATCATACTAAAGCTTTGATAGATACTTCACTGTCATTATATCTTGTAAAACTCTATTATATACATATATAACTCAATATCTTGTATGATTCATGGGTGTTGGTAATTCTAATTCCTCCTGTACTTAGATAATGTCAAATAGGATGTATAGGATATTATTTTCCTAACTTTGTTTCTACCAAGTGCATCATGTATACATGCAATACCTACAAGCTATTATCATGAAGGTTATGAGATGAACTATCTATATGTATATTCTTAATGATATAGTACCAAGAATTCCTTTTTGAAAAACTATTGCTTTGTTAAACTTTTGAAATTTACCAGACTTAAGAAAAATAGTTTTTCTTCTTGTAAAATCACACTTGCTTTTATCAAAACTCAACCTTGATGACCTATATAGCTAACACCTTCATTATTTAAAAAAAAAAACTTCATTTTGGGGTTAGAAAATAAATGTTTAAATAGGTGGTTTACCTAACTACGAATTTTACAAAATTTTTAAGGAATGAAAACATTGTTTAATCTATTCTTTGAAACCATTCCTTGTTTTAGGATTATACTTTGATAAACCTCTCTTATCCTTGTCAAAATTAGGTCTTTATTACATGTATCCCCTAAGACTTCCATTTTTCCATAAAAATCTTCACTTTGGCATTTGGAAATAGGTGTTTAAATAGTGGCCATTTTCAATTCCGAATTTTGAAAGTTTCATTTGAGATTATTTTCTTTGTAAAACTCATTTAATCTTTCAAAAGCCATTTCCTAATCAAACCTACTCCTTAAGGCTTCCATTTCTCTAATAAAAATCTTGTTTTGGAGTTGAAAAATGGCTGTTTACACTTCAAGCTTCCCTTATTACGAATTTAAAACTTGTTATTGGGATTGAAACATAACTTTTGTAAACTTTTCCTTATTTTGAAGATATTCCTTAGTAGATCTAATCTTTACTCATCAAGATCATCTATTTATGTTATCTATTCCTTAAGCCCTACATTTTTAATGTAAAATACACATTTTGAAGTTGAAAAATAGCTTTTCTAAATATGGTTCCTTTTTTATCTGAATTTTCAAAAATCATTTTTGTTGAAACTAAAGTAGATCTTGAGCTTTCTATCTTTTTCCTACTGTCATCATACTACTACAAGTTATTTATGAACATAAAACAAAAGCCTAATACATTTATGAACTCAAAACAACTAGATCTAGTTCACTATACTAGTCATAAATGCATGAACATTATGATGATTATGTGACTATAATTACATGATGAATATATGGACAATCCATAAATGATAACAACATAACTTGATAATAAAACAAGATAATAGCAAAATAACTCAAATAACAAGATATATAACATTGTGATGAGAAGGATCTCATATTCAAGTGTCTCCACATCCCTAGCTTGAAGCTCATGGCGATTTTTGAGTGGAATCACACATGATTGATCTTGCAATTACATGTTTTTAAGGTGATAATGTATAGATCTATTACCTATTAGATGTGTAGAATAGGAAACTTGAAGAAAAACAAAAGTATGAGTGTGTGTATTGAGGGAGGAGGGTCATGACAATGAGGGAGAGAGAGGAGAGAAAAAAAAAAAAAGAAACTTTGCAAGAGCTTGGTTTAGTGAAAAGTGAGGAAAATGAAAAGTGAAAAGCATAGAGGGGTATATATAGGGAGTGAAATTAGGGTTTGTGTAATAAAATAGAGGAAAATTAAATAAATTAAGAGAGAATAGGGAGGAAGGGGCGCTGGTTCTACAAGAGGAGAGAGGGAGAGTTGTTTATATGGTGTTGTGTAAGATTCAAAATTAAATAAGTAATTTATGTAGTAAAAAATGTATTAGAAAAGTAAATTATAAGGAAAATGATGAAATTGTAGGAATAGGTTGTAAGGATATAAGAAATAGGTTATGGGCAGTTGTACCTGATGAATAGTGTGGAAGAATTCAAAAAGTAGATTAGACATTTAAAGTACCAGTAGTAATGAAAATACGATAAAATGTTATAACTATAACTTTTATAATCCGAAAAATTATATAACTGATATATTTGAAAATCTTATGAAATTATTAGTCTAACGGTATTAATATCACATATTTAATATCTCGATCCTCGGGACATGCTTTTCAAGGTCTATATTCGATCGGGTTCGAAATAGGTCGAAAACTTGCTAATCCGATCTTATATTATTATGAACTAAACTACACTCTTCACTCGTATTTTGACTTCTTAGTTTAGGAACACAGGATTGCCAAATGTAAACTACTAGGGTTTCTTGGGAAATTGGTGAACTTAAGGTCTCTAGTTAACTTTCTGGTTTAGGGTTTGAACTTAGTATTACCCTAAAAATTAGGGGCTTACATCAACAACAACAACAATAATCATCACTATCATCAAATCAAGACTTGGAAAAAGAACAATAATAACAATGATGAGTCGAAGCTCAGTACACAGTAACATAATCACATACGAAATGACACTTGAGCCTAGCTAAATGCAATGCAATATCAACAAGTTATTATATAATATTTAATTAGTTAAACAACATAAGAATATTCAAACTCTGAACAACAAGGAATCTGAGGATCCTAAGCAACGATCTCGATGCTCAGAGGGTTGATATAAGCAATCCGGATACTTATATCTCCTAGATGATATATCCATAAACGAGAAATAGTCTTATCTAGGGTTCTCAATCGTTTCTCCTCTTCACTTAACTTAATCCATAATATCACTTAGCTCAATTGTTCCTATAAACATTGAACTAAATTATATTATTTCATCTTAAGAATAAGCAAACGTTATACCGATACCAATAACCCCATCGACTACCCGTCGTACCACTTATAAAAGTCATTGCATCATGATAGGGGTGGTATAAGTGCCTAAACTACCGTGCCCCCAATTTGAGCAAGATGCCTGTAAGCCCTAGCTTTCTTTGTAAACCAAGCTTGACTTCAAGAACTGAATCGGAAACCGAAACCCTAAATCAAAATAACTAATGTTAGAAAGAAACCTAGAAACCCTAAGTTTGGCTTCATCGAGAATTAAACCATAGGACTTTTGAGAGCAAGTTAATCTAGATTATAGTTCTAAAGAATATATCGAAACATGAAAAGTTCAGTTTTCGGGAAATTATCTATTTTGAACCCAACCAGGATCCATTCCAGAAAACCAGGCCCTGGGACTCAAAATTAGAAAAATATTCCGGAATACTCCTTAAGACCGGAATTTTATAAGGAATTCAAAAATATATTTACTACAATTTTTTTGTTTATAAAAATTAAAATTATAGCCTTTTATTGTATTTTCTTTACTAATCGGTAATTTAATTGTCTAATTTATTATTTATTATTATTTATAAGTACAAGCTCATACCCTACTCATACTCACAAGCCATATCTCTACTCTTACATCCTTGCTATATGACCTTATCTCATTACATCATATTTTTTACATCTACTTTTCCAACACATTTTATTATACAAATTAAATTTGAAAAAATTACATAACACTCATTCTCTCCCTCTACCTCTGCCTTCAAGGCCGGCATGACCCCATCCCCCTATTTTCCCTCTCATTTGTTTTGTTTTCTTCTTTTATTTTATGGACACAAAACCCTAATACCTCTCTCAATATATACCCTTTTATGCCTTTCCTTTCTCTTTCTTCATTTCACTTTTGGAAAAAAAAAATTTCAAACTCTCTCTTCTCTTTCTCCTTGCTGTGAACCTCTCTAACACACACACACACACTCGTATACTTTTTTTTTTCTTCAAGTCCTCTTGCTTTACAAGCTCAATAGGTATATATCTATACACTATCACCACAAAAACATGTAATGGCAAGATCATTTATATGTTGATTCACATATAAATCCCCATGAGCTTCATGTTAGGGATGTGAAATCACTAAAACATGATGATCAAGCCATCACAAGTTGTGGATCTTAGGTCTTAAGCTCATATTTTTGTCTTGATCATAATATATGTTCATATAGTAGTGATCTTATGTAAAAATCTTACTACTACATTGTTATCATAATAGTACACTTTATTTCTTGCATCTAACATGATCATCACACTAAGATCTAGCTTCTAAACATCCATCTTTTATATGTCATTTGAGATCTCATGCATTTATTTTGTTTAGAATGAATAAATGGCCATATAGATTTTGTCTTATGTAAATGAATGTTTTATTTATTTCTAAAAGTTACGATATTTATGAAGATGAGCCAAAAAGCTCAAGAACAAATTTTGTTTCATCAAAATAAACTTTTGTAAATTCGGATGGAAAAAGAGTTATATTTTGAAAACCTATTTTTCAACTCCAAGACATGAGTTTTATGTAAAAAATGAAGGACGTATAGAATAGGTATCGATAGAAAATGATTTTAATAAGTTAATGGTAGATCTTTTTAGAGAAATTTGTCAAACAAGAAATATTTACAAGATAAAAAAGTTGGATCTTATTTTAGTTATATGAAATTCGTAACTAGGAAAAGAGGGTATATAAACACCTATTTTTCAAACCCAAACTGGAAGTTTTATTAAAGAAATGAAGTCCTTAGAGGATACGAATAGTGGAGCCTTAAATTTTAAAGTATCGAATGAGTTTTTCTTAAAGAAATCACCTCAAAATCATTTTTACAAAATTCGGATCCAGGAATAGCCCATATTTAAACACTTGTTTACAAAGTGTAAAATGAGGATTTTTATTGAAAAATGAAGACCTTAAGGAATAGATATAGTAAGGACTTAATTTTAGCAAGAATAAATAAATTTTATTAAGGAAAACCGCTAAAACAAGTGTGACTTGTTAAGAATACAAAACTAGTCTTGCTAAGTTAAGTATTCATGACATCTTGTAAGTGGAAGCTTTCTAAAAATATTATTCTAATAGAATATCATCAATAACATACATATAGGAAGCTCATAACATACCATTTATGATACTAACTTGTTAATATAGCATGCATATTTGGCATGGATAATAGAAACATCATAACTTTTCACAAAAACAATTTCGAAAATAGATGTTTGGCTAGTGATTAGAATTGATCCGAAATTTTCAAGAATTAAAAGTTTTCAAAATTGAGATATTATATTATAATTAGATAGATCTTTCAAAGTAGATAGGAATCGGTATATAATTTACGAAATTCCGAGTTAAAATGACCAATTTATGGCTATTTTTAAGGTGGAATTTTTATTGATGACGAGAATTACGAACTTAGAAGTTTTTATGAAATAAAATGGATTAGATACGAGTTGAAATACTCATTTGGATATTTCTTTCATTTAGGTTACTTGAATCCCGATGATTCATATCACGCCCCAGAGGGTACCCTAAACGTGACAGTCCTCCACACTCAATATTAAAACTTAAGTATGACAACCTTAGCCATTCCCAAAAGCTTTTATATTAAATGTAAGGCGTACTTTCACAACTTTAGAGAACCATATATGGAATTATGAAGTTTAAGAAGATATAAATAACATATTTAAGAAAAGAGGATTCATAACGATCATTCATTCATATTAATGGCTTTACAAACCTAGGGACATATCCTTTGGATCACTAATCTATTACATGAGTATTTGTACATAAATACTAATGCCACACTTTATTTCTATTTCTAGTATCCAATAAAAAATTACCTGCCCGCAGGGTCCTCGTAGCCTTAACTATAAGTAAGGGAACTGCAAAAGATATCTATCGGGGTATAAGCTAATAGGCTTAGTGAGAACCATTTCCATAAATAACTTCTTGTAACAAGATTCAAACAAGTTGATTAATCAAACAAATGTAATGCAACAAACACGTGGGCAAACAAGCATATAGTTTTTCGGGAACTATATGTTGAATGGATTTGCGCCCTCCATTCAGGGTTTGGTGATACATAACCTCAATTCAAGTAGTTTTAATTAAAAAGTTTCCATGCTCGCGAGCACTCATCGCCAAGCATTCCGAATCTACTTGATTGACCTTGCTTTTGGATCTTCCGCCAAGCAATCGCTTTCGGATCTCCCGTCAAGTATTGCTTTCGACATGATCTTGCTATCCTTCTCACCCAAGGATAATAACCCAAAATGCAATGTGACTCACTTTGTGGTATGCATGAATTCATTTATTTAATAAGTCATAGCATAATTATTTTTAAATTTAAGGCGATCAAGGAATTTCATACAAATCAATACTATACTAAAACAACCATTTAAAACAATTCCGGCTTCGATATTCTTAATAATTCTCTTAAGGAATTATTTGACATACACATCGGTTTATCTTTTCCTAATTCTAATGCAACTAATTTACAAGCACAAAAAGTATAGTATTTAATGGAAATAAACTCACGATGCCATGTCGTCTATTCCTCAAGCGGATGAGTCGTTCACACACTCCACTTAATCGTAATAATCCTTGGGGTAAAGGAATCCTTCCTCGGGGTCACCTAGCCAAAGAAAATACCCACAATGAGTATTCCTTGATGATTTTCTTGAAATTTGACAAAACAATGTCAAAAGAACGTCAAAGTTCATATAAAGGAATGTTCCAACTTAAAATGGCCATAATTTGGTCATTTTAACTAAGAATCGCGCATATAATATACCGATTTCTACCTAATCGAAAAGATCTACCCATTTCCAAAATTACTTTTAACAAACAAGGTCATATAGGCCTCGAAACAGTGGCGACAAAATTCACACGGATTTTCCAAGTAAAAACAATCTTGGTTCAAGAAATCAAAATTTGTTTGATAAATACTTAGTTATCTATATAGTTGAAAAATTCTCTTTTTATAACTATATAACTCATATTTAAGCATGCTCAAGTGTTTTGTTGTCCAATTATTTTTCTTGAGTAAAATAATATCAGTTTGAAGTTTTTAGAAAATACAGTTTTCAAAAATTGTTTTTGTAGATTTCTTATAATGAATACCTTATTTCCTTTGTTTTCTAAGAATGCTTTATGTTTCATTATTTTTCCCAAGTAAAATTAAATTTTCCTATTCTAATACTAATTTGGAGTTTTTAGAAAATACACTATTTATTTTTCTTGTATAAATTTCTTTGTCTATTCGTTTGCAAAATCTTTGCTTAAAAATTTTTCAATCTTTTCTTATGCCTTATAGAAGTCATTCATTCATAAAAGCTTATTTTCTTGATAAATCAAAGTGGATTAATATGTGACTTAAGAAACCTTTTTCTAAAATTTTTGTGGTTTCTTCTTATAACTTGAAAAGAAATAACTTTATTTTTGTTTTCAAATCATAGATTTTCTTTGCATATTTCTTTGTAAAGGTTTTTGCTTGAAAATTCCTTAGCCATTCATCTTGTTTATCTTTTTATAAAAAGACCCATTTTTGTAGCAACAAATATTTTCTTTTGAAAAAAAAACAAAGTGGAATAATAAAGGTTTAAGTAGTTTTTTAAAGCAAAAATAGTTTCTAAAATTATAGTGAGTTCTTTTGTAACTTGAAAAGGAACGAGTTTATTTTTGTTATCTTATAGATTTTATACTTTACATAAACTCATCTCTAAGTGACAAAATTCTTCTTTTGTCTAATTATCTTTAGAAAATAAAATTTTTTTGGACAACAATCTAAATGAACATGATTATGAGAATAATAGTAAGCAAAATAATGTAAAACATAAATAATAAAGTCAAGTATTGGAGTCTTAGCTTTTTCAAGGCTCCCGGGACTAAGAAGTAGACTAGTCCCAAAATAAAATAGAAAGAAAGAAAGAAAAACTTATTTTGACTTGATGAGGACAAGTCTAAGACTAGAGGCTAGTCTTAATTCAACAAGGAATAAATAAATAAATTGCAAGTGAGCTTATATGCTCTAAAGAATATGTATATATAGATAATAATATATTAACAACATAAATATAAATGGATTGGCATGAACAATAACAATACATGAACATAATATAGTTTCCATAACTTGTAGTCTTTGGAAACTCACACTATGGTCATGTAAAGTTACATGATATGAAGAAGAAGAAAATAATAGAAGGTGGTTACCTAAAGGAGACTTTGGTATGGTTATGTGGTTATGGGTTTTAGTTGTTGGTAGAAGTTGTTGTAGAAATATTTTGAGAGAGTTTTGGGATGGTATTTTGAGAGAGTTTTGAGAGGATATTTTGGAAGAGTTTTGGTATGAATTTGTGGGTAGTGAATGTGTGAAAGAAGAAGTGAAAGAGGGGAGGGGGTGTGTATTTATAGGAAAATGTGGAGTGATTTTTGTGTGATTAAAATAAATGAAAAATTGAAACAAATTGAGGGCACATGGGGGGAGGGGGGGTAACGCTGGCCATGAGGGGATTAGAGGGGGAGTGATTTATTTTTTTTTTTACTTTTGTTGAATGAAAGATGTAATGTATAAAGTAGATGTGAAATAAAGTTATGGGAAAGGTAAAAAGTTAAGGTTATAGGTTATGGAGTGTGTAAGAATAGGTGTAAGAAAAAGTAGAGATAAAAGAATAGTGTAGAATAGTAATGAATAGTGTAATGTAAGATAGATATGACTAATATAGTACCGATAGTAAGAAAATATGCGTATAATTGTGATATCTGTTATTTTTACTCACCGAAAAATTACGAAACTGATATTTTTGGAAAACTTATATTTTTACGAGTCTAACGGTGTATTTAGAATATTTTTATTATTCCGGGCTTCTGTACACGCTTTTTGAGAACCATGTCCGATCGGGTTCAAAGGACACCCGAAATTCACGAAACTGATATTTTTATAAAACCTATGGTTATTTCGAATTATTCTAGCTAATTATCCCAACTTCGTTTTCCAAGGCCAAAGAAAACGGCAATGCCGGATTTAATCTGATACGGTAAACTAGGGTTTTGTTGACCTTTAGGATTCCGTTTGACTTCCGATTTAGGGTTTTATGCTAAACCAATTCCAAAAAATTTGGGTGTTTACAATTCATTACCATTAGACTATTATTACTATGAGACCAGCGACCAATAGTCGAGTGAGTATTACTTCCAAATTTCATTTCTCGATTGTGTTTGTAATGATTAATTGCAAATATGAGGGAAAAGATAAAAATGAATTTGCATGATGGGAATTATGTATGCTTGTTGATGAGTTGATAAATTGTGTTAAGAATATCATAACAAAGTCATTAACTTATGCTTATTTAAGATATTATAGGATTGATTGTCTACGAGATTGGTTGATCACTTAAAAATTGGTATTAATAATTATTCGGATTGATAAATTAATATGGACATAATCACTTCACGATGGGGATGAAGCATTAGCATATGTTGGTTACCCATGATCCTCAAACGACTAAAAGTTGGTTGATCGTGATCCATAAACGACATAAGTTGGTTCCCCATGATCCATAAACGGCACATTAATTCAACGGTAGTACCGTAGTATTTGTTAATCTGCTAACCTAGAATGGAGGGCGTAAATCCATTCACATATAATTTTCGGCTGATCATATGTCATGTTTGTTCATGTGGTTGATGCACTCCATATGATTGAATAAATAACTTGATTGAATGATTTGTTATAAATGTCTTTATGGATTTATTCACTCACTAAGCTAGTGTAGCTTACGCCCCCATAGCTTTTTCTTATTGCAGTTTTCATATATTTGGCTAAGGCTGAGACAACCTACCGAACAGGTACATGAAATAGGAGTTTCTTTTAGATGTTTGTGTTCGATTTTATATAGGCTTCCATAGGAAACCATAATACTTACCGAGAACTGTAAATGACCACTTTTAAACTTAATATTCTTTTGTGGGAGAATGCCCCTAGAACTTTTGTAATTGATTATGTGGACTCATGGCTTATATTCTAATGCTTATAGTATGTCAAATTAAACTATTTATCTCTTTTGGTTCATGTATTCTATTGTTGTAATGGTACGCCTTACATTTGTACGAGATTTTGGAATGATTGTGGTAGTAATTCCTAAGTCTTATATAGCATACAGTGGACTGTTACGTTTAGGGTGCCCTATAGGGCGTGACAATACTACTCCCTGAACCAGATTCAATGGCATAAAGCACAACAACACTCATCAATTATTAAGCTAAGTTTAAGTTTTTAATCCATTTTAGATGCCTATTCTGACATCTAATATGCAAGTTACTGCGTACCTCCCATATGAAATCCAAACAAGTTCTTAGAAGTTAAGACAAAAGCGATCTCAAAGGATATACCAAACATCCATATCTGTTCAAGAATTAAATTCATATAAGAACATAAACCAATAATCCACTCATATAGCAAACTCATATAAGAACTTATATCAATTATTCACTCATCTTATACTTTTATTATAACCCTATTTGATTATACACTAATTTGGAGTCCTACTATGGCTGCAAAGATCGTGCCCCAAAATATGGACAATTCTCATTTATCTGTCAAAATATTTTTTTTTTTACTTTGTTTATGGTCTTTTATCAACAAAAGCATAATCAAGGCATTCATATAAAAAAAAACATTTATAACTAAATCAAACAAACATTCGAAACAATATACTCCTCATGTTATTCAATGATAAACCTAATTCGTTAGCCTGTACCAATTATTAGCTATTAACCTATTTGAGCTTAGTCTTAGCCAAATTGATTAGAATTAGTCATTTAAGTCATTTACTAAGTCAAGTTAATTAAACTTAAACAATTTAACTCATTTTAGCTTAGTGAAGTTTATTAAGTTATGTTATACTTAGATTCATTATTAATTCATTATACATCTAGAATCCATGTCAACTTGAGCTTATATTAACTTAAACTTAGCCAAATTAATTAACCTTAATCATTTAATTTAAAAAATAAGTTAAAGATGGTTAAATTTACTTAATCTAATTCATTTTAACTTATTCAAGTCTATTTAATAAGGTTGAACCTAAGTTTGTTAGCTAAGTTCATTTTATAACTAACTTCTATATTTAATCCAATTATCTATTAAATCTATAATTCCACTTAATTCAAGCTTAATTATATCGATTAACTAATATAACACATTAAATATTATTTATCTATCTCATTTTAGCTCAAAAAGACTCATTTCCTAAGCAAATACATATTTAACAAACAAAAACAAGTTTTAAACTATGTTTGGAAATTGTATCAGTTGAAATGAAGTAACATTTAAGCATTGATACTTTTGGAATTTGTAAAAACTTAAAATATGAAAGTTGTATATCTCTTTTTAATCTTTCTATAGCAACTTGAATCACCTAATCCAATATCATATGAAAAAGTTATGATCAAATTACGAAAACATATGATGTTATAGGAGAACCTATCATGCTTGTGATTTGAGAAAATCACATGATTAGAGCGTTTCACTCCCTTTATCACGCCCGTGGTTGCTCCCTTGATAGTTGTTACGAATTTTTTTTTTTTGTTTTGAAAACTCATTTTTACACATTTTCATCAACTTATACACCTCCTACATCAATTCTAATATCAAATAAACACCTATAATAACTTCTAATACTTTAAACTTCATCCAACAACATCAAACCATCCCAATTCACTATTCATCATCTTCTTCATCACCCACTTCATCTCAAACATTAAACGAACATATTCATCACAATTTCTACTTAAACATGACATCAATTCATCAAATATAAACAAAAACAAGAATCAAAACAACATAAAACAAATATATTTAGCTTTTAGGCAACTATAACTTCTTGATTTCTCTTTATCTATACTTTTCCCAATTCTTGAAGCTCATAAATGCATGATCTTCAACTTCTAACTTGTTTCCCTTACTTTAGTTCCTTCTTTAATCCTATTGAGATATAGATTTGAGGTTGATAGATTGAAGAAAAAGGAAAAGAAAATGAAGAAGAGGAAGAAGAATATAAGAAATGAAAATGGGAATGTAAAAAAAGGTAGGGCAGAAAACAAAGGAAAGAAAAGGGAAAAAGTTAGGAATTAATAGATATTTTAAGCAAATTATAAGGTAAAGGTTTTAGCTTAAACTTTTCAGATAATTATCTTTAGTATCATAAGTAATTAGAAAATAATTTGAGAACATATATATTAGGAATTTATAACCTGATATAAAAATATAATTTCAAAAGTATAATATGTGAAAAATATGATATTTAACTTGGGGTCGAGTTTAAAACTGATATTTTTAAACAACTAGTTGATCTAAAAAATTATTAAGATTTTACAAAATGAAATATAACTAAAGTTTAAGGGTTTAGGAGTTTCCAAAATGGAATAGAATATTTGTTTTGGGATTTAGGAACTTGAATTTAGAATAAAAGGAGTTTAACATAAATAATTGAGCTGAAATTAGATAGTTTGATTTATTAAAAATAGTGATTAAGGAAAATAAATGATCTTGTAAAATATTTCAAATCTTAATTTCAATTCAAATTTATTTACTAAATTATTTACATCAAATTATCTATTTATTTTCTATTATTTACTTATTTGATTCGTTTAAACTATCTACTTTATATTTCTAACTTAGGTTAATATTTAGGGTATTTCATTAATAGTGTAGATGATAATATGTGTTTTGTTTTACAATATGTACAAAAGAAGATGGAAAAAGATCAAGTTGAGAAACAGGGCAGAATTGACATGCATAATAATAATTTGCCTTCATCACATTCAGGGCTAAATCGAGAAGCATTATCTTATATGAAAGGAATTGAATTGGAATTGCGATGATTTTTAGCTAAGATATGAGAGGATGGATCTTTAAGGTTACCCAATTTTTTTACTTTCATCAAAGCTTATATTAGATAGAGTATGGTTGGCTTCATTTGCCATGGAAAGTGAATGCGTTGGAGCTGTTTCAGTGGATGACTAGAAATGACTTAATATCAACATGGTCCTCTTTTATTTCAACAGTTGAAATTAGATTTGGACTGTCCATGTTTGAGGACTATCAGGGTCAACTTTCCAAACTAACCCAACAAGACAGTGTAGCTGAGTATCAATTGCAATTTGAGAAGCTTTGTAATCAAATTTTAGGATTATTTGAAATTTTTTTAATTAGCTGTTTCATTTTAGGATTGAAACCAATTTTGCAACAAGAGGTATTATTTTTCAAACCTTCTTCTTCACTAGAAGTAATTAGTTTAGCAAAGTTACAAGAACACAAATTGAGCTATTCTACACATGTTAGTCATAGAAATACTTCTTTTGTTTCATCTAACAAACTAGTAGACAATTTTTCTAATAATTCTAAAGTGCATTCAATTTATATAGCTACATTATCTTCTATGTCGGCAACTAATAAGACTACTAAGAAGACTTTGCTTGTTAAATAGATGGCCCCAACTGAATTGGCAATGAGACGAGAAAAGGGCTTATGCTATAGCTATGATGATAAGTATCACAAGGGCCATGTTTACAAATAAAAAATTTCTTCTTATGATTCATCCAGATTATGATATCGATCAATTTTTTTATTGTAATGAAGATGAGGATATTCAACCTGATTGTATTGAGTTAGTTACCGAAGTGAAAGAGGTAGAGATAAGTTATCATGTGTTGTTGGAAGCAATTGTTCCCAAGATATTTCAACTTTAGGGACAAGTGAAAAGGAGTAGCCTTAAATGTTTTGATTGATTCTGGGAGTACACACAATTTTATTCAAGCAAGTGTGGCTCATAAATTGAAAATCCCTATTGAGATGGTGTAATCTCCAAATTTTTGAATTCGAATTAAAGCTTAAACCCTAATCGGAAGTCAACTGGATTTCTAGAGTCAGCAAAACCCTAGTTTACTGTAACCGCTTAAGTCCGGCATTGCCGTTTTCTCAAGCCCTAGAAAACAAAGTTGGAAAAGTTAGCTATAATAGTTCGTAATAGCTATAGGTTATATAAAAATATCAGATTGAAGGAATTCGAGTGTCCTTTGAACCCGATCAGACATAGTTCTTGAAAAATGTGTCCGGAAGCTCGGAATAGGAAAAATATTCCGAATATACCGTTAGACTTGTAACAATATGAGATTTCTAAAAATATCAATTTCGTAATTTTTCGGTAGCTAAAAATATCAGATATCGCTTTTATACTCGTATTTTCTTACTACTGGTATTAAATTATCATGTCTACTTTTACATTACACTATTTTCTACTATTCTACACTATTCATCTATCTCTACTTTTTCTTACAACCTACTTTTACAAACCATACACCTATTTCTTACACATTTTCATTTCCAATACAACTTCACATCTTTCATTTCTTACTTTTAATTAACAAAATAACAAAAAATTAAATTTTTTCTCTTCCCCATGCATGAAAATTGCGCCGGCCCCCTCCCAATTTCCCTAAATTTGTTTTGTTTTTCATTTATTTAATTAACACAATTTATCTCCCACATTTTTCTATAAATACCCCCTCATACCTTTACTTCTTTCACACCACTTCTACACTAAAGTTAATATACCAAAATCTCTTTCAAAATCTCTCAAGAAGTTCTTCTTAGTTTAGCTTTTTTTAGGTAAAAGTTTCTCCAAGCTTTTTTTATGTTCATCTACTTAGTATGAGCTTAGTGTGTGTTTTCTAAAACCATGAAGGTTAAGAAAGCAACAATAGGTTCATACTTTGTTTTTGTTCATAATCACAATTCCTTTATGTTTCCTTTATGTTCACAACTATCTAATATATCTGTATAGCTATATATATTATTTAGAGCATATAAGCTCATTGTCTTGCAATTTATTTACTTCATTGTAATTTATTTATTTCAAGTTGTTTTTAAGACTAGTTATTCTAGTCTTAGACTTGTCCTCATTAAGTCAAAACAATTCCTTTTCTTTTCTTTTTTTTTCGAGACTAGTCTTTTCTTAGTCCCGGGGTACCTTAATGAAGTTAAGGTCCCAATACTTGATTTACTTTCTTATTTGCTTAATCTTTCAAGTTATTATGTTCCTTTATATTTCTATAGTTTATGATTCATATTCATGCATGAACATAATGTTTTTGTCTCAACAAAAATAAATGAGGAAGTGTTTTCTAAAACTAAAGATTCTTTTTAAATAAATATGGAATATGGATTTCTTAAAAACTCATGAACATGCTTGGAAATGATTTTTCTTAAATAAACAAAAGGTTTTATGAAAACTTATCTTTCATCAAGAATTGGAAATTCTTTTGAAATCATTACAAGAAACAAAAATATTATTTATTAATTTTAAAAAAAGTTGTTGGAATCTAAGTTTAGAAGATAAAACCACTTCTTAGGAGTTTAAAAGCAATTACAAGAGATTAAGTTTAGAAAAAGGAATATCCATAACTCAAGATCTTTTCAAAAGAAAAATGAATATTCCAACGAAATGTCAAGTTCAAGTCTTCTAAAAACCTTACTTTTTCATAAATTGAGACAACTCCATTTACTTCATATATTGGTTATGAGTCATTACGTATATGTATATACCTTTCAAAAAGTTTACAAAGTACTTGAAATATTCATCTTTTCAAATGAGCTTTATTTACAAGAAGGAAAACAAGATTTTGCAAATTCGTGGCAAATCTGGTCGCTGCCTTTTCGGAACCCAAATGACCTAGTTTTATGTAAATAATCTTGGAAATGCATAGATCTTTTCGAGTAGGTAGAAAACGATATATTATACGCGAAATTCCGAGTTAAAATGAGCAAGATATGGCTATTTTAAGTTGGAATTTCTCCTTATACGATTTTACCGCGATTTTATGAAAAGTTTAGAATCTTCAAGAATAGAAGTTTGATGAAAGACTCATTTTGGGTATTTCATCTTGTTTAGGTAACGAGGGACCCGAGATCGTCTATCTAGAAGACTATTTCGATTAGACCTACCGATTATGGAGTGAGTTAATTCTTTTCCTAAGTTACATTTCCTTGTTGTGCTTGTAATTAGTGGCACTAGAAATTTAGGAAAAGATAAATGAACAATTGTTATGAAATAATGGTTGAATGAAAATAAAGTATATCGAAGAATGATATGTTAAGTAAAAGTGTGATTCTTGTATTGATATGATGAAGTTATGATTGATCACCTTTAACATGAATTCAACTTATATGATTAAATGCTTAATTGAAATTTATTTATGCATATCATACTTGTGAGTCATATTTATTTCACTACTATTCTTCGTGTGGGGAAACGAGGAAGTGGTAGTGGTGGCTAGTAGGAACCGGTAAGTCTACATGGGCTAGTAGGAGCCGGTAAATCTACAGGGCAAGCAGGAGCCGATAAATCTGCAAATATTGATGGCCGTATGGGCCTGTAACCACCCAACCCTTGTCATGGAGGGCGTTAAATCCATGCTGCACTTGATTTCCGGTTAATCTTGTGTATTTGGTTGATCATGTGATTGGTGCATTACATATGCTTGAATTAAATAACTTGGTTGCCATATGGAAATTTTATATGGTTAGGAATTATCTCACTAAGCTAGATTTGCTTATACTCTTATAATTTTCTATTACAGTATGATTATCTATGGTTGGCCCAAAGGAGCCCAGTGTGCCAGGTATGAGCTTATGCTACTAGGAGTTTTTGGAAGAAGTTTATGTATTTTTAGTTTTGAACGTAGACTTCTAGGAAAAATCTCTATAGTAGACTTATGTGGTAGTTATGTTTATTTTGTTATTTGTATAGTTGAACGAAGACTTTAAGGCAGGGGAATGCCCCTAAGATGATGTACGAACTTGTTATCGAATGAAGATCTTATGTTATTTATTTAAGTTCATGCTTGCTTTTGCTATCTATTTAAACGTAATACCCATGTGAGTCTCCTACTATCTTGGAAGCATGCCTTGCATATGATATCGAAGCTCCTGCGTGACTACGGATTGTCATTCATTAGCTTTAATATTATATGCGGTGGACTGCCACGTTTAGGATACCCTTTAGGGCGTAACATATGGTATCTCAATTTTCAGTTTTGATTGGGAATGTAGATTAGTTTAGTTTATACTGGGTTGTGTAGAAATCTTCCTTTGGTATTGTATGGAGTCACCTTTTTCAGTAGATTTCTATGTATCACCAATACAAGGTGCTGAATTAGTACTTAGGATTTAATGGTTGACTACTTTGGGACCTGTTACTTTGGATTACAGTAAACTTACTATGATGTTTTGTTGGAAGAATATGCCAATGTGTTTAAATGGCTCAATGGATATTCCTTATAAGGAAACTTCTTCTAAACAATTGATGAATATGGTGAAAACAGCTTCAGTGGCTTATTATTTTAATATTGTGGCTCAGGTGGATGTTTCATCATCTTGTACTATCATGCCCCGAAAGATACACTAAACGTGGCAATCCGCCATATACGGTATTAAAACTTAAGAATAACTCTCAAAAGTCATGTAGAAGTTTTCAACACCATACGTAAGGCGTCTATCACAACAATAGGAGACACCGGTGGGATGTATAGTTTGAGATAGTAAATACAACATACAAGAATCTAAATAAACATCTATTTTATCATTAAGAGAGTATAATCCGTACATCATCTTAGGGGTTTTCCCTTATCATTCTCCAAACAATCATAATAAAAACTTAATCTTTCTCACAACAAAATAATACTATCATCATAAGACATTAAAAGATATTTAACTTAAGATCTTCAAAAGATTTCCAGAAGCTTTTCTAATACATCATCCCTCTCGAGTATATGAAATCTTCGGGTGTAAAAGATATAGTCCTGTTACAACAAAGATCTATCGGAGTATAAGCATAACTAGCTTAGTGAGAATATTCCTAAATCAACATACTTGTATAAATAATTTCAAGCAAGTTATTAATCAAGCATATGAATGCATCAAGCAAATGATCAAGCAATACAAATGATCTACCAGAAATCATATGTTTGAATGGATTTACCCCTCCATTCAGGGTTAGGTGTTCCAGGCTCTTTAAAACCCAACTTAAAATCTAACTCATGTAGTTTATTTTAGGCTCCTACTAGCCCATCATAGTTCTTTCAGGCTCCTATCGCCCATCTTGAAATAGCTCTTTCAGGCTCCTATTGCCCATTTTGCATATTTCTGGCTACTAAACACCCGGCTACTAAACTCTCGTCCCATCGAAATTAGCAGCTCATGCAATGAAACTATCTACGTGATATGCATGAATCAATTTATATAATTCATAGTATATGATTAAAGTAATTTAAAGGTGATCACAGAATTTTCACACACTCCAACAGAAATAATAGTAAAACATAAGTTAATTAACAACGATTCGTGCCTCGGTATGCTTAATATTCTTTCAACCAATATTATCATTCATAATTCATTTTCATCTTTTTCTACTTCTAGTGCCTCTAGCTAGAAGCACAACCAAGTACGAAAAAGGTAGGAAATAAACTCACTTGGCCATGAGGATCTATCTTTCATATAAGTGAGTCGATTGATAAATCCACTAATCAAAATAATCCTCCGGGTAAGAATACTCCTCCTCGGGTTCACCTAATCAAGAAGAATGCCCATCATGAGTATTTCTTATTGATTCTATAGTACTTACCAAAACTATGTCATAAAATCGTTAAAATTCGCGTAGAAGATAATTCCAACTTAAAATGGTCATAACTTGGTCATTTTAACTCGGAATTGAGCTTATAATATATTTTTTTCTCCCTAATCGAGAAGATCTATCTATTTCGAAGGTTATATTTGTCATAAAAAGTCATTTAAGTTGCAAACTAACATGGTACGGAATAGTTACCAATTTATAGTTTTCAAAATATGGTTTTTCCAAACTTTTACTTTACTTAAAATTTCTTAAGAAAAATATATGGATATATATATATAGTTGAAAAATCCTTTGGACATATATTTATACTCATGTGTATACATGATTTTGATAGTGTTGTCTCAATATCGATATTTTATAAACGATTTGTCTTTGATGGTTTAAATGATAAAACTTTTTGAGAATTTCTCCTTTTTGAATTTTTAGAAGGAAAACAAAAATATATTTGAGTCGTTATGAGCAAATATTTTTCCATTATAATTCCCTTTTCTTACTTTTTAAAAGTAAATTTTATTTCAAAAATTTGGTTCTTTAAATTATCTACTAACTTTATTTCTAGCGATTAAAAATAAGCTTTTCAAAATATTCCTTAAGTTTCAAATATTTGAAGTTGTGTTAAATGTATGTTTTCCTTTTATTTTTATATCATTTCCTTCATTTAGAAAATAAATATACCTTTAAAACTTTATTTTCTTGACAAATTTTATTTTTCTAAGTTAGTTTCTAAAATAGTGAGTTAATTTTATCTTGGTTTGAAAAACTTGTTTTATTCTTAATATTAGTTAAATAGTAGAATAATTTTCTTAGACGAGTTTATAAGAAAAGCTTTCTTAATAAAGATTTGTTAACTTTAGAACTTAGTAAAACTTCATTTTAATTTTTGAGAAGAGAATAATAATACAAAATTTAAGTTTTGAAGGAACTTTCTTAGCATGTGATTATCAAAGTCTATAATCAACATAATTAAGTCGTATAAAAGATATGGTTGAGTTAAAATCTTTTATGGTTAAAAATTCTTCCTTTATGGGGTATTTATCTTTTGATTTAGAAAAGAAATAAGTTCCTTTTATTCTTTTGAAGAAATCTACTTTACTACTTCTAGAATTTATGACTAGCTTATTTCGAAAAAAGCTTGTTAGAAAAGAAAACTTAGATCTTTTTGTTGAAATTTCTTTTGTCAAGAAATCTAGTTTACTTTTTCTTTATTTAAGAAAGAGCCCATGTTTATTTTTACTTAAGACAACCATATTATAATCATGCATGAATATGTAGCAATGTAAAAGTAAGTATAAAATATAATAAGATAGAAAGAAAGAAATACTTGTAAGTAAATAAACATAAATAAATAGTCAAGCATTGGGAATCTTAGCTTCATCAAGATATCATGATCATATATTAGGAGCTTTAGCTTCATCAAGGCAACTCGGGACTAAGAATGGACTAGTCCCAAAAGAAAAGAAAAGAAAAGAAAATAAATTTATTTTAACTTGATATGGACAAGTCTAAGACTAGAAAGACTAATCTTAATAAATTGCATAAAACAAGTAAATAAATAAATTGCAAGGCTTGGAAATAAATAAATAACAAATGAGCTTATATGCTTTAAATAAATATATATACATAGTGTGAGCCCCGGAAAATTTCAGTAAATGATTTCAAGATGAACTTCGAAAATAAAACCCTAAAAGTCACTCAAAATTAAAATCGAATTTCGACAAGTCCTAAATCATGGATGAATCTAAAAATTTCTTAGTCATGAGAAAATAAAAATCCTTAAAAATAAAATAAGAACTCAGTGGTCTTCAAATTCAAAACCACTACGTACGAAGAATTCTATATTTAACTCTGATTTATAAAAACGGGTAATGTAAAGCCCAAAAACGAATTATTAAAAAGCAAATAACGATTGACTTTCGAAATTATAACTCAATTCAAGAATTCCGAAAACACTAAGAGATATTAAATACTTACAAAAATGAAATGTAAAATAAAATTCTCAAAGTAAATACGTTGTATAAACATAAAATATCAGTTTCCAAATTGGTAAGGATCTAGACCGGAAAATCACCCGGAAACCCTAAGCGAAAATACAATAGCTTAAGTCCGGCAATCTAGCACCCCTAGCCCTAGAGGCCGAGATGTAGTTTAAATATGTAGAATAGCTCATAGTAATATGAGTTTGTTTAAAAATATCAGATTGGTAAATTTTTGACCTATTTCGAACCCGTTCGGATATAAACTTCGAAAAGCGTGTCCCGAGGCCCGAGATATAAAAAATATACCAATAGTACCGTTAGACTCGTAATTTCATAAGATTTCCAAATATATCAGTTATGAAATTTTTCGGGTTATAAAAGTTACAGTTATAACCTTTTATTGTATTTCCATTATTACCGGTAATTGATTAGTCATTTGCACTATTCATTTTTATTTCATTAAAAAAAATTTATTATTTTTATAAAGCCTTATATTTTTAGACAAATATTTTATATGTTATAGAAAATTTTATTTTTCTAAAATTTAATTCGTTTCGAGTCTTTACGGGATCAGATTTTGTTTAAGGCCCAATACTAAAAATAAAATAAATTAATATAATAATTAAAAAATATTTTAAGAATATTCTTATTCTCATACAATATTTTTTTAGAATTTTTCGGGTTATAAAAATATTATTTATAGCCCATATTCGTGTATTTTGACCATACCGATAACATATTTGTTAAAATACTAAAATAATTCAAATAATTATTTAATTTTAATTATGAAAAATCTGCTACAATTATTTGGAATAAATTTTCCAATTTTATTTTATTAATAAAGTACTTTTACAACCCATACCTTCAAGTACACCTTACACATATCACTTCCTTTTCACTTCAATCTTTCTACACATAATCCCACAAATTCATGGCAGATTTTTTACTCATTCATGGCTGCCATTGTCCTTCATTTACTCCATTTTGACCAAATTAATTATTTTCTACTCCTTCTTAAGAAAGTTACATTACATATTAATTATACAATTCAATTTTGAGTCAAATTTCAAACAATACTCTCTCTCCTCTCTCTCTAATTCACATGACAGCTTCCTCCCCCCCCCCCCCCCCCCCCCCACCCAAAATCTGCCTTGTTTTATTTTTTTCTTCATTCATTCATTTAATACACTTATTTTTCTCTCTCCTTCATTTACTCGTTTTTCCTTTTTCATTCCTTCACCTTTTCTCTCTCTTTTTCCTCTCTTTTCTTCTTCTTCTTGTTCTTGTTTCTTCCATGAACAAGCTGCCCCCATTCTTCCATGAGCCTCCATGCATATTTCTTAAAGATTTTTAAGAAAATCTTCATCTCAAAGCTTCCATAGGTGATATAGGTAAAGTGTAATGAAGGTTTCATGCATCAAATGACCTTCCATAAGCTTAAGAGCTTAAGATGATGATGCCAAAAATGAAACACTCTCTTCTCCACTTTTGTTATCTTGTGTTATAATTATTTTCATGTTTAAAGTTGATATATTTTGTAGATCTAAATTTTTATAGCCTTGATTTTTGTTTATGCCATAGATCTTGTTATTTAAGTTGTTTTTGTTATTTCTTATGATTCATGCATAGATCTATCATCTACATAGTGATTCATGCATTTAAAACTAGTTTAGAAAACTAGATCTAAAGTTTTGAGTTCATAGATGCATTAGATCTTTGTTTATGTTCATGAACAACTTGCTATAGCTTGATGATGGTAGGAAAGTTGTAGGAAACCCAAGATCTATTTTGTTTTCAACAAAATCAATTTTGAAAATTCGGATGAAAATGGAACCATATTTAGAAAAGTGGTTTTTCAACTTTAAAATATATTTTTCATTTAAAATGAAGGGCTTAGGGTATAGATACCATAAATAAAAGATTTTGATAAGTGAAGTTTAGATCCATGATGTTTATAGCTTATTACCATGCATTTGTTTTATGTTTATGTTCATATTAAGTATAGATCTTAGTTATGAACTCAAACAAAATTGTGAAATTCGTATTTTGACAAGACCCCTATCTAAAAACCACTTTCCAAGTGTCAAAATGTAAATTTTACTTAAGACAATGAAGGCTTGATATATATATATCATCAAGGCTTCTTTTTATAAGAATCTAATGTGATTTTCAAAAGTTATTTTCAAAATAAAAATTCTATTTTCGGATTTTGGCCAAGGCATATTTTTAAAACATGTTTTCCAACTCAAAAATGATTTTTTTTTTATTTAAGAAATGAAAGGCTCTTAGGATAGGATATGTAAGGAATAGATTTTCATAAGTTTAGATAAATTTTATCAAAAGATATAACCAAAAATGAAGTTTGTAAATTCGGATCCCAACCAAGACCAATTTTTAGAACCCATGTATCAACTCCAAAACTCATGTTTTATGTGAAAAATGAAGTATATAGGTAATAGATATCATTAAGCAATGATTTTTGCAAGTTAAAATGAGTTTAGGCATGAGTAAGGTGTTAAACAAGTAATGGAATTAAAATGAAAAATTTTGAGTTAGTGATCAATTGTCAAATTCGTAATTTGAGATGATGCATAAGTAATCACTTAGTATTTGAGCTCAAATTACAAGTTTTATGTGTTAAATGAAGTCCTTAGATAATTGATATAGTAAAGCCTTAAATTTTAATGCTTTAAACAAGTTTTCTCCAAATGAATCATTCAAAAAGTGGATTTTCTAAAATTCGGATTTTTGAGTAAATCATATTGGAAAACATATTTACAAAGTATATAATGGGAATTTTTATGTAGAAATGAAGGTCATAAGTAATATATATAATGAAGACTCAATTTTAACAAAAATACTTATATTTTCTTAAGTAATAAATCCAAAACAAATGGAAATGATCAAAGTCAGAAAACTAGATTTTTCAAAAAGTAGTTATAGTTGAAGTCTTGCAAACATTTACAAAACTACCTTTCGAAAGTTGAAGTTGTTGCTGCCCTAATCTGATCCAAACCTTTCAAAGCTTCAAATTTTCAAAACTTAAATATAATATTAGGAATAGATAGATCTTTCGAAGTAGATAGAAATCGATATATAATTTGCGAGATTCCGAGTTAAAAGGACCAAGTTATGGCCGTTTTAAGTTGGAATTCCCGTTTATGACGTGAATTACGAATTTGATAGTTCGGATAAAATCGTTTGGATTAGTTTGAGTTGAAATACTTATTAGAGTATTTCTTCCTTGTTAGGTGATCCCGAATTCGACGATTCCCTACCACCGGATTACTATTACTAGAAGACCGGTGATCCAATGGCTGAGTGAGTTTTCTCCTTGTTTTGTTACCTTGATTGTGATTGTAGTTAGTTGCATTAGAATTATAGGAACAAGATAAAAATCGATATGAATGGGGATGGGATATATGATGAGACTGTGACGAATGTGTACCAAAGAATACTAAAGCATATCGAAATCCCGATTTGATTAGATAACTGCACCGTTCATATTATTTCTGTTATATGTGTGATATTGATTGATCACTCTAAAAAAATCTATAAATATTTTTGACCTAAGCAAAAATTAAATTGGTCATGCATCGCATTGGACATATTGCATTTGGTAGCATGCTACTCCTACGCAGGTTGATCGGTATGGTCCGTGGATGACTCGTTTGGATAACGAACCCGGTGCTAGAGCTCATTCAGGGGTACTATGGCGCATGTGGATGCATTCTTGGATGAGCCTAGCCGAGTCGAGTGCTAAGAGCCGAGGGCTTGGGACTAGATGCGGTCATGTAGACTCAATACCATTCCTAACCCAAGATACAGAGGGCATAAATCCGTTCTATGTGTGGGTTCCGGATACCCACGCATAATTGCTTGCTCACGTGTTTGTTCATGCATAGCATATGATTAACTAATACTTGTTTGTTATGGTACGGAATTAAGGGAATTCTCACTAAGCTAGTATAGCTTATACCCCAATAGTTGTTTAAATGAACAGGTTATCTCAAGAATGCAAGGTGGGGACCGAATTGGTTGGAGCCAGGAATGACCTTGGGATTTCGGCAAGGAATACGAATGTTTGAAGTTATTTGCTAGTTTTAGGATTTGTCTTGTAATAGTTTATGCAGGGAAGCCTGTGGATGAATGTAATTGGAGTTGAATGATCTGTATTTTGAAGTGTAGTGATTTGCATCTGAAGTATAGTAAATTTGTATTTCCTTTACATTGTTACTCAAGCTATATCAACGTAAAATGTATTACTCCGATGAGTCTCCTCCATGTGTTAGACGCCTTATACATAGTATGGAAGCCTTCACATGACTAAGGTGGTCATTCTTATGCTTTAATATTGTGTACGGCGGACTGCCACGTTTAGGGTACCCTTCGGGGCGTGACACATAGTATACATAATATTATATAAGTTAGATTAGAAATAATTAATAATAACAACATAATATTAACATAAAGAAAATAAAGGAAACATGAACAAAAACAAAACATGAATAAATTATTGCTTCTTTAACTCTCATGAGTCTAAGAAACATACACTAAACTCATGTTAAGTTGTATGAATAAGATAAAGAATATAGGTAAGATTTTTACCTAAGGTTTAATGGAAGGTTTTGAAAGAGATGAATGGGTTTTGTGTTTGATATTTTTCTTGAAGAGTAGAAATGGGTAGAGAGTATTTTGTGAGAGATTTGTTGGAGAGAGGTTTTGAGAGAGTATTTTGGTAAAGTTTTGTTATGTAAAATGAGTGTGTGAAAGAATGAAGGAGGAAAGGGGTATTTATAGAATTTTTGGATTGAATTTTGGATGTAATAAAATAATAGTTAGAAAGGGAGAGGGAGGCCGGCTCAATATGTAAGAGGAAGAGAGAGAGTTTTGATTAATTTTTGTATTTTTGTAATGAAAAGAAGTAATGTGTAAGGTTTGATGTGAATAAAGTTGTATTAGTAATGTAAAAAGTAAGAAAATATGTATGTAGGTAGTAAAAAATATATGTAAGAAAAAGTAGAGATAGTGAAATAGTAATGAATAGTAGGAATAGTACTATGAATAGTAGATTAGACATATAAAATACCGCTAGTAATAAAAGTACGCGTAAACGAGCTATATCTGTTATTTTTAGTTACCGAAAAATTCTAAAACTGATATTTTGAAATCCTTATTTAATTACGAGTCTTTTGGTGTTGTTGGAATATTTTTATTATTCCGAGCTCCAGGACATGCTTTTTGAGAACTGATCTCGTTTGAGTCCGAAGGACACTCGAAATTCGCGAATCTGATATTTTTATGTTATCTTATATTATTACGAACTATTTTAAGCCACTAACTTAATTTCGTTTTCTACGGTTTGAGAATGTGGGATTGTCGGAGTTGAAATTGTTTGATTGTCTTGACCTTTGTTGACTTTTGAAGTTCCGTTTTGACTAGGGTTAGGGTTTAATCCATCTTTACCCTAGAAATTGAGAGGTTTAACTCAGGGATCGATAGGCAGATCCTTTCATATTCGGATTTTCGAATCGAACAATTATTGAACTTTCTATTTTTGTTTTTGAAGATTCTCTTATGAAATTCCGTGATCGAAATTGTTTAAGGTTTGGTTTCAACTTAGGTCAAAATTTAGGGTTTCGATTTGGTATTCCCAAAACCATTATCGAAAAATTCGGGGGCTTACAACCTCCCCCCCTTAAAGAAAGTTTTGTCCTCAAAACTTGACTGGTAGTCTTGCTCATGATGTATACCCGATCTCTTCAAGGGGTTTAATATTCCTCCAATGGAACCCAATCCTTAATCTCAAGACCTTGTTACGTCCAACTCCTTCTTTTGCTTTCTTTCGGCTTAGAGCATTGGTTACTGTATTCATTTTCCTTCACTTAAGGGCTTATTCTAGGGTTACAGCCTTTCATTCACTCTTAATCCATTTCTTCTATCACGTGTTTAATTCCTTTATCAAGAATGAGTACTCAGGGTTCCGTTGACCAATATAATTTCCTTATCCTTGTTTATTCAAATATCATTTCCAAAAAGTAAACTTTATCATGATTACTACTATATCATGCTATCGAGTAATTCTATTCTTTCGTTCCCAATTATCAAGCAATGTAAGCAATTACACATTCGGGATCATTTCCCGAAGTGTGTCCATGTATTGCCTAGGACTCTTTTTAACCTTGGCAACATTACCATTATTGCGAAGATAGCTTGTTACCTTAGTCCTTGAAAATTTTTGTTCCTTTGCTTATCCGGTTATGTAATTCATTATTTGCTCCTGGGTTATCCAAGTACTTTGTTATTGATGATGACTTTATTGAACTTGCCATAGTTCATGTATAAACTCATTTATCTGTTCCTTTCCTTTATAAAGAGTACCAGGTTTCTTAAGCCGATACACTTAGCTTATTCATTTCTTAGTTCCAAAACTCTTATAATTACATCTTTAGATTTTTCTCAACTTAATTGGTGTGATGTGGTATGGTTTTTAATCATGGGCTCGGTATTCCTTACCAAGTCAATCCTCAAAATTCACCTTTTACTTGGGAAGTGATCTAGGTAGCTCATCTTGGAAAACCTTTAGGGAAACTTGATGATAATGGGGATGTTGTCTAAGTTGCGTGTCTCCCCTTTTTACTCCTTTTATTGCCTAGACCTAGCTTCCATGTCCTCATCATCGTTCTTTTACCAAATCAACTGAACTTAGTTCATGTCTCCTTAGACTTATAAATCCATCTATAGACGTTTCTTGGTAGCCAACCGTATTCTCATCGGAAGATAATCCAACTTGTTCTTTGTGGCTATTTCATATTTACTTAATTCCAATATTGTAAGGTCTGCTAGGGATGAGGCATCCTTGAATTTTTTTCCAGGGGATAATCTTTTAAAATTTTCCTTATTGTCACTACCTATGGGATTCTTTATTTCACTTTCAGGGGTTTTACTCAATCATCTAATTGTCATCCATTGATATATATACTTTTACAAAATTAAAGAAAACACTTGATTGAGGGTTAACACTGACCTGTGGTCGGGTCATATCCGTAGTTGTCCTCGTCTTCAAGGGTAGCTAACTCCACGTCTCCATCATCTATCTCCCCACGTCTCCATTGACCTTCCAAGCTGTAGACCCTCATTCCATGCATAGAAGTCCCAGCATGACCTCCATTTCCATTTCTAGTCCTCATTCTTGTTGGAGGAGGTCCACTGGACGGTCCAGCTAATCTGATGGTGGCATCCCTCATTTGCGGACATTCCTTAGCAAAGTGCTCGGTTTGTCTGCATACATAGCAAATGGAGGATGCTTTCTTTGGACACTCCCGCACTTTGTGGTTTGGGTCTCCACAAAAGTAACACTTATCTTGTAATTCAGGACATCTTTTCGAGTAGTGGGTATCCTGACATTTCCAACAAATTATGTTCTTTGGTGCTTCTCCTCTTTCACTAATACTTTCTCCAAAACTGTTGTTCGGCCTAAATCTTTTTGAGGGTTGATCAAAACTTGGTCCTTCATGAAATCTCTTTCTAATAACATGGATCTTCCTTACTGGTGCACTTATGTTTCTCCTTTTTCGCTCCTTTAATAATCCGAGCTCTTTCTACGAATCCTTGGAAATTTCTTATATCAAACTCTACCAACTTCATCCACAGTTCCTCGTCTAGTCCATTCAAAAAGACTTGCCTTTTGAGCTCCTTCCTATACTTGTACGAGTCAGGTGCATACTGAAGTAGTCGACTGAACTCGGTCTCATATTGTTCCACCGTTCTGCCTTGTTGTGCAATATTCAAGAATTCTGAGCTATACTGAACTCGAAGGCTGCCTAGGAAGTAGTTCTCCAGAAATTCATGCCGAAACATCTCCCAGGAGATTGGTTGCATCAATTCTCTACTCTTGGATTCCCACCACACACGAGCATTTAGGCGAAGCATATAGGTTCCATAGGGTACCTTTAGGTGTTGCGGCAATTCATACGCACCGAACGACCTTTCTATTTATGCAAGCCAATCTTCTGCCTCATCAGGCTTGCCAAAAGCTCCATCAAAGTATCTATTACTCTTGATGAATTTTGGCAAAATGTTGTGGTATGGTCCTGGCCATGGTGGTGGTGGCATAGGCACGGTATGGGTTTGCTCATTTTGGGGTGTAGGCACTTCTACGGATGCTTGACGTTCACCTTGGGGTAGAGTCGGAGCAGATGTTTGTGCATTCTGCTGTTGCACTAGGATATTCAACAACTGTGCTATCTGCTCAAGAGTAGCCTGGTTGTTAACTGGCGGATTCGGCGGTAGCATAGCTTGCGGATTTAGAGGAGCAACTTCGGGTTGATTTTCCGCCCCATCTGGTTGATTTGAAGATTGTTGATCGCGGTGTCATTCCCTTCGAGTATGGCTGTTTAAATATTTTAATTATGTGAGTTCATTCTTTTCTCTTAACTTATTAAGTTTTATCGCAATTTTTAACGGAAATCTTAGAAGTCTAGAACAACCATAATTACGGAAATTTTCATAATAAAAAACATAATAAATAAAATCCAAATAACTGTAAAAGAAATTTTCATTTAATAGAAACATAGAAAACTTAAACATGGAAGATTAGAAATTTATAATTGAAAATCAAATTCATAGAAATAAAATCATATAACAAACACTCAACAAAAGGTTGGTAAGCAAATAAAGGATTCCGAAAATAGAATTTCATAAAATTACAAAATAGAACATCTTTTAAGAAATTTACTTGAGAAAAAGGCATAGCAGGGGTATTATAAAACAACCCTTTAAAAGGGATTCTTTAATTCACTAGTTATCTGCAAAACTCTTAACTACTATCTTTAATTAAATCTTATTTAGTTAACTAGGGCGCTTTGCTTGAGGTAGATGCGGTACTTCCTTCTTGACACGGCTCCTCTTTTTGTGTTCACGAACTTGTGCTTGGTTCTGGCTTCTCTTGTTAGAGTTCTTGCTTCGTCTTCGTCTTTTGGGTAATGGATGCGCGATCCTCATCTTTTGGGCACATCGATGGACGTACTAACGATTAAACTAGATCATATAGTCTTTTATTTTTTTCTTTAATTGAAAGCAGGATTTACAAAGGTGATATTTTCTTGTGATTAAAAATGGTTTGGGCAATTCATTCAAAGTCAAAACCCAGCTTTACACTTATGTTTTGGGTGCAACCGTAAAATACGCGACTTTCCCACTTGGTATCATAATGTCCCACTTGTTACGATTCTAAGACTTTCTAAATTATTTTTGTCTTATTGGACAGGGTGGTCTCATAGGATTCTTAGGTTTTCCCCTTAGCCTACCTACGGTTCCTTTATTCTATGATGAAAAGTCTATCTATCTTTTCCTCTACTAATCTTTTATCTAAATACTAATAACTTCACAAGGATCTCCCTATCACGCTCAGGATTTATTCCTAACTTATCATGCCTCTAAGATTTCCATTCCTAAACTTATGATTTCCTTCCCTGATCTTGATGCTTTGATACCACTTAAACTATCACGCCCCGAAGGGTACACTAAACGTGGCAGTCCGCCACATACGGTATTAAAACTTAAGAATGACTCCCCGAAGTCATGCAGAAGTTTTCAACACCATACGTAAGGCATCTATCACAATAATAGGAGACACCGATGAGATATATAGTTTGAGATAGTAAATACAGCATACAAGAATCTAAATAAACATCTATTTTATCATTAAGAGAGTATAATCCGTACATCATCTTAGGGGTTTTCCCTTATCATTCTCCAAACAATCATAATAACAACTTAATCTTTCTCACAACAAAATAATACTAACATCATAAGACATTAAAGGATATTTAACTTAAGATCTTCAAAAGATTTCCAGAAGCTTTTCTAATACATCATCCCTCTCGAGTATATGAAATCTTCGGGTATAAAAGATATAATCCTATTACAACAAAGACCTATCGGAGTATAAGCATAACTAGCTTAGTGAGAATATTCCTAAATCAACGTACTTGTATAAAAAATTTCAAGCAAGTTATTAATCAAGCATATGAATGCATCAAGCAAATGATCAAGCAATACAAATGATCTACCGGAAATCATATGTTTGAATGGATTTGCCCCTCCATTTAGGGTTAGGTGTTCCAGACTCTTTAAAACCCAACTTAAAATCTAACTCATGTAGTTTATTTCAGGCTCCTACTAGCCCATCATAGTTCTTTCAGGCTCCTGTCGCCCATCTCGAAATAGCTCTTTCAGGCTCCTATCGCCCATTTTGCAGATTTCTGGCTACTACACACCCGGCTACTAAACTCTTGTCCCATCGAAATTAGCAGCTCATGCAATGAAACTATCTACGTGATATGCATGAATCAATTTATATAATTCATAGTATATGATTAAAGTAATTTAAAGGTGATTACAGAATTTTCACACACTCTAACAGAAATAATAGTAAAACATAAGTTAATTAACAACGATTCGAGCTTCGGTATGCTTAATATTCTTTCAATCAATATTATCATTCATAATTCATTTTCATCTTTTTCTACTTCTAGTGCCTCTAGCTAGAAGCACAACCAAGTAAGAAAAAGGTAGGAAATAAACTCACTTGGCCATGAGGATCTATCTTTCATACAAGTGAGTCGATTGATAAATCCACTAATCAAAATAATCCTCCGAGTGTGAATACTCCTCCTCGGGTTCACCTAATCAAGAAGAATGCCCATCATGAGTATTTCTTATTGATTCTATGGTACTTACCAAAACTATGTCATAAAATCGTTAAAATTCACGTAGAAGGTAATTCCAACTTAAAATGGTCATAACTTGGTCATTTTAACTTGGAATTGCGCTTATAATATCTTTTTTTCTCCCTAATCGAGAAGATCTATCCTTTTCTAAGGTTATTTTTGTCATAAAAAGTCATTTGTGTTGCAAACTAACACGATACAGAATAGTTACGAATTTATAGCTTTCAAAATATGGTTTTTCCAAACTTTTACTTTACTCAAAATTTCTTAAGAAAAATATATGGATATATATATATATATAGTTGAAAAATCCTTTGGACATATATTTATACTCATGTGTATGCATGATTTTGATAGTGTTGTCTCAATATCGATATTTTATAAATGATTTGTCTTTGATGATTTAAATGATAAAACTTTTTGAGAATTTCTCCTTTTTGAATTTTTAGAAGGAAAACAAAAATATATTTGAGTCGTTATGAGCAAATATTTTTTTATTATAATTCCCTTTTCTTACTTTTTAAAAGTAAATTTTATTTCAAAAATTTGGTTTTTTAAGTTATCTACTAACTTTATTTCTAGCGATTAAAAATAAGCTTTTCAAAATATTCCTTAAGTTTCAAATATTTGAAGTTGTGTTAAATGTATGTTTTCCTTTTATTTTTATATCATTTCCCTCATTTAGAAAATAGATATACCTGTAAAACTTTATTTTCTTGACAAATTTTATTTTTCTAAGTTAGTTTCTAAAATAGTGAGTTAATTTTATCTTGGTTTGAAAAACTTGTTTTATTCTTAATATTAGTTAAATAGTAGAATAATTTTCTTAGACGAGTTATAAGAAAAGCTTTTTTAATAAAGATTTGTTAACTTTAGAACTTAGTAAAACTTCATTTTAATTTTTGAGAAGAGAATAATAATACAAAATTTAAGTTTTGAAGGAACTTTCTTAGCATGTGATTATCAAAGTCTATAATCAACATAATTAAGTCTTATAAAAGATATGGTTGAGTTAAAATCCTTTATGGTTAAAAATTCTTCCTTTATGGGGTATTTAGCTTTTGATTTAGAAAAGAAATAAGTTCCTTTTATTCTTTTGAAGAAATCTACTTTACTACTTCTTCTAGAATTTATGATTAGCTTATTTCGAAAAGAGCTTGTTAGAAAAGAAAACATAGATCTTTTTGTTGAAATTTCTTTTGTCAAGAAATCTAGTTTACTTTTTCTTTATTTAAGAAAGAGCCCATGTTTATTTTTACTTAAGACAACCATATTATAATCATGCATGAATATGTAGCAATGTAAAAGTAAGTATAAAACATAATAAGATAGAAAGAAAGAAATACTTGTAAGTAAATAAACATAAATAAATAATCAAGCATTGGGAACCTTACCTTCATCAAGATATCCTGATCATGTATTGGGAGCCTTAGCTTATCAAGGCAACCCGGGACTAAGAATAGACTAGTCCCAAAAGAAAAGAAAAGAAATTTGTTTTGACTTGATATGGACAAGTCTAAGACTAGAAAGACTAGTCTTAATAAATTGCATAAAACAAGTAAATAAATAAATTACAAGACTTGGAAATAAATAAATGACAAATGAGCTTATATGCTCTAAATAAATATATATACATAGTATACATAATATTATATAAGTTAAATTAGAAACAATTAATAATAACAACATAATATTAACATAAAGAAAATAAAGGAAACATGAACAAAAAAAAACATGAATAAATTGTTGCTTCTTTAACTCTCATGAGTCTAAGAAACATACACTAAACTCATGTTAAGTTGTATGAACATAGTAAAGAATATAGGTAGGATTTTTACCTAAGGTTTAATGGAAGGTTTTGAAAGAGATGAATGGGTTTTGTGATTGATATTTTTCTTGAAGAGTAGAAATGGGTAGAGAGTATTTTGTGAGAGATTTGTTGGAGAGATGTTTTGAGAGAGTATTTTGGTAGAGTTTTGTTATCTAAAATTAGTGTGTGAAAGAATGAAGGAGGAAGGGGGTATTTATAGAATTTTTGGAGTAAATTTTGGATGTAATAAAATAAATTGAAAAGAAAATAATTGTGAGAAAGGGAGAGGGAGGCCAGTGCAATATGTAAGAGGAAGAGAGAGAGTTTTGATTAATTTTTGTATTTTTGTAATGAAAAGAAGTAATGTGTAAGGTTTGATGTGAATAAAGTTGTATTGGTAATAAAAAGTAAGAAAATAGGTATATAGGTAGTTAGAAATAGGTGTAAGAAAAAGTAGAGATAGTGAAATAGTAATGAATAGTAGGGATAGTACATGAATAGTAGACTAGACATATAAAATACCGGTAGTAATAAAAATATGCGTAAATGAGCTATATTTGTTATTTTTAGTTACCTAAAAATTCTAAAATTGATATTTTTGAAATCCTTGTTTAATTGCAAGTCTTTTGGTGTTGTTGGAATATTTTTATTATTCCAAGCTCCGGGACATGCTTTTCTAGAACTGATCTCGTTTGAGTCCGAAGGATACTCGAAATTTGTGAATCTGATATTTTTATGTTACCTTATATTATTACGAACTATTTTAAGCCACTAACTTAATTTCGGTTTCTAGGGTTTGAGAATGTGCAATTGCCGGAGTTGAAATTGTTTGATTGTCTTGACCTTTGTTGACTTTTGAAGTTCCGGTTTGACAAGGGTTAGGGTTTAATCCATCTTTACCCAAGAAATTGGGAGGTTTAACTTAGGGATCGGATAGGCGGATCATTTCATATTCAGATTTTCGAATCGAACGATTATTGAACTTTCTATTTTTGTTTTTGAAGATTCTCTTATGAAATTCCGTGATCGAAATTGTTTACGGTTTGGTTTCAACTTGGGTCAAACTTTAGGGTTTCGATTTAGTATTCCCAAAACCATTATTGAAAAATTCGGGGGCTTACATGTTCCGCCAACAATGATGCTTTAGAAGCATTATTGAGCATATTCAATGATGTTTTTATGACTCCATCATCATTACTTCAACTTATGGATGTTTAACATCACATGGATTTAAAGAATGACGGCTAAGCTATCAATGTGAGACCTTATTGATACCTGTACTTTTAGAAATCAAAGGTTGAAAAACTTGTTCAGGAAACGTTGGATTCAAGAGTCATTAGGCCTAGCATAAGTCTATTTTCTTCTCCATTTTTATTTGTCAAGAAAAAAGATGGATCTTGGTGGTTTTATGTTGATTACCATGCTATAAATTTGGCAACTATTCAAGATAAATTTCCAATTTCTACTATTGATGAGTTATTGGATGAATTAGGAGAAGCCACTATATTTTCCAAGATAGATTTATGGGCTGGATATCATCAAATTCAAATGTTTCCATATGATATTCCCAAAATAGCTTTATGCACACATGAGGGTCATTATGAGTTTATGATAATGCCTTTTGGCTTATTAAATGCATCATCTATGTTCTAAGTTGTCCTGAATACAATTTTTAAACCATATTTGAGAAAATTCATCATTGTTTTCTTTAATGGTATTCTCATTTATAGTTAATCAATGGATGGACACTTACAACATTTGGAGAAAGCTTTTTACTATTTGAGGCATCATTCTTCTTTCTAAGGAAGCCTAAATGATTTTTTGGCCAAGATAAAATTGAGTATCTCGACCATGTGCTGTCGGCTGGAATAGTAAGCGCTGAACTAGAAAAGCTCAAAGCAATTAATGACTAGCCTCAACCTTTAAATGTGAAGCAATTGAGAGGATTTTTAGGCATCACTAGTTACTATTATAAATTTGTTAAGGATTATACAAAAATTGCATTTCCACTTACAAATTTGCTAAGTAAAGAATAGTTATTTGATCAAATTCAGCTCAAATAGCCTTTGAGTAACTAAAGCACATTTTAGTTACGACTTCAACATTAGCTTTACCAAATTTTTCCAAAACATTTTATTGTTGAAACTGATGCTTCTGGAATAGGAATGGAGGATGTCTTGCATCAAGCAAATCACCTCATTGCTTATTTTAGTAAGAAATTCACTTTGAGGCCCCAAAAGTCTAGTACTTATTTATGGGAATTGGTGGCTATTATTGAAGCTATAAGAAAGTGGCATCAATATCTTGAGGGAAGACATTTTATTATCCGAACATATCAGAGAAGTCTAAAGGAGTTGTTAACACGGGTTACTTAAACTCCAGAGCAGCAATAATTATTAGTCAAGCTTTTAAATTATGACTATGCTATTCAATACAAGTCGAGATAGACAATCGAGTAACAAACTCATTATCATGGATGTTTTCTGAAGAGTAATTGTTTTTAGCACTAACCATTCCCCTTTTGAGTTTTTAACTGTTTTCAAATAGACACCTTCTTAAGATGCTCAATGGTTAACCTTAGTCAATGTAATGAGACAATTCTCTTCCTTGGTCATTAGTTTATAAGGATGATTTGTTATGGTTTGGATCTCGTATATATTTATTGGCCAACTCCACTACTATTCCCATTTTAATAATGGAATTTCACTTTACCCCAACTAGAGGTCATTTAGGGGTGTTAAAAACATACAAGAGCCTTTCCCTTTCATTTTATTTAAATGCATGAAGATTGGTATTGTGGATTTCGTAAAAAAATGCCACGTCTGTTAGTAGGTTAAGTATTTGACTTCATCTACACAAGGTTTATTACAACCATTACTTATTCTATAGAAAGTGTTTGAAGAAATCTCTATGGACTTCATTATTGCTTTACCAATTTCTCAAGGGTATTTAGTTATTTTGGTCATTGTTGACCATTTAACAAATTATTGTCATTTATGGAAAAATTGTTTGTCGATATTATGGTAAAGCTTCATGGCATTCTACATTCTATCATATTTGATAGAGATCATGTCTTTATTAGCAAGTTTTGGAATGAGTTATTTAAACTCAGTGGTACTAAGCTATGAATGAGATATGCTTATTATCCCTAAACTAATGGCTAGTCAGAGGTTATCAACAAATAATTAGAGCATTACTTATGCTCTTTTGTTATGGATGTTCCTAAGGATTAACCTTAATTTTTGGCCTAGGCTGAATTTTCTTTCAATACAAGCTTTCATAGTAGTACAAGGTTAGCTCCATTTTTAGGCTTTGTATGGATGAGAACCCCTTACCATTTCGAATTATGTTAGAGGATTAAGTTCTATTGAGGCTATAAATGTTGAATTAACATCTAGAGATGAGATCCCTAAGGTTTTGAAGTCTAATTTACTCAAAGCTCAACAGGCTATGAAGGCTACTGCTAATAATAGTCAGGTTGATAAAGCTTTTTAGATTAGTGAATATGTACATGTTAAACTATAGCCTTATAGGCAACCCTCAATGGCTAGTAGAACATCATAAAAATTGGACAGAACATATTATGGTCCTTTTCAAATCTTAGAAAAAATTAGATAAGTGGAATACAAATTAAAGTTTCCTGAGGAGTCACGTATTCATCATGTTTTCCATATTTCCTTACTTAGGATCTCACAAGGTGTCCATGATGAAACAATTCTGATCCTCTAAGAAGATTTGGATAATTACCTTATTGTTAAACCACTAGCTATCTTGTCTCAACGTTCTATTTTGCAGAGAGGCAAGATCATTCCACATATTTTAGTTTAGTGGGCATCTTTCCCTCAAAAGATGCTATATGGATGGGTCTAGAAGAGTTTTAGGTTGATTACCCACTACTAATTAGAAAGTATATAAACCATTCAACTACTTCTCTAAACTTAGCAACCTATAACAAAAGTATATGGCATTCATCATTCTCCTAGATTTTCTCCTTTTTGATTTAAATCTCTTCAAAAAAAATTTCAATTCATTAGAGCCTTTAGAGGGACAGGTTTTAGCTCGTATCTTTTCATTTTTCCTTTGGATGGGGTGTAGCCTGCATCTTTTCAGCTTTATTTGCCCTTCCATCTTTCTTGTTATAGTGAGTTCATCAAGTTGGCACATCCCAACCTCATCACTCAAGTGACCAGGTTTTAAGGGGACCCCAACGAACTCTCCCTCACTCTAACATTTAGATTTTAATACTCTTGACTTACTTACCTGAGTCAACGGAGTAAAGGCTATGGTTTTGTTTTCATCAATTGTTTATAAGAAGGTAAGTAATTGATTCTAATTAGCATAACAATTGATTAATTTTAATTTCAAAGAGATTGTTCAAAAGGAATCACTAAGTGATTGATTTCATTGACTCTTTTCACAAAAGGATTAAAAGAGCTCTTAAAGTATTTGACAAGTAGATATACAAATAAATAAGCTTAGAAATATAACCATTTAAGTTTAAAACTAAGGGCTTCAATCCCTTCCACAACTCTAGATTCAATCATTAAATAGCTAGTAAATTTGCCCCACTTAGATTTCGTCTTAAAATTTTAACTAAGTATACCAAATACAAAATAGGTAAGTAAGGCACACAAAGTTACTATACATTTTTTTCTTCTTTTTTTTTTTTTTTTGAATGTTAATCACAAATGAATGAGTATAAATTCAAGATTCTCATTTTTCAATGCTTCAAAATTAACATTTAAGCTCAATTGCAAACTTATAAATGGGAGAATTTTGATCAACAAGTGCATAGATACTATGAAGCATCTCAAGACCCAGTAGTTTTCTTTCTTAGCATGCCCTTTCCCCCACACTTAAATTAGACATTGTCCCCAATGTCTTCCCGTGTCCTGCACAAATTAGGAAAAAGGGAAAGAAAGAAAATTAAAAAGAAAAGGAAACTAGAACTTCCTCGGTTTTGCATGATATCATTAAAGAAATTCTGTACCCAAGTACTTAAGAGAAACATTGCTTCTATCAAGCAAGTAGTAGACCCTACAAAATTTATGCCTAAAAAATAGCAAAAGATGTCTAAAAAGAAAAATAAAAGTTAGTCTATCCTAAAGACCAGAAAAAGATATCCAAGGAGATCCTGGAATTTCAGAGTCTACCCTAAAAGAGGGATCTCATTAGTACAGACTACGTGGAATAACAAACAGAAAATAATGAGCACAAAAAGGTAATAAGAATAATCAAGTCGATCCAGCATCATCATCTTCATCTTCTTCCTCATCACTATCACCATGTGATCTACTCTCAACTTCCTCATCTTCATTCTCATCTTCCTCATCCTCTTCTTCCTCTTCATCACTCTCAGCCACTGCTTCTTTAATTATTGGAGCACATATATTGATACTTAACTCAGATTAAAGGCAATTGTTTCTCACAAAAATAGCAAAAGCCCTAAAAGTTATCGCCATTCAACATGTACATGAACCTTAGATTTCGGATGGAAAATTGCATTTTCATAGCCAAACTTGCACAAACTTGAATGATATTCACATTCATGCATGAGAAACATTCCATCACAACCAGAAAATGTAACATGCAATCACAATTTAAAGACCCATGGCATATAACTATGGAACCCATTCGTAATCCAAGAAAAATGCAATAAATTTCAGCCCAAAATTACGAAAAAGAAGAGTGGAATTACTTACTTAAATGTTATAGAACCAAAGAATTAAAGAAAAACATGTATGGGAGTATGTAGTGCGATGAAGTGTTGGAGCCAAGCCTTTTCCATGGAGAGGAAGCTCGTGTTTCTCGTGAGAATGATGAGGAGAGAATGAAATTGGATAGAGAAAAATTATATATATATATATATATATATAAATGGACAAATCGGAGTGCCCCAGGGGGTACATGGTCATGTTTGTAGCCATGTATGGTGTGGAAAACGCACCCGAGAGCTCTTTGATGGGGACTTAAGAGTGCCTTATCTTATACACCATGGTGCTCATAGGCGTGTATGGTCTGAAAAAAGTGACCTGAGAGCTTCTATGGGGTGTTTGAAAAATGCCCCACCCTAAACACTATGGTGCTCATGGTAGTGCAGGACTTCAAACATTAACCCGAGAGCTTCTTTGAGTGTTTTAAAAAGTTCCTTACCCTGAATACCATGGTGCTTGTAGGTATGTATGGTCCAAAAATGTGATCCGAGAGCTAAGTGTTCCTTGGAAGTGATAGTGCACCACCTTATACACCATTGTGCTCGTGGGAGTGTAGTATCCAAAACATTTCTTAGATTCTCTTGGACTTAAGTTCCCCATTTTAAAACACTACTTATGCTCTTAGAAGTGTGAGTGCATGAAAATTGACCAGGTTATCTCAGGCGCTTTACCAGTTTAAGATTAAAGAATGCATACCAGACATCCTTAGAATTTGTAAATGAAAGTTTCTTACTTGCAATTAAGGTTTTCCACACTTAAAATACACTCAGTCTCCCTTTAATTGAGCTTGATCTCCTTCTTTAAAACTGCAATTTTGATAGTAGCAAAGTTGAAGACAGTAAAAACAAAAACAAAGAAAAAGGAACTTAACTTACCTAAGTTAACCATGGGTTTCCTCCCAAGAAGCGCACTTGTTTAACGTCGTTGGCTCGACATCCTTCACTTTCTTTAATCAATTAAGGAGGGTCAAATTTAGAGTTGTGAGAACTCTCCATTTTAAGCTTAAAACCTTCAACAGCTGTTACATTGGATTTCTTAACCCACCTTTAGGGATGTAAATGGGGCAGGTCTGGGATGAGTTATTTAGAACCAGAACCCGACCCGATTATAAAAGTATGTCCCAGAACCTGACCTGATTTTTAGGAAACTCGACCTTAACTGAACCCGACCTTATTTTAGGAAACCGATACTACTAATTGCACATGCTAGGAAAAATAATTAAAAAAAAAAAAAGAAAAATCAATCTATTATCTTTACTCATGAGAATAAATAAACTTATCTATATCCTATCATGTGACTCAATACATGAATAACAAAATGATTAAATGAAAAGCATCATTCAACTAATGAACAAGTAGATTCCTTAAACTAAATTTTTTTTAATTATACCGAGTCGGGTTTTCCCAACTGGTTATGAATACAACCCAAAACCCAACCCTAAACCCTATAGGGTTTTTAGTGGGGCAGGCGGGTGTGTACCCTTTAACGACCCGCCCCAGTTGCATCCCCACCCACCTTCTGCAATGATCACACATAATAGACCATGGTTGGGATGATCCCAACATTGCTACAAAATTTGCATCTTGATCCCTCTTACCTTTACCTTTGGACTTTGGAGAGGATGGTTTGCATGGCATCTTCATACTTGGCCTTGATTGTTGGTTATAGCTGGTGGTTCATCAACACTTTCCAGATGAAGATCATTGAGTGGATCTGTTATTTGCTCAACTACCTCTAATCTTTTGAGGACAAGTTTTTCAGAACTTAGTGTGGTAATTTTTACAACCATCTCCTCATTATCAACTCGCAATATTAATTGGCTGCCTTCAACATCAATGAGTGCTCTTGATGTGGCAAGAAATGGCCAACCAAGAATTATAGGAGCATCCCTTTCTTCTTCCATGTTTAGGACCATAAAGTCTATGGGACATATAAAATTCCTCAACTTTCACCAAGACATCATCAATAATTCCCATTGGGCATGTTAAAAAGTGATAAAAAAGTTGCAAAGTCATACAAGTCGATTTAAGCTCAAAGAGACCTGGCTTTTTGAAGAATGAATATGGCATCACATTGAGACTCACTATTAGATTAGCTAGGGCCTTATCAGCAAATATATCACCTATCTTGTAAACCCTAGTATTCATAGTAGTCAAGTAAACTCCAGGAATCGAAAAGCAAAACCCTAAATCGGTCTAGTTCAAGCTTAGTGAGAGAAGCTTAGGAACCCTAAATCCGGCTTTCCTTCAGTTTCATAACAGTGAGAGAAGCTTAGGAACCCTAAATCCGGCTTTCCTTCAGTTTCATAACAAAAGAAGTCTTATAAAATAAATTAATATAAATTATTGTTTTGAAGTATATTTTAAACCTTAGAAAGTTTTAAATTCAGAAAATTTTCTATTCCGGGCCTTCCCGAGCTCCATTACGGAAAAAAGAGCCCCGAGATCAAAAACTCAGAAAAATATTTCGGAATATTCATTAGAATCGAAATTTTATAAGGATTTTAAAAATATAAATTTTATAATTTTTCGAGCTATAAAAATTACAGTTATAGCCTTTTTCCCATATTTTCTTTACTACCGGTAAAGTAGATGTCTTGTCTATTATTTACCACTATTCACAAGTACATCCTGTACTACATACTACCCATACCCTATTCTTACATCCTTATAACTACTCATTATATTTTCTTTTCCAGGAAAATTTTGTTTCCTACTTAATTATTACATTTATCACAGTTTATTACTTAAATTACAAATTTTATCAAAATTCAAATCTCTCTCTCTCACTCCCTCTAGTTGCTGGCGCACCCCCTCCCCAAATTCCCTCTTTTTGTTTTATTTTTACCCTTTTTTAATATATTCAAACCCTAATTCCTTTAATATATAAGCTCATTTTCTCTCTCTCTCCTCATTTTTACTCATTCAAAATTTTTAAAAGAAGCAAAACCCTCTCTTCTTCTCCTCATCCTTGCCGTGACCAAGCCCCCCCCCCCCCCCCCCCACCCCTCCCTCATACTCACACACACAAGCTCATTGCCTCTTCTTTTCTTCTTCAAATCTTCATTTAGGTATTGATTCCAAACCTTATTACCACTTAATCTTGCAATGGCAAGAGTATTCTTGTGTGTTTTCATCTTGAAATCCCAATGACCAAATGCTAAAGATGAGAAAACATTAATACACGAATATAAGGCCATTACAAGAGTAGATCTTGTGTTTAACAAGCTTTTGTTGAAGTATTATTATGTTCATTCATATAAAAATAGAGATCTTGCATGAAAAATTTATGTTCATGTCTTTAAACTCATTTTCATGCACCATAAGTTGTAGATCTAGTGTTTAGACATTCATGTTTATCTTGACATTCATGTTTCTGTTAGTATTTTGTGTTTTCATGCATTGATGATCATAAATGTTTAGTCTTGCATATATAAATGTGTTAGATGGTAGATCTTTATGAATATAAGACAAGGAACTTGAAAAGAAAAGGTTTTTGTTAGAAATGTGTAATGGAAAATTCAGATGAACTTCAAGACCTATTTTAAAAACCCTTGAAACCACTTTGAAATTCATATTTTTCATGAAAAATGAAAGGTATATGTAATAGGTATCTCTAAGTAATGATTTTTACAAGTTGAAAGAAGTTTAGGCATGAGTAATGTGTAAAACAAATAGTGAAATTAAGATGAAAAATTTTGAGTTGGTGTTCAAGTTGTTAAATTCGTAATTTGGGATGATGCACATGTAATCACCTAGTATTCAAGCTCAAATTGCATGTTTTATGTGTTAAATGAAGTCCTTAGGTAGTAGTTATAGTAAAGCCTTAAATTTTAATGCATTAAAGAAGTTTTCTCAAAAGAAACATGTAAGAAATGAATTTTCCAAAATTCGGATTTTTGTGAAAAGCTTATTTAAAAATATACTTGCAAGGTGAAAAATGTAAGTTTTTATGTGGAAATGAAGGTCTTGGATAGTATAGATGATGAAGACTCATTTTTAATTAGATAACAAGTAAATTCTAAGAATAAAATCCCAAAACACTAAGGAGATGCAAAATTGGAAAAAGTGAATTTTAAGAAATAACTATTATTGGAGTCTTGTAAGAATTAGGAGTTCTTAAAGTTTCATTATCAAAAATCATCAAGATCATGCATATATTGAACTCATTACATGTCATTCACATTAGGAATTCATTCATATTTTATCCATACATGAATCATCAACTAGAAACATTTTTATTATATGCAAAACAATTTTTCGAGAATGGAAAAGTTACAGAACAGATCTGATCCCTCTGTTCTGTGACCTAAATGTTTTCAAAACTTGTAATTAATAATAGAAATAGATAGATCTTTCGAAGTAGATAGAGATCGATACAAAATTTGCGAAATTCCGAGTTAAAATGACCAAGTTATGACCGTTTTAAGTTGGGACTTTTGCAAATAGCGAGAATCACGATTTTGTTTAGTTTAGATGTATAGTTTGAATTAGTTAAGTGATGAGATTCTCATTAGGTTATTCTTATTTGGTAGGTGATCCCGAGAACGACGATACCCTACCACCCGACTACTATTACTAAGAGATCAGCGTACCATGGCCGAGTGAGTATCACTTCCGATTTCAATTATTGCTTGTGATTGTAATGATGGTTGCACTAGTTGCTAAGTAAAGATAAAAAGAATAATTATGCATGATGGGATTAGATGGGAATTATAATTGTCTATTGTTGATATGTGAAGTTGAATTTAAAGAATATCGAAGCCGGGTGATAATTCATTGCTTGTATATAGAGAGCTAGAATTGATTGTCTGCTAATATTGCTTGGCCACCTAAAAGAATTGGACTAATCGATTATTAGACATTCAATATAAATTCGAACTCATTCATATCACGATGAGAATGGAGTATTAGCATTTGTTGGTTTTTCGTAATCCATAAAACGAATATGTTGGTTAATCGTGATCCATAAAACGAATTAATGTTCAGTTGACCATAAGCTTAAACGACATCGTACCGCAGGATTCGTTAATCTGCTAACCCGGGATGGAGGGCGCAAGTCCATCCACATATGATTTCCAGCTGGTTATATATTTGTTGAATTCACGTGTTTGATACATTTCACTTGGTTGAATAATCACTTGCATGAATGTTGTCTTAATTGCGATATAGAAGTTTTCACTCATTAAGCTAGTTAACTTACACCCCTATAGTTTTTACTTGTTGCAGCACGAGTTCATTTGGCTTAGGCCAAGGCAAGCTACAGCTCAGGTACCAGAGCTAAAAGTTTCCCTTAGAAGTTTACTTCGGTTTTGTTTAGACTTCCACTGGAAACCAAAAACTCTATATGACTGTAATGGAGCTTAATATTCTGTTGCAGGGGAATGCCTCTTAGACTTTATAATATATGTATGTGTTTTGGTTTATTATCTATGGCTATCGAATGCCACATTGAACTTCTTAACTCCATTGAATAGAGTATTCTATTGTCGTAAAGGGACACTTTACATCTATACAAGACTCCCAAAGGGCTCGGATAGTAATTCGAGAGTCTTATATAGTATGTGGCGGACTATTACGATTAGGATATCCCTATGGAGCGTGACAGTTTAAGTTGGTATCAGAGCACTAGGTTATATAACAAGACAATAGATTTAAAAGAAACCGAACTTAGAAGTTAACTAATAGGTTAAAATGAAGTTGAAAACTTCTTTCTTTGTTAAGTCTAATTAGGAGTCTTATCTTGTTGTAGGTCTCCTTGGGTGAGACCAGGGAACGAGCTAGAAATTTTACCAAAAGAATAGATGAGACCATGGTGGAGTACAGATTGAGACTAAAAGAGCTATGTGAGGATTTTTCTTTAGCAAGGAACCCCCGAACTATAGGAGAAATGTTCAGGTTATGGAAGGAAGGACTAAGATATACTAGATGGGCAGCTGTGATTGACCAGTTGAGATATAACCCTATGGGAAGGAAAATTGGACCAAACTGGAGATGATATATACTTTGGAACGGATCATGGTAGAATATGGGCATGAGTCCATGACTAAAGAAGCTACGTTTATTTTGAAGAATGAGGGAAACCCGACCTCTTCAGACTTTAGAGTATGGATCCCTATAGGTCCTTTGTATGTTATGCTCATGATAACTTGTATGACCACCATGATTGGAACATAGCTGATGCACGAAACCACATTACATGGCATGTGATTTACTTAGATATTATTCAACCACGTGTAATCATTCCACCTCCACCAGCTAGTGACATAGGCATGCAATTAAATGGTGTACCAGTGATTGGAGTTAGTAATGAGGCTGATGAGGAAGTGGAGGAGGAAGAGGAGGAAGAGGACCCCGAGGAGGATCCTAATTGGGAGGAGAATGTAGTACCCAGAACCCCTACCCCACCTATAGAGCTGGGAGGGGAAGTAAATTCGGAACCTAATCAATTTGTGTGGGATTTTAATCGAGTATTGGAGATCCCTGATAGTGGGAGGGTAGAACCTGAGGTAGATCCCCTGTTGTGGAGGGACATTTACATTGAGGGTGAACACCCACTTGTGCTTGGTGTGATAGTATTAGAACCCATGGCTCCTAAGCCCATGGAAGTGGAAAATGTGGGTGATGGACTTAGGAGAGAACCAGAGGTAGTAGAAAACCAAGTGGATGAACCTGAAGCAAGAGATGTAGAGGAAGAAGAGAACCCAAGAGAAGAGCAAGGGATAGAAAGAAAGGAGGAAAGTGAAGAGCAAGACCAAGAGGTTTTAGTCCGACCCGCTAGGAGGCGGAGGAAATGCAAGGGAATACCTTAGTCTGTTTGTCCGACAGGATGATGGTGGTTCTTCTAGTAGGAGGCGACCTTCTAGTTCGACCTCTGATGGTGCTAGTGATGAGTGAAGGTTGAAAGGATGGCCAAACCCATGAAGTCCAAATGAAGTCTTTCTTTTCTTTATTTTGTAGTAGGCAATGCGGGATGCTAATTTTCTTTAGGATATCCAGATAATTTAGTATTTTGTTCTTTCTTTTTCCTTGTATTTTGTTTTGTTTACGGAAATAGGGAAAAGTGGTTAGAATTGGAACTAGAATGTAGCTAGCCAAATTTTGTGAACAAAAAATCTCCGATGTAAATTTTTGTATGGCTCGCGAAAGTAATGAAGGATCATGTTTATTTCAAAAGAAAGAAGTTATGGGAATCAAGCATGCTAGACGTTAGACATAAAGAGCATTAACCACATATAAACTGCATGAGCACTCATTCATTCATGTTATTATTTTGAAATTGCAAATTATTTCTTTATGTATGAATTCTTTTGTTTTCCTTATGATTATATGAAGTTTATGAAATTCAATTCCTTTTAGAAATTTTGATCTCCGAATTCTCGCAAAGTTGTGAACCTTGTTTGACAAATTAACTCCTCTAAAGTTGAAAACGTTAAAAAGATACTAAAAGTTATTAAACAATGTGTAAACAGACGAAACCGACGGATTTGGAATCGGGAGCAAGAATCTCTCCCAAACGAAGCCGACCAACTGGCCGTACCTCAGCCAAATCCACAAGGAGTAGCATCCCAGAACCAGTAGGGCGATGTAATGAATGCGATTGGATAGTTGCCCAATCTCTTGAATACATTTATCCATAACCAAAATCCAAATCAGAACCCGCGCCAAGGACAAAGTGTCCGGGATTCTGCTCCGCATCCACCACCACCTACAGATCACCGGGAAGTGGCTGCTGAAGCACCTGCTCCATAGGAGGAGCATTCCTACAATGTGCCCTTACCACTACCTCCACCATACCGAAGGACTCATCGAAGCTCCTTACCGGACTTCATTAAAAGTAACCGGTATTTTGATGGGGTGTTTGGTAAACCTGATGAGGCCGATGACTAGTTAGCTCAAATTGAGCGATCTTTTGCTGCTCATGAGATCCCACCCTATTTACAACTGGAGTATGGAACTTATATGTTGAGATACAATGGGAGGGTCTGGTGGAACTCTAAAAGAAGAAGCTTGGCTCCACCGGTAACATGGGAATCTTTTTGCCGGGAATTCTTGGACAATTATTTTCCCTCCAGCTTGAGAGTAAAGTATACTGCGGACTTCCTCCATGTTAAGCAAACAAGAAGAACCGTGGAACAATACGAAACCAAGTTTACTCACTTGCTACAATACGCACCTGAATCCTTCAAGGATAGTGAGGAATTGAAGAAACAAGTATTCTTGGGAGGTTTGGATGATGAGTTATGGATTAAATTGGAAGAATTTAGAGTAAGGACCTACCTTGAGTTGGTAGAAAAGGCTCGAGTGATTGAAGGAGCCAGGAAAAGGAAATACCAGGAACCCGACAAAAGAGTATTTGGAAGAAGGCCGTTTGATGCCTCAAGCTCAGGATTTAAAGGAAAGAGGTACAAACCGTATGAGGGATTTAAGGATGATGCTAGTGGAAGGCCAACTCAGTTTAAGGCTAATGTCACTTGTTGGAAATGCAAGGGGACTCATGCTCCTAGGCAATGCCCACTATTGAGAAACAAATGTTATTATTGTGGTGATGCTGGCCATATGGTTTATATGTGCCCGAAGAAGATGGCCGTGACTTGCTCCATTTGCAAAGAGAAGGGGCACTTGGCCTCTAAATGTTCGCAACGAAAAAGTGTAGCCGCTCGACCCTTTGGGACTTCGAGCAATACCAACCCTATGAGGCCAGGTAGTAAAAGTGGGAGCCGTGCAACTTCAGCGATGCATGGGATGAGGCTTTATAACTTCGAAGGCCAGTGGATGGTAGAGGGATATGAGGATGAGGAGGTGGAATTGGTAGCCATAGATCAAAGTGACGACGCGGATGGCAGTCTGGTGACAGGTTAGTAGCAGAAACCCTCTTAAGTTAAAAGTTAATTTATTTATTTAAATTGTTGTTTGAAATAAATTGAAATATGTTTACGGGAAAGCTGGAAGTTAAAAAAAAAAAAAAACCCACGTAGGTAGCTATGAGAGTGTTTTAGGATTGAGAAGTGATGGATCTTTGTTGACCACAGGACACATACGAGTGAATAAAATGGAGGCTTATATTTTGTTTGACACAGGAGCGACACATTTGTTCATCACACTAGTTTAGCTAATCAACTTGGATTACCTATAGCCACAACTACTGTTAGTTTGAGAATTAAGACACCTACCGGCAGTGTTGTGTCGACCCGGGAGGTAATAAAGGATTGCCCATTGGAAATTTAAGGACACCACTCGGGAAGTGCTTTGATAATATTGGGGATGAACATATACGAAGTTATCCTTGGTATGAACTGGTTAAGCAGGGTAATAGCTGTAGTGGATTGCCAAAAGAGGATAGTGCATTTCGATGATCAATCGGGAGGAAAAGTGGAGTTTGTAGCAGAAACCCTAGTTCCAAGAAGGTTTGGGTTAAACTCTTTTGAGTTGATGATGGAGGATAAAGAGATGGTACCTATCGAAGGTGTCTTGGACGAAGAGGGAACTCGAGAGGAAAAGGACATACCGGTGATAAATGAATATCTAGATGTGTTTCCAGAGATTTTGCCAGGGTTACCACCAAAGAGGGAAATTGATTTTGAGATTGTTTTAGCTCCAAACACTGAACCGATATCCAAAGCACCATACCGGATGGCACCGGCCAAATTAAAGGAGTTAAAGACACAATTACAAGAACTTTTGGATCAAAAATTCATAAGACCAAGTGTGTCTCCATGGAGCGCACCTGTTCTGTTTGTAAAGAAAAAGGATGGATCTTTGAGGTTGTGGATCAATTACCGTGAGTTAAATAAAGTGACTATCAAGAGTCAATACCCTTTGCCCAGAATCGACGATTTGTTTGATCAACTGCAAAGGGCTTGCGTGTTCTCACGCATTGATCTATGTTCGGGATACCATCAGTTAAGAATAAAGCTTGAGGATGTACCGAAGACAGCTTTTCGTACTCGTTATGGACACTACGAGTTTTTGGTAATATCGTTTAGGCTAATTAATACACCAGCTACATTTACGAATTTCATGAATAGAGTTTACAAGCCACTTTTGGACAAGTGTGTAATAGTCTTCATAGATGATATCTTGATATATTCTAAGACCAAGGAACAACATGAAGAACATCTTCGATTGGCGTTGCAAACCTTGAGAGAAAATAAGTTGTACGTCAAATTATCTAAATGTGATTTTTGGTGACTGGAGAAGGAATATCAGTTGACCCCGAAAAGGTTAAGGCTATAGTAGAACGGAAATAGCCACAAACGGTTACCGAAGTGAGAAGTTTCTTGGGATTGGCTGGTTACTATCGCAAGTTTGTGAAGGATTTCTCGAAGATAGCCAAGCCACTGACTCAGTTGACCCAAAAGAATGAGAAATTTGTTTGGATAGATAAGAGAGAATAGAGTTTCCAGGAGTTGAAACGGCGATTGGTAACAGCACCGATCTTGGTTCTACCAGACCCGGAAAAGTCCTATACAGTGCATAGCGACGCTTCGAGGAATGGCCTTGGATGCATATTAATGCAAGAAGGGAAAGTTATTGCATATGCCTCTCGACAGTTGAGACCCCACAAGCAAAACTACCCCACTCATGATCTGGAGCTGGCTGCAGTTGTCTTTGCCTTGAAACTTTGGAGACACTATTTATATGGACAAAGGTGTGAGATATACACAGACCATAAGAGCCTTAAGTATCTGTTCACACAAAAGGAGTTAAATATGAGACAAAGGAGATGACTGGAACTAATAAAAGATTATGATTTGGGGATAAATTACTGTCCAGGTAAGGTGAATGCAGTTGCGGATGCCCTAAGTCGGAAAAATTATGGGGCAGTAGCTGCTTTGATCACAAGCCAAAAGGATTTGATTAGGGATTTTGAGAAGCTGAAAATTGAGTTCATAGATCAAAGTGCAGAGCTTGAAATAGCTACTCTGGCATTGGAGCCAACCCTAATAGAAAGAATCAAGGAAGCCCAACGATATGACGAGGTGATACAAAAGATTAAAAAGGAAACCCAAGAAGGGAAATACCTAGACTTTGTAGTCGACGATGAGGATGTGATTAGAATGAAGGGAAGGTTGTGTGTGCCGGAAGATAAGGAGTTGAGAAAGGAAATAATGAGTGAAGCTCATAACTCCGGTTACACCATGCATCCGAGAGGTACCAAGATTTGAAAAGCCACTATTGGTGGAATGGCATGAAGAGAGATGTAGCAGATTATGTGATGAAGTATTCGGTTTGCCAACAGGTGAAAGTAGAGCACCAAAGACCAAGCGGATTGCTAAAGCCTTTATCTATTCCCGAATGGAAGTGGGATCAAATATCCATGGATTTTGTGTGTGGTTTCCCAAAGACTTCGTCGGGTTGTGATGCTGTATGGGTCATAGTGGATCGGTTAACCAACTCAGCGCACTTCTTACCCATAAATATGACTTATTCAATGGAAAAGCTAGCAAAGATCTACATCCGGGAAATTGTGCGATTACATGGCATACCAGCGGAGATTATTTCGGATAGAGACCTAAGATTTGTGTCTAATTTTTAGACAAGCCTGCAAAAGAGTTTGGGTACCAAATTGCATTTCAGTACAGCATATCACCCTCAGATCGATGGACAGTTTGAGCGGACGATCCAAACCTTGGAAGACATGTTGAGAGCTTGTGCCCTTAGCCTTAAGTGGAATATAGTAGTGTAAGTCCGGCAATCTCGTGCCCTTAGCCTTAAAGGCCGAGGTGTAGTTTAAGTGTGTAGATCAGATTAGTAAATTTTTTACCTATTTTGAACCCGTTTAGATACAGACTTTGAAAAGCGTGTCTGAGACTCGAGATAAAAAAAATATACCATTAATACTGTTAGACTCATATTTTCATAAGTATTTCAAAAATATCAGTTTTATAATTTTTCGATAACTGGAAATATCTAATTTAACAATTATATTCGTATTTCATTACTACCGGTAATTAACTAGTCTTTTGTACTATTCACTACTATTCATTACACAATTTTACTATTCTTGTGAATCCTTATATTTTTAGATAATTATTTTATACATCATAGAAAATTCTGTTTTCAAAATTTAGTTTGTTTCAGGTTTTTACGGGATTAGTTTCTATTTAAGACCCAATACTAAAAATAAAATAAATTAATTTAATAGTTGAAAAATATTTGAAAATATTTTTATTTTCATAAAATAACTTTTTAGAATTTTTCGGGTTATAAAAATATCAATTATAGCCCATATTCGCATATTTTGATCATACCAATAACTTATTTGATAATTCACTAAAATAAATTAATTATATATCTTATTTTAATTATGAAAAATCTGCTACAAAAATTTGGATTTCTTTTTCTTTTTTTTCATTTTTATTTTATTTGTGAAGAAAGTACTCTTACAAACCATACCTTTAAGTATATCTTTCACACATCACTTTGTTTTCACTTCAATCTTTCTACACTTCACTCATCACTTCATGGCATATTTTTCTCCTCTTTTTGCTGCCTTTTTCCTTTGAAATACCCCAAAAATTGATTAAAGTAAAGATATTTCAATCCTTCTTTAAGAAGCCACACATACCATTAATTACACATTACAATTTCAAATTAGAAAACAACCAAATTCCTCTGCCTCTCTCCTTTATCTTTCATGACAGCTTTGGGGTTTGTATAGGTTTCCATTTATTTTTTTTCTATCTCATTTAAAGAGTCTTTAACTCGTTCTATCTTTCTTTCTTATTCACACATCAGACCTTTACCATTTCTTATACTTTCCTCTCTATTTTTCCTCTCTTTTTCTCTTCATTTGTTCTTGTTCTTGCAAGAACACTTGCTACCCCTATTCAATAAATGAGCTCCCATACATATTTCTTCAAGATCCTTTCGTAAAAATCTTGTCCAAAGATTCCATAGATGATACAGATAAAGTATAGTGAGAGTTTCATGCATCAAATGACCTTCCATAAGCTTAAAAGCTAAAGATGATGATGCCAAAATGAAACATTGTCACGGCCCAAAGGGTAACCAAAATGCGACAGTCCACCATACTTGATATTTAAACTTAAGAGTTTACATACCGGGTGTAAGGTAACTTGCACAATTTTTAGGATCACACTTTGAATCGAATAGTCTTATGAAGGCATATAATAGCATTAAGAATAGAAATCACAACAAGATAAACAAGTTAAGTCTTTACAAAAGTCAAGGAGACATACCTCCATAAAAAATAATAATAGAAGTCTATCCAGTCTAAAACCATATTGCAAACGTTAAGGTTTATGTTAAAGAGATTTTCCTAGAAGTCCACGCCTCTAGCTAGGTCCCGACCTCTTCAAAAGCTCCTTCATCCAAAAGCTAACCCTGTGAAAAGTATTCTCTAGGAACAACAAAAATAGGACACCACAACAAAACTATCGGGGTGTAAGCTACAGGCTTAGTGAGATCCATTTCTAAGTATTTAATACTCAACAACAGTATATAATAGACAAGTTATTAGCAACCATATGAAATGCACAAACACATGAGCATACAATACATAAGACCTTCTAGAAATCTTATGTTGAATGGATTTACACCCTCCATTCGGGGTTAGGTGTTTCAGGCCCATATGACCAACATTTAAATTCTTCTCACTTCTTATTGTGGTTGATACAGGTGCCCAGCCACCACATTTCAATTTTACTCTGGTTAATACAGGTGCCTACCCACACACATTTTCAATTCCAGCTTATATGCCATCATTCGAGTTTACAGGCCCCTCGTTGCCCAATTATTATGCCTTCTTCCCACAAAGGTATAATAACCTACGCAATGTGACTCACTACGTGATATGCATTTACAATTTATTCATATAATCGTGGCATGTTAATTAAGTAGATAAAGTACGATCATAGAGAATTTCAAACAATCCAAGTCTATACTAGCTCATACAATGATTTTTCAACAAGTCTCGTCTCGATATACTAATCATTCATTCAACCAAGATTAGATCACAAATCATCATAATTTTATCTTTTCCTACTTCTAATGCCACTATGATTATAAGCACATACATGAGCACAACTATTTAAGAAATGAACTCACTCGGCCATGGAGAGAAATCCACTAGTTGTAGTAGTCCTTGGAGAGTGGAAATCCGTCCTCCAAATCACCTAAGTACAAGGAATACCCAGAATGAGTATTTCTTATAAGGTTCTATTAACTTAACAATTCTATTTACTAAGTTCGTCAATTTTCACATAAGTTAGAGTCCTAACTTCAAATGACTATATCTAACTCATTTTAACTTGGAATTGAGCATATAATATACCGATTTCTATCTACGTCGAAATATATATCTATTTCTAACATTATTTCCAAGTTTTGAAAATAATTATGTCACGAAATAATCTGATCAGTTCTATCGGTCGAAAATTCCAATTCCGAAAAATAATTTCGTGAATATTTGCGATGTTCCTAGCGCATAGATCAACCATACATGCAATATTGATGATTTCCTATCTTGAATGACATGTTATGAACTTGATTCATACATGCTCTTGACCTTATTTACAAAAAGAAAATTTAAGAAACTTTTTATTTGTGAAACTCCATGACTATTCACTATCAAGAAAACTAGTTTCCTAACTTTGATCATCTTATTTGTTTTGGAGTTATTTCCTTAAGAAAATCAAATTATCCTTGTCTAAGTTGAGTCTTCATTATATCTATTACCTAAGCCTTCATTTCTACATAAAAAAATTGCATTTTACACTTTGTAAATATGTTTTCAAATAGGATTTATTCAAAAATCCGAATTTTTAGAAATTAAATTTTTGAACGATTCTTTTGGGAAAAACTTGTTTAATGCATCAAAATTTAAGACTTCAAGATACCTATTACTTAAGGACTCCATTTAATACATAAAACTTCTATTTTGAGCTTAGATGATAGGTGTTCTTATGGCCTTCATTCAAAATTACGAATTTCATATGTTGACTACTAACTCAAAATTTTCCATCTAGGTTCTACTTTTTGTTTTATACCTTAATCTCATTAAAACTCATTTCAACTTACAAAAATCACTACTTAAGGATTCCTATTACCTATACCCTTCATTTTTCACATCAAACATGAGTTTTAAAATTAATAAAAGGGTTTTTAAAATAGGGCTTTGAAATCATACGAATTTGTCTTTGAACATTTCAAACAAAAACTTTTCCTTTGTGAGTTCTTTGTTTTATTTGCCTAAGGATCTACCAACTACAACATTTATATACACAAAACAAAGCCTTTATGGGCATTAATGCATGGAAACATAATTTATCCATAAGATCATAAATGTCAAGCATGGTATAAGCATCTAAAAGCTAGATCTACTACTTATGATGTATGAAATGAAGTTTAAGAGCATGAACATGGGTTTTTATGCTAGATCTCTATTTTACTCTACTTCTACATGCATGAACATGAATATATTTCAACAAAAACTTAATCAAACACAAGATCTACTCTTGTGATGGCTTGATATTCATGGAGTAGCATTTTCTTGTCCCTAGCAAGTGCTCATGGGGACTTATAGTGAAAACACTCATGAATAATCTTGCCATTACAAGATTAAATGGTAGAGAGGCTTAAGAATCATCACCTAAGGTTGGATTTAGTGAAGAAATGAAGAAGAATGAAGCTTGTTGTGTGTGGGTGTGTTGGGGATAGGGGCTCACAGCAACAAGGGGAATGGAGAGAAGATTTTTGTGATTTTATAACAAATGAAGTAAAGTGAAGACTATTTATATTAAGTAAAATTAGGGTTTGTTTGTACTATAAAAAGAAATAAAATAAAGCAAATTGGAGTCAAAGAGGGGAGGGGGGGCACCGGTTCAAGTGTGAGGAAGAGAGGGAGAGATTTGAAATTGTTTTGTTCTGTAATTTATGTAATAAAAAGTATTAAATGTAATAATTTGTTAAGAGACAAAAATTCTTGGAAAAGAAAATATAATTGACTATTTGTAAGGTTGTAAGACTAGGGTATGGGTGTGCGTGTAGTAGGCTGTACTTGTGAATAGTAATAAATAGTAGACAAGACATTTGCTTTATCGATAGTAAAGAAAATGCGGAAAAATGGCTATAACTGTAATTTTTATAACCCAAAAAATTATAAAACGTATATTTTTGAAATCCTTATAAAATTTCGGTTCTAAAGAGTATTCCGTAATATTTTTCTGAATTCTTAGTTCCGGGGTTCGCTTTTCCGTAATGGAGCTCGGGAAGGCTTGGAATACAAAATTTTTCGAAATCAAAACTTTTCATGGTTTGAAATATACTTTAAAACAATAATCCACATTAAATTATTCTATAGAGGTTCTTTTAAATTGAAATCGAAGAAAAGCCGGATCTAGGGTTCCTAAGTTGTTCATACTAATCCTGTTTAGTATTTTGGTTTTCGATTTTCGAAATTTACTCAGTTACTAAGAAAACCGGGGTTTACAAACACTCCTCTTATCCATGATTATTCTGTTGTAATATTATTATTTTCTTGCTAAAAGTAGTTATATTTTATAGATCTAACTTTTTTGTAACTTTGATTATGTTTATGTTTAAATCTACGAGTTTATAGTTTACTACCATGGATTTCTTTTATATTTATGCTCATATTAAATGTAGATCTTGGTTTTGAACTCAAATAAAAATGGTGAAATTTGTATCTATGCAAGACCCACATTCAAAAACCACTTTCCAAATGTCAAAATGGAAGTTTTACTTGAAATAATGAAGGCTTAATGTATATATATCATCAAGGCTTCATTTTATATGGTTTAAAGATGATTTTCAAAGATTATTTTCCAAAACAAAACTCTATTTTTGGATCTAGAGAAAGGCATAACTTAAAAACATGTTTTCTAACTAAAAAATGAAGTTTTTATTCAAGATATGGAAGGCTCTTAAGATAGGATATGTAAAGGATGATTTTTTATAAATTTAGATGGATTTTATCAAAAGATATGTCCAAAAACAAATTTTGTAAATTCGGATCTCAATCAAGACCAATTTTGAAAATCCTTTTTTCAAACACCAAAATGAAGGATTTGTTTAAAAAATGAAAGGCTTATGGAATAGGTATCAATAGGAGATGTTTTTTATAAGTAAATGGTAGATCTACTAATAAAGATTCTCAAAATAGGAAGAGATTACAAAATATAAAATTTGAGTTTATCCTAAGCTTTTGTAAATTCGGATGGTTTTAAGACCATGACTTAAAAACCCTTTTATCAACTCCAAAACATGTGTTTTATATGAAAAATGAAGAGAATAGGTCATAGATATCATCAAGAAATGATTTTTATAAGTTTAGATGGGATTTGCTAAAAAAAATATGTAAAACAAGGAGTAGAAATTAAGTATGAAAATTTAAGTTGCTTGTCATTTTAAGAAATTCGTAATAATGGAGTAATGGCATGAAAACACTTATTTTCCAAACTCAAAATAGAAGTTTTATTAAAGAAATGAAGTCCTTAGTGGTTAGGTATGTTTGAGCCTTAATTTTCTAAGTATCAAATGAGTTTACTTAACGGAATCACCACAAAAATAATTTTTACGAAATTCGGATTTTGGGATGAACCATATTTAAAAACATGTTTACAAAGTGTAAAATGGAAATTTTTGTTGAAAAATAAAGTCCTTAAGGAATATACATGATAAAAGGCTTAATTTTAACAAGAATAAATATATTTTATCAAGGAATTTTTCTAAAAACAAGTGGGGCTTGTCAAGAATACAAGACTAGCCTTTCTAAGTTGATTTTTCATAAAGCCTTACAAGGAAAAAGTTTTTTAAAAATTTATTTTATTAAATATCATCAAGAACATGTACATATATATTTCATGAAATATCATTTATGTTAGTAACTTGCTCATATTGCATGTATGATTGCTTTGGATAGTAGAAACTTCATAAACTTTCACAAAATCAATTTTCTAAAATTGTTTTCACTACTGATCTAAACTGATTAGATCTTTTCGAAGCTTCAAAGTTTTCCAAACTTAAATATAATATTAGAATTAGATATATCTTTCAAAGTAGATTAAAATCGATATATAATTTTCTAAATTCGGAGTTAAAGCGACCAAGTTATGATCGTTTTAAGTTGAAATTCCCGCGTAAGACGAGAATTACAAATTTGATAGTTTGTATGAGAAAAAATGGATTAGTTAAGTGATGAAATACTTATTAAGGTATTTCTTCCTTTTTAGGTGACCCCGAAATCAATGATTCCCTACCTCCGGATTACTTTTACTAAGAGACCGGTGATCCAATGGTGAGTGAGTTTTTCTTTTATTTTGTTACCTTGTATGTACTTGTAATCATAGTGGCATTAAAATTAAGAAAAAGAGAAAATTGTGATGAGTTGTGATCCAATCTTGGTTGAATGAATGATAAGTATATCGAGACGAAACTTGTTATAAAAACATTGTATGAGCTAGTATAGACTTGGATTGTTTGAAATTCTCTATGATTGCACTTAACCTATATAATTAACATGCCACGATTATGTGAATAAATTGTACATGCATATCACATAGTGAGTCACATTGCATTAACTAGTATACCTTGGTGGTAAAAAGGTATATTAGCGAAGGCATAGGGGCTAGTGTTACATTAAGGATGCGAGATCGCTTAAGTTAATAGAAGTGGGGTAGGCACTTGAATCAACTATCTAAAACAACAGATGTTGTAAAAATAAGAGAAAGACATCGAGATTATGGTTGCATGACTTGTGGACCACCCCACTCAAGATTGGAATTATGGTTGCATGACTTATGGACCACCCCACTCAAGATTGGAATTATGGTTGCATGACTTATGAACCATCCTAACCCCGAATGGAGGGCGTAAATCCATTCACATATGGCTACTAGAAAATCATTTGCTTATATGCTCATGTGTTTGTTCATGCATAGCATATGGATGATTTATAACTTGCTTGTTATGGTACAAAATTAAGGGAATTCTCACTAAGCTAGTGTAGCTTATACCCCAATAGATGTTTGATTAAACAGGTTAACTCAAGAATACTACGTGGGGACTGAGATGGTTGGAGCGAGTATGACTTCGGGATTTCAGCAGGAAGTAAGATACTTGAAGATATTAGCTAGGTTTTGTGAATTCTCTTGTGATAATTTGTGCAGTGAAATCTATGGATGAATTGTAATTGGAGTATAGTGAATTTTTTTTCCTTTACATTGTTATTCAAGTTGTATCAATATAAAATGTATCACTCCGATATGTCTCTTACATGTGTTAGACGCCTTGTACATAGTATGGAAGCCTTCGCGTAACTGAGGCGGTCATTCCTAGGCTTTAGTATTATGTATAGTGGACTGCCACGTTTAGGATACCCTTCGGGGCGTGATAGTAGGAAGTTGTTAGGATGTTGGCAATTGCTATGCTTTGATGATTCTAGGTGGATAATTCGATCCTTGAGCAATCTGATTACTCCATGAAAAGTTTGGATGATTTTTCTAACCCGGGTTATAGGTATTGCTATATGGATTGTAATTACTAGCTTCTCCACTGAACTTGTTCATGTAATTTACTTACTCCATGCTTAGATTAACACTAGGAACATATGGTTCCCCACTTGAATAACCTACAAAGCTCTTAGGAATAACATCCTAAGGTAAACCATCCATGCGTGCTTGCATCCTGCTCATTTGAGCTATCAATGATGCCATTTGAGACTGAAGTTGAGAAACCGTCTCTGATTCATACATGGCAGTAGCTTGTTTAGGCCTGTTCTTTTTACTGTGCCAATTAAATGTATTTCTTGCCATGTCTTCTATCAACTCATAGGCATCAGGAGCACTATTTTTCGTGAGACAACCACCAGCCATAACATCTATCATAGTCTTTAACTAGTCACCAAGGGCAGTATAAAAAATTCTCACCCTATAATGTAAAGAAATGTCATGGTGGGGACAATGTTTGAGGAGTTCCTTAAACCTTTCCCACACTTCATAGAGTGATTCACCCTCATGCTGTCAAAAAGTGAATATCTCATTCCTGAGTTAAATTGTCTTATTGGAAGGAAAGAATTTCTCTAGAAACTTCCATGATACCTGGCCTCAATTTATCAAAGAGTGCGGGGGCACTGAATTTAACCAACTTCTGGCTTTATCCATCAAAGAAAAGGGAAATAATCTGAGGCGAATCGCATCATTAGCTACCCCAATACTCTAGATAGTGGTGCAAATATGTAGGAAACATGTCAGGTGGTCATGTGGATCCTCTGAAGCACCTCCTCCAAACTGATTTACTTGCACCATCTAGATTAAGGCAGGCTTCAATTCAAAGTTATTGGCTTGTATCTTAAGCTATACAATAGATGGTGCTACTCCTTCAACTGTGGGCATGAATAACTCGTACATGGGTCTATGTACTTCATTGCCAGCAACCTAATGGGATTTTTCTCATTAGCAACAACTTGATTTGATTATTTCCACTCCGATTTCCGTCAACTGCGGGATTTGGGTCATTTCCTCTTCCACTCCCATCCATGGCTTCTAAATTTGCGGAATTGACCCTTCTTTCTCTTAATCTCTGATGAAATGTTCGATCAATCTCTAGAGTAAAGCCTAAGTCTTCTAATGAAGAACTTCTTATCATCAACTACACAAGAAATCAATGAACAAAGTCAAATTAATATGTCCAATAAGAGAAAGAATCAAATTGAAAAATAAAATAAATAACTAAATTAGTAGATAGTAAGATTCTTCTAATATTACCGTGCCAGATCCCCGGCAACAGTACCAAAAACTTGATATGATCGTTTCAAAGTATAAAATTTATAAATCCAAATTAATTCCTACAATCAAATTAGGCAGTATACCTATCATAGTAGCATAGGATTAAATGGATATCGTCCCCAGGGATCTATTAAACAAGCACTAGAATCACCCTTTTTTCTACTATTTAGTCCAATCATATGAAAAAATGTCTAATCTTTAACTATTAATTATCTAAATTATCAACCCTATAATCAATTGTATTACTTTAACAAATTTTAAATCAATCATAAGACACAACCTTAATCTTGATCTACCCTAAACCCTAATTTTTATAATAAAAGATTGATTAATGTAATATTTATGCTTGACAATGCAAAATCACATAAATAAACCAATCACTCCCTCGAGTTAATCAATTCATAATCTCATATGAGATAATGGAGACCTTTCCCTCACTAACTCCAGAAGAGATTGCGTTTAAGATCAAGATTCTTAAATAAAGATGGAACTTTTATTGCAAAGATCAAGGTTTTCCTACCTCTAGGTAAAACATGTGATCCCTCTATTCATATAGATTTATCCTATTAGATGAAACATCTTTCTATCTAACAAGAATCGAACATTTAATCAATCTTTTACACAAATCAATCACAAGACAATTATAAAATATGAATAGATGTAAAGACATAAACTTTCATTAATCAAGAAACAATTCAGATCACATGGGTTTAAGGTTTCACAAGACTTGGGGTATAAAGATTTACTCCTCCGTAGATTTCACAATAAAAGAAATCGATCTAAAGGAGTAATCTATGAACATGATCAACAATAAACAATAAAACCATTTTGATTGTTGTCTTGTAATCTCCAATGAATTCCTAGCAATTTTCTCTCTCAAGTTCGTGCCTTTTTCTCTTCTAGGGTTTAGAAAAATATGTAAGGATGATAATTGATAAGTTGGGGTGGCTATTTATATGTTTTGAGCCACCATTGAAAGTGCCCTACCATGGACATGGTTGTGCTTGGGGTGGTGCACTCTAGAATTCCTCCATTTTCTTCTCAGATCAAGTTCTATCCTTTAACACTATCTTGAACACTTCTAAGACAATAGCTAGGGCATAATTTGGAATAGTTGCTGGTCATGTTTTGAAGCTCAACACTAGCATCTACATGGCCATGTTAAGCGTTATGTGCAATTGAAATTCAACCTTTTTGATCCTTTGTCAGATTTCTTCTCGTTTTTGCTCAAATCATCCTTAAACTTTTGAAATGTCTTTTCCAAACCCTGAAATCAAATATAAAGCAATTAAGTATCCTTTTCTTGATAGTGTCACTTAAAATCCATCAAAAATCATATCCAATAAGTATTAAAAATAACGGTCTTATAACACTTATCAATATACCACTTTCGAGGAAGCTGATTTAGGACATCACCTAGAAAATAAGGCATGTGCAAGAGGAGGTAAGTAGAAGAGCATTATAGGAAGTACAACAGGAGGCTAGCACATAGCATACTAGACGGGTACAAAGGCATCATGTGCAAGCCAACTAGGATGCTCAGGATATATTTTCTACTCCACTATAGCTTCGACTAAGTTGTTCGTGGAAGGTGCCAATGCGAAGCATGGTCAACATTCCTAGAGTGATATCGACATGGCATTATCCAAAGAATCATGGTAAGCTCATTTTATATCTAGTACATGTTTTCGTCAATAATGTATTATTTAATCTATTCATTAACACAGTCTATTTTTGTCAATATGCAACAAAAGTTCATGGCACCTCTTAATTGGAGGAAAATAGTGAGGTGGTGGGAGGCCCTAAATTTTTCAGCAAGTAAATCATACAATCAAAATTGATATTTACTCAAGGAGTACGTAATCTCAAAGGCTAGAGGAGAGGCAACTATGAGTAACCCTCTATAGGGATATGGGCACAAGGCGAATGAATGGAGGGATTTCGTCTGCTTCGTAGAGAGAGATTCGAATTACGTGATACTCATGTTTTTCAAACGATAGATTAAATGAGACCATTCCTAATCAATCTAAAAAAATATCTAATTATTTCTTTATTTTCTATAGAATCGATCTACTAGTTAACACAGAGAACCAAAAGGAGTAAAGGGTCTAGCACACCAGAGGGATTAACTCCATGATGTTCTATATGTTTACCAACATGAGTCGATAATATCCACTATAAGCTTCATTTCAACATAACATCATATTGCATGATTTTAAGTTACATATTTGTTTTCACCTGCATCTTGTTTTATATTTTGATGAATTCGTGCCTATAAAGAATTAATGGTAGACCCACATTAGAAAAAAGAATGGGCTGCCCATAAGTGAATGGCAGTCGCCCGAGGCCATTGCTAATTACATAATTCTATGTAATATTTACTTGTTCAATAATATATTTTTTTTGTATCTTCATAATTCTAACATAATTAATGGTCATCTTTTTGAAATTAGGCACAAATGGAGGAGCACAAGGCCTAAGAGGATGCTATTGCTATTGCGACAAGTCAGAATCCTATGAGTGATGTTGCTATCATGGAGGAAGTCTTGGGCTATAGGTTTAGCTATCAATGAGGCATGGGATATGGTGCACCAATCCCTAAGGAAAGGCATTCTTACATTGAACAGCTTCAGGACAAGACTCTTGTGAATTCAAATGGGGACATCAACGTATTAAGGCACAAGGTCGAACATATGGAGCGTTTGTGGGAGATGCATATGAGCTGATCTCTAATGCAATCGTTTGAGCAATACACACCATACTATTAACCTATACCCTACATGTGTGGCTTTGTTGGTGGCTCGACCCCGACTACTTGAGCCAACAATTCGTATCTTTTACCTCAACAGCTCTACCTTTATAGCCTTATTATGGCCAACATGGGATGTCTAGCTAGCCAGTTAGTTAGCATGGGATGTTGACTTAGCACCCTATCAGACAGTAGCAGGGGCATCCTAATGCATCAAGCTTTGCACCCTAGTCATCATCAGTATCAACCTTCCATTCTACTTCATAGTATCCCTAGTACGGTTCTTGCCCATTCCATGGTGCGGCTCCACCATCAAGTGTTGGATCAAGTCAAAATTATTACCCACTACTTTATGGATACCACTAGCCCCTACCTTCTATAGTTTTTGCCTCTGCATACCAGACAGTATGCAGTATTGGATTGACTTAAGTCTGGCAACATTAGTCAAATAGAGGTTGTTAGACTTTTGGTGGGTTCTATTATGTTTGTTTTGGTGTGATGTTGACTTTGCTATTTTTTATTTATAGATTTGCACTATTTTTTTTATGCAAACTGATCACTTGAGATCTCTGGTTTGAACTACTGTTTGTATGTTGGGACTTCTTATATATTTCGATATATGTATCTTTCCATATTTCTATCATACATTTTATGTAATTTGAAAAAAAAAATATACAATTTTTTCCATATATTGTAATGAGATTAAATAGTTAAATTTTTTAAAACATGAAAACTAATGATAAAAAATATATCAAATTTACTATGATAAAATGATAGAAAAACATGTACATAAGTATGTATTTTATTAAATATTAATATACAAAATTTTTAATATTTTTAATAAAAATGAATATTATTTACACATAAAATTTATTTTCACGATCTTATATATATAATTTGAAAATTATGAAAAAAAATATATCTACTATAATATATTATATATTTTGTTAAATATTAATACATAAAAAATTAAAAATTTGTTAACAAAAAGTAGAAATTATTTATTTAAGTAATTTATTATATGTGTATATATATAATTATTTTTAAAATTATTTTTTTTTATTGAGAGGAATTTTGCCTCTGAAACTAAGGCAAAATTCGCCTCATATATTAATATGTGAGGAGAATTTTGCCTTAGTTGCTAATCTAAGGTGAAATACCGCTTAATAAAAAAACTAAGAATTTTAAATTTTCCATGCCATATGATATGTGTTTAAAGACTTCACATTGTTTTGTTATGATATTATATTAATTTTATGTAAATTATTAAAGAAAATGATGCTTATTGGGTTAAAATGCCAATTTCAGGGATAAATGAAGATTTTGAGCTTAACGAAGACAATTAGACAAGTTAGGTAAGATTTTAATGAAGAAATAGGCAAGTGGAGGTATTATAACATGCATGACAATTCTACACAATCTATGCATAATGCTAGTGTAGGGGATGAAAAGTGACCAGCAAGCATTTTTAAATTACACAAGGAAACTACACAAGCCGTGTAATATGCTTACATGGAGGATGAAAAGTGGACAAAAGAAATACTTAAAGTACATAACCTATCTACACAGGTCGTGCTCGTAGTCGTGTTGCCCTTCAATCAAGCAATATCATCAGTTTTTATCCTACACGATCTTAAGTACGACCACGTAGGATAGTCATGCAAGAGTTGATTTATCATTTTCCTATAAATAGTGGTGTAAACCCCCAAATTTTTTGAATCGGTTTAAGCCTAAAACCCTAAATCGGAAGTCAACCAGAGCTCTAATAGTCAACAAAACCCTAATTAGACGTAATAGCTTAAGTCCGGCACTCCCGAATAAAAAACTCGGTGAGAATAACTAGAAGTTTAGAATGTAGAATAGTGCGGAATTATCTAAGGTAGCATAAAAAGATCAGATTAGTAAAACCGCAACTCGTCTTGAACCCGATCGGACACGGTTCTTGAAAAACGTGTCCGGGAGCCTGGAATAGTAAAAATACTCAGAATATACCATTAGACTCGTAAAAATATAAGGTATTCAAAAATCAATTTTGAAATTTTTCGATAAGTAAAAATAACAGATATCGCATTTATAAGTGTATTTTCTTTACTACCAGTACTTTATTAGTCACAGCTACTTTACATTACACTATTCATTACTATTCTACACTATTTTTTTCTCTCTATTTTTTTTTACACCTACTCTTACACACACCTTAACCTATAACATTTACTTTTTACCTTTCTCATAACTTTATTTCACATCTACTTTATTTATTACTTTATTTAATCCATAAAATAAAAAATAAAAAATAAAAACACTCCCCCCTCACTCCTCACTATGGCCGGCGCCCCCTCCCCCTTATGCATCCTCAATTTGTTTTAATTTTCTTTTATTTTAATCACACAAAAATCACTCCACATTTTTCTATAAATACCCCCTCCTCTTTTACTTCTTTCATACATTTACTACCCACAAATCCTATACAAAAACTCTCTCAAATTCTTCTCTCAAAACTCTCTCCAAATATCCTCCCAAAACTCTCTCAATTTATTCCAAAACAACTTTTACCTACAACAAAAATCCATAACCACATAACACTACCAAAGTTTACTTTAGGTAACCATCTCATATTATTTTCTTCTTCTCATGTCATGTAACTTTATATGACCATAGTGTGAGTTTCCAAAGACTAAATGTTATGAAAGCTACATTATGTTCATGTATTGTTTTTGTTCATGAAAATTTATTTATGTTCATGTTATTACTTTTGTTCATATTATTGTTACTATATCTAAGTATTATTATCTATATATATGTACATATTCTTTAGAGCATATAAGCTCATATTGCAATTTATTTATTTTATGCAATATAATTAATTTATTTATTCCATCGCAATTTATTTATTCCTTGTTATTTTAAGACTAATCTCTAGTCTTAGACTTGTCCTAATCAAGTCAAAATAAATTTTCTTTCTTTCATTTTATTTTTATTTTAGGACTAGTCTACTTCTTAGTCCCGGGAGCCTTGATAAAAGCTAAGACTCCCAATAGTTGACTTTATTATTTATGTTACTTGCTATTATTTTCTCATAATTCATGTTCATTTAAAGTGTTGTCCAAAGTTTCAAGTTCTAAAAAAAAAAATAGTTGACAAAAATGGAGATTTTGACACTTATAAATAAGTTTATGCAAAGTATAAGATCTATGGTTATCGCTTTACAAAAAGAACCCACTAAGATTTTAGAAACTATTTTTACTATAAAAAGCTTCTTAAAACACTTATTATCTAACTTTGTTTTTATAATGGAAATAAATTTTTATGCAAGGATAATTTCTATGAAAAACATAATATGAGAAAAGGATGAGGAATTTTCAAATAAAAGATTTTTGCAAACAAATAGACAAGAAATTTGTATAGGAAAAATAGTATTAATATAGAAACATAGAAAGAAGAAAAGTTATTTTCAAAAAGTTACTTGGAAATATATATACATAAGTCAACATAAAACTTCTTTGGAAAACAAAGAAAACAAATATTCATTTTAAGAGACCTACAAAATTGAATTCTTGTAAACTATATTTTTCTAAAAACTCCAAAACCGACATGACTTTACTTGAGCAACATGAATGGACAACAAACACTTGAGCATGAATAAATATGAGCTAAGTAACCATAAAAAGGGAATTTTTCAACTATATAGATAACTAAGTATCTATCAAACAAATTTTGATTGATTGAACCAAAGTTGTTTTTGAATTAGAAAATCCGTAGTGAATTTTGTCGTCACTGTTTCAGAGCCTATATGACCTTGTTTGTTAAAAATAATTTTAGAAATGGGTAGATCTTTTCTAGTAGGTAGAAATTGGTATATTACATGTACGATTCCGAGTTAAAATGACCAAGTTATGGCCATTTTAAGTTGGAACTTTCCTTTATACGAACTTTAATGTTCTTTTGACATTGTCTTGTCAAAATTCAATAAAATCATCAAGAAATACTCATTGTGGATATTTTCTTTGGCTAGGTGACTCCGAGGAAGGATACTTTTATCCCGAAGATTATTTCGATTAAGTGGAGTGTGTGAGCGACTCATTCGTATAAGAAGAATAGTCAACATGGCATCGTGAGTTTATTTCCTTTAAATGCTATTCTTGTTGTGCTTGTAAATTAGTTGCATTAGAGTCAGGAAAAGATAAATGGATATGTATGTGAATTAATTCTTTGAAAGAATCCTAAGAATATCGAGGCCATAATTGATTTAAATGATTGTTTTAGTATAACACTTGTTTTGTATGAAATTCTTTGATCGCCTTAAATTTGATAATAATAATATTATGATGTCATAAATAAATGGATTCATATATACCATGAAGTGAGCCACATTGCATTTGGGTTATTATCCTTGGGTGAGAAGGATAATAAGCTCATGTCGAAAGCAACACTTGGCGGAGGATCCGAAAACGATTGCTTGGTGGCGTTATGGAAAAAGGAAATGCTTAGCGGAAGATCCGAAAGTAAGGCTCGATTCAAGTAGACTTCACATGCTTGGCGACATTGGTCGAAAGCAAAAACAATCTTTTTAACTAAAACTACTTGTTTCGAGGTTATGAATCACCAAACCCCGAATGGAAGGCGCAAATCCATTCAACATATAGTTCCCGGAAAACTATATGCCTTGTTTGCCCATGTGTATGTTGCATCTCATTTGTTTGATTAAATAACTTGTTTGAAATTTTGTTACAAGAAGTTATTTATGAAAATAATTCTCACTAAGCCTATAGTTTATACCCCCATAGATATCTTTTGCAGTTTCCCTATTTATGGTTAAGGCCACGAGGACCCTGCGGTCAATTAATTTCTTTTTGATAAAGGAAATTTTAGATGAAGTGTAGTATTAGTAATGATGTACAAATATTCTTGTAATAGATTAGTGATCAAGGGAAATGTCCCTAAGTTGTAAAGATCGTTGTTATAAGTAATTGAATATTATGAATCCTCTTTTCTTAATATGTTATTATATCTTCTTAAGCTTCATAATTCCAAGTATGGTCCTCTAAAATTGTGAGAGCACGCCTTACACTTAATATCAAAGCTTTTGGGAGTAGCTAAGGTTTTCATACTTAAGCTTTAATATTGAGTGTGGCAGAGTGTTATGTCTAGGGTACCCCTTGGGGCATTAGGGGTGTTCATGGACCGACTAATCGGTCCGTGGCCTTATTTTTTGAACCTAACCGTAATTATCGGTTTTTAAATATCCCGATCCTTAACCGGTCCATTATAAACGGTTAACCGTTTTATTCGGTTAATTTATTCGGTTTTGGTTTTTAACCATTTAACGTAATGGTTTCAACAATCATCAAATTGATAATTTCAAAAAACCTTTTTTTAGCCTTTATCATAAAGTTTTTCTTTAAATTATTATATATATTACTAGAGCTAAAAAAAAAAAGAAAATGAAATTAAGGAAAAGGGGAAAAATGAACCTTTGAATGTATCATTATCAATAAAATCAAACTAAATCAATTACCAAATTAACTCCATTAATCATAGGATAATAGTATTTTAATCGAAATTCAAGGAATATTAACATAGGTAAATTATATGTATATGAAAATCATATGTATATATATAAAAAAATAATTATTTGTATATGTAAATTATATATATAATATATTTATAAATACTGAAACGATTAACCGTTAACCATCGGTTTTTTGTGGTTATAAACCGAAATCGAAACCGAAAACCGAAAAAAATAAAAACCGTAATCCTAAACCGAAACCAATGGACCGGTTAACCGTATTTTTCGGATTGGTTTTACGGTTTCGGTTCGGTTTTTCGGTTTCATCGGTTTTTTTGTACACCCTTATGGGGCATGACAAGTGGCCTTGACTCGCCATTTGATCGATCTAACATTCTTGAACCTTTTTATGAGCCTTAGAGAGAAAAATATGTGCTTTCAAGTGGAGATATGCTAAAGCTTACTAGACATCACAAAACTTCATCATTAAGAGTTGTAATTATGATTTCTATCTATTTCTCCTTGTTTTGTCATTGTAATCACATCTATACCGAAAAATAGATTTTTATACCTTAGGTCTTGAGGATCCCTAACCCTAATGTAGAGATTGGATTATTTCGTTAATGAAAGTTTATGTTCCTTGAGTTTATTTATACAATTTTTATTGATCTTATTATTAATTTTTTGCCATAATTGATTGCATGTTGGATTTCTTTTAGATAGAAAGAGATTTCATCTATTGTAATACATCTACATGAATAGAGAGGTTTAAATGTGGATCTAGACATAGATTGCATGAATTTTCTACATAAAGATTTGTTCTTTCTAAGGGATCATGAACTCTAATACAATTCAATATGCATCTAGTGATGAAAGAAATTTCCATTAGACATACAGGGTTAAAATTCAATTGTTTCAAGAGAGAGAGAGATTGATGAAACTACGGATTCCTATAGTTCAAGATCTTAAACAACCCATTAATAAATGTTTTAAAAGGAATTGGAAATAAGGTTAGTAAAGAATCAAGATTAGGGATATGTTTTTTTATTGATATATATTTTCAAAAGCTTGATATCATTGTTTTAGCGTTAGTTAATTAAGGAGCTATTATTTTTATTCCTATCATTTGATTTAGATTAGCTAAATAGAAGACTTAAGGTGAGTACTAGTAATTATAGGTCCTGGTGGAACGACTCCTGTGCTTACATCAGTACTACAATCGATAGGTATGCTTGCCTAGGATTAGTCACATAGTAAGAATAGGATTTTAATTTCAATTTGAGTGTTTGTGATTGAAAAGTCCACATCAAGGTTTTTGAGCTGTTACTGGGGACCAAGCAATATTAGGAATGCCTGAAATCTAATGATTTAGTTATCTTCTTTTTATTTTATGATTATTCTTTCTTTCTTTCTCTTTCTTGATAAAAATTTAACTCCACTTACTTTCTTGTAAGTGCATGACAAGAAGCTCATTTGCAAGACTTCTTGATTTAAATCCTGAGATTGATAGAACATTCCATAGAAAATTAAGAGATAGTGCAAGAGACATCGCAAGGAGGTTAATATTTGAGGATCAAGCACTGAACACAATGGATGACATCAATGAAGATGCTTCAAAGACCAACTTGGACTATACTAGACCGACTCTAGATGAAATCGGCCCAACTCTGGTAAAACTACCATTATAGCAAATAATTTTGAAATCAAGAGTGTTATTATTTAATTACTACAACAGTATTGCCAATTCAATGGATTGACAAATGAAGATCCACACGCTTATAGAAAAATTTTCTTGGAGATATGTGAGATGTTTAAAAACAATGGAGTAACTAATGATGCAATCAGAATGCACTTATTCCCTTTCTCATTGAGGGGACGAATGAAGGCATGGTTATCATCATTGGGGCCAATCACTATCATGACTTGGAAGGATATGGTTGAATAGTTCTGGGACAATTATTTTCCACCATCCAAGACTACAAAATCGAGGAATGACATCTCATCATTTATATAGTAAGACTCTGAGATAGAATACAAGGCAGAGATGGAAAGATCTTTTGAGAAAGTATCCACGTCATCATATGCCTAATTGGAAGTAGGTATAGATATTTTATAATGGTCTCAATATTGATACCCACTAACTAGTGGATGCCATAGCTGGAGGTACATTGAATACGAAGACAAGAAATGGCATTAAACAACTATTAGTGAGATAATAATAGAGGAAATCAGAAAGTGGTTGGAATGTATGAAGTGGATATGATGACTACCTTACTAGTGAAAATGGATGCCTTGAGTAAGCAGGTGATGGAGTCGAAGAACCAACCATCACCTCAATTATAATATGGGAATTATTATGATGAGAACTTTTATCTTGAGGCTCTTCAGCAAGTTGACCATGTAGGCAATCAAGGCAGATATCAGAACAATCCTTATAGTAACACATATAATCCAGGATGGAAAAATCATCCCAGTTTCTCCTACGCCAATAACCAGATTGTGTAGAGAGCAAATTACCCAGCACATGGATTCTAGAAACCATAATTGCCACCTCCTCAGCAACTTTCCTAGCTTTCAGTGCCTCAACAACTTCCATAACTTCTGCCTCCTCCACAAGAGAAGAAACCCAATATGGAAGAACCAATAACACAATTTATTCATAATTCTAAAGCCTGCCACATGAACCAAGAAGCCTCCATTCATACTAGAAAACCAGATTGGCCAACTTGCCAAGATATTATCTAAGAGGCAACCTAGTTCACTTCCCAGTAATATTAAGTCAAATCCTAAAGAATAGGTAAATGCAATAACCCTCTTAAGTGGAAATGATCTACAATCTAACCAACAAGGAGAAGTTATTCTAAAGAAAAGAAAGATGCCTAAGGAAGAAGAGGTGCAAACAAGGAATGAGCAACCTCCTAAAGTGCAAGCATATAAGCCACAGATATTGTATCTAACATCTATTACAACACTAAACAATCTAATAAGTTGCTAGAACCTTTCAAAACATTACATGTCAACTTACCACTTATTAAAACCTTATCACAAATGCCCGAACTTGCAAAATTTTTAGAGGAGACATTCTCTAATAAAAGAAGATTAGAAGAGTTATCTACAGCAATGGTTGGAGCCAAATGTTCAGTGATTCTTCAAAATATACTACCAACAAAGCTTAAGGATCGGGGAAGTTTCACAATCCTATGCTTGATTGGGGAATTGTATGAAGAGATAGCTTGGCAAACCTAAAGGTAAACATCAATTTGATGCCATATTTGTTCTTCAAATGGTAGGGTTTAGGTGAGCTTTGTTCTACCTGAATGAGTTTACAATTGGTAGATCGTGTAGTGAAACTCCCTAGAGGGATTATCAAGAATGTGCTTATAAAGGTGGGAGATTTTATATTCCCAATAGATTTTGTAATTCTCGACATGGATGAAGATGGGGAGGTGCCATTAATTCTAGAAAGGCCATTCTTGTGTATTGTTGGAGCTATAATTGATGTAGGGGATGGTAAGTTAACCCTCAGAGTTAGAGAAGTTGAGTTGACAGTAAAGGTCCTTGTGGTACTCAAACAGTCTCTGGATTCTAATGATTACTATTTTCTATTGATACTATTGATGTCTCTGTTTCGAATTGTGTGTAGAAATACCTTGAAGTCGAATTAGACTATGAGAGAGAAAGAGAAGTGTGAGAACCCTAAGTTGCAAGATGTTGTAGCTCAAACAGGAACTATTGATAGGATTTTAATTAAAATTAGGTTAAGGAGATATCTATAAGTTTTAAGGTGCAGTTAAAATTGTTTATCAAAGAATTGCCAATTTGAGCTGAATTTGAAGGACATTGAACTAAAGACATTTAACAAAGCACTTCATGGGAGCCATCCCATATTAGGCATAGGCTTTCATAGCTTCTCTTGAAATCTTTTAGCTATCTAGCATAAACTTCTATTGGGTTCTCATCTACGTGACTTGCTACTGTGAAATTGCTCCACTTGCATGACTTTCTCACTATGTAATTATGTTAACAATCTCAAACCAGAGAAGTCCCAGTTTCTTTTCTTTTTATTTTCTTTCTTTTTGTTCCTTCTTAGGCTTTATCTACATTACTAGACAGTGAGGGCAATGTCTTATTCTAAGTGTAGGGAAGGGATAGTGTAGAGAGATTAAGTTAAGTGCTCTTGTTTTATACTTTAATGAATTATGCACTTGTATTCGAAAATCCCCCACTTGTGATATGATTTGTGAAGAATTTTAAAATCCTAAAATTATACTGATTAGTTCTTTATTAAGTTTAGCATTCAAGAATTGAAAGCAACTATGTGTTTTATTTACTTACTTTAAATTTAGCATGCCTGGTTGAAAATTGATGCTGAAATCTTGATGAGACAAACTTACTTGCTATTTAATGATGGAATTTAGAGTTTAAAAGTGGATCAAAGTCCTTAGCAAAAGTTAATTGATTATGTTCCTAAGCTTATTAGGTTGTATATTTTCTTTTAAAAAATTTAGAGAGCTCATTTAATCTCTAATGAAATGGTTTATAAAGTTTATCACTTGGTAATTCTTCTTACAACCATCTCTTTGAAAATCTTTTGATTAGTTGATGTGCTTAATTGATAATATAAAAATCTTAGTTAGTATAGGCAAGCTTTGGTCCCTTAAAAGAATGAAGTATGACCCCACTACTAACAAAAGTTGAAAAAAAAAATAATAGAGAAGGAAAGAGCTCAAAAGAAATAGGCAAAAACCCGTCCAGAGGAAAATGAGAAGATGAAGGCAAAAACCTTCCCCTCTAAATATTTTTGAAAAGAGAGTTGAAACTTTTTTAAGAGATTTAAGGAGGAAGATCTAAGGGGAACATTGGTGCAAAATACTTTCACCTTTGATTAGTATACTTAGAGAATTAATGGAAGGAATTACATACTCTTAAATAGGTGATTGAAGTGTAATTAGGTCTCTTTTGCTTTGCTTGACTTTGTGTTTACTTTGTAACTTTAGTATGTTAAGTATAAATATAGTAAGTTTAAGCCAAAGGCAGAAACGTTTGTAGTTGCTACAATCTAAATGAAAATTTGAATGCTATTAGGTGATTTGAACTTCCATTGAACTTTCGAGTGTGATTAATGATGGATTTCTTTGTTCTTAATTATTTACTTAAGGACAAGAAAATGGCTAAGTGTGAGGAAGTTTGATAAGTATCTAAATATCTTCATTTTTCACATTATTTTGATATGATATTATATTGATTTTATGTGAATTATTAAAGAAAAAGCATACTTATTAGGTTAAAATTTCAATTTCAGGGATAAATGAAGATTTTGAGCTCAATAAAAACAACCGGATGAGTTAAGTAAGATTTTAATGAAGAAATAGCCAAATGGAGGATTACAACATGCATGAAAATTCTACACAAGCTATGTAGAATGCAAGCGTAGAGGATGAAAATTGACCATCAAATGTTTTTCAAGTACATAAGAAAACTATACAAGTGGTGCAGTATGCTTATGTAGAGCATGAAAAGCACTTATTAAAGTACACGACCTGTCTATGCAGGCCATACTCGCGGTCATGTTGCCTTTTAGTCAAGTAATATCATCAGTTTTTCCTACGCAGTCTTGAGTACGGCCATGTAGGATGGTCATGCAAGAGTTGTTTTATCATTTTCTTATAAATAGTGGCCTTAACTCATCATTTGATCGATCTAACATTCTTGATCCTTTTTACGAGCCTTAGAGAGAAAAATAGGTGCTTTCAAGTAGAGATATGCTAGTGCTTACTGAAAATCACAAGACTTCATCCTTAAGGGTTGTAATTCTGATTTCTATCTATTTCTTCTTGTTTTGTCATTGTAATCACATCTATACAGAAAAATAGATTTCTATGCCTTAGGTTTTAAAGATCCTTGACCCTAATGTAGAGATTAGATTATTTCATTAATGGAAGTTTATGTTTCTTGACTCTTATTATTCTTGTGATTAATTTGTAGCCATAATTGATTGCTTGTTTGATTTCTTTTAGATAGAAAGAGATTCCATCTAATAAAATAGATCTATATGAATACAGAGGTTCCAATGTGGATGTAAACGTAGACTGCATGAATTTTTTGTATAAAGATTTGTTCTTTCTAAGAAATCATAAACTCTAATACAATTCTATAAGTATCTAGTGATGAAAAAAATTTTCATTAGACATATAGGGTTAAAATTCAATTGTCGAGAGAGAGAGATTGGCGAAACTAAGGATTCATGCAGTTTAAGAACTTAAAGCAAACCATTAATGAATGTTTTATAAGGAATTGGAAACAAAATTAGTGGTGAATCAAGATTAGGGATATGTTTTGTGATTGATATGTACTTTCAAAAGTCTGATATCATTTGTTCTAGGGTAACTTAATTAAGTAGTTATTAATTCTTATTCCTATCGTTCGATTTTGATCAGCTAAATAGTAGACTTAAGGTGAGTACTAGTAATTACAGGTCCTAGTGGAATGACCCATCTGCTTATACCGGTACTACAATTGATAGGTACGTTGGCCTAGGTTAGTCGCACAGTAAGAATAGGGTTTTAATTTAATTTAAGTGTTTGCGATTGAAAATTCTACATCACCAGAATAAAAGCTTGATGGGTTTTAACTTCAACTGAGGCGAATTAGATGTCCATTAGAAGCGAATTTCTCCTCAATTTAGACAATATATAGGCAACCTTTACCTCTTTTCTTCCCTATATATTCGTTACCTGTGGCTCTTTGTTTTTTTTCATTTAACTCATGTTTCATATTTTTGTTCATCTTCCTCCATAATCTCTCTCCATCTCAGGTGCAAATTCTTCCATCTACAAAAATTGTTTCATTGTTTTTCTTGCTATTATTTAAGTTTATGATGTATATTAATCTTGTGTTTTATATGATCTTTTAGGTATTTATTGACATATGATCAATATATTAGTACATATTAATGGTAAGAACATATTATTTCAATAGTAATCTTCATTTCATGTTATTTATATGATAAATAATTTCTATCACTAATATTAATAATTTCATATTATTTTGACAGGTATTGGAATTAAAACACGAAATTACTATATGTTACATGTATTATGGTTCATAATTAGCTTATAATAATTTTATTGTAAACCCTAATTTTTAGTGTAATAATCAAGTTCAAACCCTAAACTGGAAGTCAACCGGAAAACCTAAGTCAACAAATTTCTAGGAAAGTTTGGATCTGGTAATTTCGTATTCCTAAACCGAGGAGTCGAAATATGAGTAAAGGGTGTAGTTTGGTTCATAATAATACTAGGACGCTTTAAAGGTAAGATTAACGAATTTTCGATCTATTTCGAACCCGGTTGAGTACAGACCTTGAAAAGCATGTCCTAAGGCTCGAAATATTAAATATATGATATTAGTACTATTAGACTCATAATTTCATAATATTTCTAAATATATCAGTTATATAATTTTTCGAGTTATAAAAGTTACAGTTATAACCTTTTATCGTATTTTCATTACTACCGGTACTTTAAATGTCTAATCTACTTTTTGAATTCTTCTACACTATTCATTAGTACAACTACCCATAATCTATTTCTTACATCCTTACACCCTACTCTTACAATTACATCATTTTTCTTACAATTTACTTTTCCAATATAACTTTATTACTTAAATTACTTAATTAATTTTGAATCTTACACAACACAACATAAACAAACCCTCTCTCTCTTCCTCTTAAAAACCGGCGTAACTCCCCTCCCATTTCCTCTCTCAAATTGTTTTCTTTAATTCCTTTTATTATAATAAACCCTAATCCATTTCCCTATATAAAACTCCTTATGCCCCCTTCATTTCACTTTCTTTCTTTCTTTCTTTCTTTTCTTTACTAGAAAATTGTTGCAAAACTCTCTCTCCCTCTCCTTTTCAAACCGTGAACTCCCCCTCCCTCTATACACACACACACTTTGTTTTTCTTTCAAAGTTTCTTACTCCACAAAACCAATAGGTAATAGATCTATACCTTAGTATCTTAAAAACATGTAATGGCAAGTTCATGTATGTGTGATTCTACATGAAAATGCCCATGAGCTTCAAGCTAGGGATGTGGAAACACTTGAACATGAGATCCTTGCCATCACAATGTTTTAGATCTTGTTATTTGAGATATTTTGCTATTATCTTGTTTTACTATTAAGTTATGTTATTATTATTAATGATTTGTGCATATATTCATCATCTATTCATATTCACATAACCATCTTAGTGTTCATGCATTTGTGATTAGTATGGTAATTTAGATCTAGTTATTTTAAGTTCATACATGCATTAGAACTTTGTTTTATGTTCATAAACAACTTGTAATAGATTGATGATAGTAGGAAAGTATTAGAAAGCTCAAGATCTATTTTAGTTTCAACAAAAATCATATTTGAAAATTCGGATAAAAAAGAACCATATGTAGAAAACCTATTTTTCAACTTCAAAATGTGTATTTTACCTTAAAAATGAAGGGCTTAGGGATTAAATATCATAAATGAATGATCTTGATGAGGAAATCTTAGATCTATTAAAAATATTTTCAAAACAAGGGCATGATTGCAAAAGTTATAATTCAATCTCAATACCAAATATTAAATTCGTAATAAATGAAGCTTGAAATGTAAACACCCATTTTTCAACTCCAAAACAAGATTTTTATTAAAGAAATGGAAGCCTTAAGGGGTAGGTTTGATTAGGAAATGATTTTTGAAAGACTAAATGAGTTTTACAAAGAAAACAATCTCAAATGAAATTTTCAAAATTCGGATTCAAAATAACCATTATTTAAATACCTATTTCCAAAAGCCCAAATAATGATGTTTATAAAAAAAAAAAAATGGAAGTCCTAGGGGATACATGTAATAAAGACCAAATTTTAACAAAGATAAGAGAGGTTTATCAAGATATTATCTTAGAACAAGGAATGGTTTCCAAGAATAGATTTAAACAATGTTTTTATTCTCTAAAGCTTTGTAAAATTCGTAATTAGAAAAGCCACCTATTAGAACACCTATTTTCTAACCCCAAAATGAAAGTTTTTATTAAAATAACGAAGTTGATGGCTATATAGGTCATCAAGGTTGAGTTTTGATGAAAGCAAATGTGATTTTCCAAGAAAGAAAACCACATTTCTTAAGTCTAGTAAATTTCAAAAGTTTTGCAAAGTAAAAGTTTTTTTTTTAAAAAAAGAATTCTTGATACTATAATATTAAGGATATGCATATAGATAGTTCATTTCATGACCTTCATGATAATAGCTTGTAGGTATTGCATATATACATGATGCACTTATAGAGACAAAGTAAGAAAAGTAAGGTCACATACTTCTTATTTGATAGTATCTAAGTACATGAGAAATTGGAAATTCCCAACATTCATGAATCATGCATGTGATTGAGTTATATATGTATAAGTCTTATAAGATATAACGATAGCTAAGTATCTATCTGTCGAGCTTGGATTTTTCCACTATCTGGTTCATTTCTCCTAACCCGATTCACATTAAACCCGAACCCATTTAACATGAATCCTCGACTAGGGGTTAAAAGAAATTTTAATTTTTGAAAACTTTTTAGAGTCGCCACCCGATATAAATCGGGAAAAAATAAAAGCTAGGATCAATGGGTCGGTTGATCCTAACTTAGCTACTAGTCTGCGAAAATTTGATTTAAAAACCAAACTTTTAAAACCAGATATCATGAATTCGGGGGCTAACCTATTAAAACCAAATGGTTACCACTTTTGGAATTTTAAATTTATAATCTATCCTTTATATGCTCAAAAATTCAAATAAAAATATTTACAAGTCATATTTTTTGTTTTTCTTTTTTAGAATATGAATATCAACAAACATCTTATATTTACAAAATATTTATTCACAATATTATAAAAAAAAAAACAAAAACATTTTTTCATTTTTTAATGTCGTCCCATAGGTGCCTACGTACTCGCTAATCGAGATCAGACAAAACGTAGTTCTTTTTGATTTTATAAAATTTTTAATTTGTTTGTATTTTTTTATTTTGGAAACCCGCCAAGTTTAAGTTTTTAATCAATTTTTATTTTGGAAATTCCTAAAGAAATCTAATTTTTATGTTTTTGTTTTTGAAAATTCCTAAAAGATACTAATTTTGAAAAAAAAATTGTTTATTGTTTTTGTTAATTTAGAAAATAACTAAATGATATTTATATAAGCTAAGAAAACCCTTTTTTTTTAATAACAATATATACTAGATATATATAATATATATGTAGAAAAAGGTAAAAAGAATTTCTGTTGATTTTTCAAATTTTCTCATTTTTAGTATTAAAAAAATTTACAAAGGTGAGTTGCTAAATAATAGATTATTAATACCACAAGCATGCATCAAACATATATTATAAAAAAAACTTAAAAGATAATATTCCTAAGATTATTTTTTTTTTATGGTTTATATTCAAACTTATCCTAGAAAATTTATTTTATTAATATACACAAACATGCACAAATATAAGTTTATTGATTTTTATTTTTAATTTTTATCTTTTTAACCAAAAATCATATTAAAACTATACCCTAAATTTATTTATTTAATAAAATTGTAGTATGCATCCCAAATATGTATTTTTTTTTTATTTTCATATCTATAAATATATTTTTTTATTTTCTATTCAATTTTCTTTTTTCATTTTACCATTTTCTATTTTTTTTAATGCATCTAATAATAATAATACTACTAACTAACTAAAAAAAAAAACATTGAACCTTTTGAATTGGTTTCCGAAAGGCTGTTGGGTTGATCTGATGGTGGTGGTTTGAGTTGACGGTGGTTGTGGCTAGGGACGGTGGCTGGAGCAGCAGTGGCTGGTGGTGGTTGCTAGCGACGGTCGGAGCTGGATGTTGATCGAAGCGGCTGTGGTTGGAACGGAAGTGGCTGGTGCAGCAGTGGCTGTGGTCTGAGTTGAGTGGTGGTCGGAGATGAATGGTTGGAGTGGTGGTCGGAGATGAATGGTTGGAGTGGTGGTCCTGGGTTCCTTTGATTCTTCCTCTCTTTTTTTATTTTGTTTTCTTTCGTTTTTTTTATCTTTTTTTTTCTCTTCTGTTCGAAATTTTTTTTTTCGGATCTGGATCTTCTGTCTTGAGGAGGATCGGGGTTGTGGTTTATATAGAGCTGGAGGGGAAGTGAAACGGATCACGACCATTAATGGCCGTTACAAAACTTGAATTCGGCCGTTAATGGCCGTCGGTTACAAAACTTGAATTCGGCCGTTAATGGCCGTCGGTTACAAAACTTGAATATGGCCGTTACAAAACTTGAATTCGGCCGTTAATAGCCGTCGGTTACAAAACTTGAATTCGGCCGTTAATGGCCGTCGGTTACAAAACTTGAATTCGACAATTAATGGCCGTCCGTTACGAATTGATTCGAAGGATCGGGAGTTACAAAATTGCCAACATAAATTCGTTTTAAAGCACATTTAAAGTAAATAAGTGTCTTTTGATCTTCCTCTTTCTTTTTTCGATTTTTTAAACTTCTAAAAACTTATTTACTAAAGATGGGGTTTATTATTATTTTTTTTTTTTTAGATTTCTTAATTTTCAAATTTTTATATTCTTTTCCAATTTTGTAATTTTTTTATTTTTATAATTTTCAATTTTTATTGTATTTTCTACCTTTTTTATTATTTTTATGATTTTTTAATTATTATTCTTTTTTATTTTCAAAAAGGGGGCAAAAATGAGGTGTTGACACTATCAAAGCTTTAATATGATGTTTGTTTTGAGGTTAGAAGTTGAATTGTGGAATGAGAAATTCGTGTAGTATTCTATACCCTATTGTTCATAGACCAACCAACCTCATTTGTTGAATATAACTCTAGAAATAGATAGGTCTCTCCGAATAGATATAAATCAGTATATAATATCCAAAATTCCTAGTTAAAATGACCAAGTTATGGCTGTTTTAAGTTGGAATTTCCTCTTAGATGATATTTGACGAACTTGATAGAATAGAATTTATAAGTTCATTCAAACTTCATAAAGATACTCATTAGCGTTATTTCTTTTGAGTAGGAGACTTAGGAGACGGACTAGACCTTCTCGAGGATAATTACGACTAAGTGAATTTCCACGCCATGGCAAAGTGCGTTCATTTCTTAAATAGTTGTGCTCATGTATATGCTTGTAATCGTAGTGGCATTAGAATTAGGAAAAGATAAAATGGTGATGAGTTGTGATCTAATCTTGGTTAAAGGAATGATAAGTATATCGAGACAAGACTTGTTGTAAAATCATTGTATGAGCTAGTATAGACTTGGATTGTCTGAAATTCTCTATGATCGCACTTAATCTACATAATTAACATACCACGATTATATGAATAAACTGTACATGCATATCACGTAGTAAGTCATATTGCATTAGCTAGTATACCTTTAGTGGGACAAAGGTATATTAGCAGAGGCGTGGAGGCCAGTGTTAACATTAAGGATGCTAGATTGCTTAAGTTAACGGAAGTGGGGTAGGCACTTGAAACTACCACATAAAACAACGGATGTTGTATAACTAAGAGAAAGAGATAGGGATTATGGTTGCATGACTTATGGACCACCCCACTCAAGATTAGAATTATGGTTGCCTGACTTATGGACCACCCCAACCCCTAATGGAGGGCGAAAATCCATTCACATATGGCTATCAGAAAGTCATATGCTTGTATGCTCATCTGCTTGTGCATTGCATATGGTTGTTAATAACTTGTCTATTATATACTGTTGTTGAGTATTAAATATTTGGAAATGAATCTCACTAAGTATGTAAGCTTATACTCCAATAGTTTCCTGTTGCAGTATGAATATTTATAGCTATCTCTGAGAAGCCACTTTTCTTAGGTACAGCTTTTGGACTCTAAGGAGCTTTTTGAAGAAGTCGGGACCTAGATGTAGGCATAGACTTCTAGTTAAATCTTCTACATTGATATATTTAATGGTCATTGTAAGGGACTTATGAGGACTTCAGAACTCTTAATCTCTTGATGGGGGTATGCCCCTTTTAGCTCATGTAATAGATTAAATCTAGATATAACTATTATGATTTACATTCTCATTGCTATGAATGTCTCCTTAAGCTACTTTAAATCAAGGTATAGTTCCCTATATGTTGAACGTAAGCCTTATTCCCAGTGTTTAAACTCATGGAGTGACTAAGGTGGTCATACTTAAGTTTAAATATCGAGTGTAGCGGACTGTAGCGTTTAGGATACCCTTTGGGGTATGACATTTATTATAAAAAAAATGATTATTTCATATAAATAAAAGAAATGAACCTATACAATTTAGGATTATCATTTTTTAATAATATAAATTAAAAAATAATATCACAAATAACTAGTCAATATAATTAAATCAAACGCAAAAAAATTGCAAGCGAATTTGGCCTGAATATGGAAATTGTTTTTTTTTAAAATTACTTGAGGCTAGAATCGCCTCAAGTGGAAAATTTTTTAAAAATAATAAAATTTCCTTTTGAGGCTAAAATTGCCTTAATTGGGAACTTTAAAAAAAAAATTCCTTTCTAGGCCAAAATCACCTCAAACAGACAAAATTAGGGGGGAAAAAAAGAAATTTTATGGGAAAATTGAGTTTTAATTTGGGCGGCGAAGGTCGCCTCAATTTTCAATGTGAGGCAATAATCACCTTAATTTTATTTGAGGCAAGGTTCACCCCTGGTATGCTATATCAATCGACTTTTTGCCTCTATTTTTCAAATATGGCAAGGTTTACTGAGGTGAATAAAATTGTCTAAAAAACCCATATCCATACCAGTGGAGTTTAGCCTAAGTAATCTTTTGAGTTATCCATGGTCTATCCCTATCATATTAATAGGTAAAAGTGTCTAATTTCACTTGCAATTTATGTAGTTGGTGACACTTTAACTTATGTGATTATGCATTTCACAAATACATGTGAGAGTTGAAGGTCTGTGAACTATATTTGCGATTGTGATGTTCCAATTAGCTTAACGTAGTAGTAGTATTGATAGTACATGGATCATGCATAATCCTATATTAGAAGTGAGAGTTGAGGTTTTTTACGCATTTGAGGCTTTTTAATATATATTGTTTTTGTAATGCTCTGAGGGGTACTCTAAATGTGTCAGTTCACCTTACACAATACTAAAGCTTAAGAATGATTGCCTTATTTACACAAAGACTTTCCTATTATGTACAATGCGTACATCACAACTAAAGGAGCGCATTGAGATCGCGCAATTTATATTGATAAAAATTAATTAGAAAGGCAAAAGAAATACATATCATTAAACATAAATAATGTCAATTACAAATCTTAGGGGCATACCCCTGCTAATGTTCTCAAATGGATAAAAAATATACTAGTGTTTTGTAGTATTCTTCAAAAATAATAATATATCACATATTGCTTATAAAGAAAATTTCAAATTGAAACTTCATCCTATGATCCCAATTCTTCCATAAAAGTTCAAAAGTCCACCAATGATTTCCTTAATGTCTTGTTCCTCAAATGGAGTCTCAAGTATACCTATTTCAACAAAGCTATATAGGGGTGCAAACTTATAACGTGCTTAATGAGATATTCTCTTTATCTATATCGTGAATTCAAGTAAGTTTATTAATTTTCACGCATATGCTATGCATGTTATGCAACAAATACATGTTATAAATAAATAGGAATGGGTATCTGAAAACCATATATAGAATGAATTTATGCCCTCCGTATCAAGAGTTAAGGAATTGGATTTGAAGGTCTGCATGATCTTCAATGCAAGTCCCCAATCATTCTGCTCATAGCGATCAATCGACGTGGCTTATCCTTGGGCTGTATCCCTTGTATGTCTTAGTTCCCTACGAATGAGCTTGATACCTAGGCCCTTCTGATTTTTTGCATAGGAGTAGCAGTCTTCAACATGTGACTTGATGGAGGCAATGCATGACTATTTATTTATATCAAGGCCAAATATAATTAGGGTATGCTTATAGGTGATCAACCAAGTATCATGCATATATAGCAACATGTAATATTAATAATGCACTTGAAAACCGTTCATTGGTTTTGATATGCTTAGTATCGCTTGTCACACATTCATAGAAGCACATACATATAAACCCGTAGCCCCATACATATATATTTTATCTTGCAGCTACAAATCTGGTACAACTATCTGCGAGCACAAGCAAGGTAATGAAATCATGAGGAAGAACTCATATGTCCATATTGTAATTCGCTTAGACAAAATAATCCTTAGGAAAGAGGGTCTCATAATCCTTGTCACCTAGACAAAAGAAATACCTATGATAGGCATGAATTATCCATGATCTTAATGGTTGATTAAGTAAAATTTAGGCCTTAAGTTATGTTTCTATTTAAGAATTGATACTTAAAATCAACAATATTTTCAATTCGGGCGACTTTGGACCATAATGGCTCATTTTGGAGCAATTTAAAGGAGAGGGAACTCAACTATTTCCATAGAAACAAGGTATCAGGGCAAAATCATGGGCGAGATAAGAGAGGATTATTTTCACAGCATGAACCACGAAGCTTTGGTTGCTCTTGATAAGAAAATCAAGAAGAACAGCAAGGATACCGCATCTTGTGTCGCCCATGATTGAGAGAATAATGAAGATCAGCAGGAATCCTGCCTTCCTGATCACCCGTGATTTGAGAGTGGAGGAAGGAAAAATTGGAAAAGCAAGCATCAGGGCTCCCTTGGTTGCCCGTGATTAAGAATATGTCAAGTCAGAGTTTTTATTCTTATTTTATTTAACTGATACATTGGTTCGAACATAAGACATAAAATTCCTCTAAGTGTTGTACTGTTTCACGAAATGATATTACAAGTGAAAATAACGGATACCCAATCAAGAGGAGACATTAATTGACATTCATAGTTATCCAACTCTATCAACATGTGGCTACTGAGTTTTTCTTAAAAAAAAATAAATCTTTGTTGTAAGAAAATTGGTATGTTGTATCATTCCCGACGAACTCGAGAGAGATAGAATGGAGTTTGTTGTTGTTGTTGTTGTGTTTCAGATTTGTGTAGAATTCATTATTAAAAGGGGTTTTCTTCATTTCATTATTCTCTTGTTTTACATCTTAGTTATATTTCTACAATTTTCATTAACCATTATTTAATTTCCTAGCATGAGTGAGTAGTAACTAGGGTTTTACAAAGCCATATTAACATGAACCATGCACGAAATTGTTAGTAATCCTATTAATTACAAATTTCTAGTGATAGAATCTCACAAAAGTTAAGGGAATGTAGTGCACAACATGGCGTTGCACTAGATCTCAATGAAATTTGTTGAGAAACAATTTCATCGAGTAGAATGAAGTCACCAAGACATACTACTCTAAATAATAGAGATATTGTTAGGAAGTTTGCTGCATGTTTTTTATGGAATTCAAGGATAACGAAGGATTTTTAAGGCAATTCTACTTTGTCCATTCGCTTAAGAGAGATTCTAGTGGATGCAATCAAGATTAGAATTGGATTGTTCTGAGAAGAATAGCCATGAATTGAGAATTTCAGCAGATAAGTAATTAATAGGACAAATTGTTGTTAAATCATGTTAATATGATAGAGTAACACTATTATGTAAATTTGTTTTTTTTTTCGTGTATAATCTTGTTATTTATGTTATCTTCGTATAATCTTGGAATTTATAGTCTAGTTGTTAATTATAGGATAAATTCACTTAGTTAATTCAATCGTTTTGCTAGATAATAGGAAGATTAAGTAGTACTAGTGTTTGCATTCGTTCCTTATGGAGACGACTCTATTCTCGTCCATTCTAACAGACTATATGTACACTTACCTATCAATCCGAGTAATGAGATAGAATATAGGTTTGTAATTTATAAAACTCGATCAACAACCTAGGATGAGTATTTCATATAAGTTCTACTTAAATTTCTAACTTTATTTATTTTATTCATGATATTTCTTCCGATTATGAAGTTTCAACTTAAAATGGTCATAACTTGCTCATTTTAATTTAGAATTTCGCATATTAGTAGTGCTTTCTACCTAATTTAAAAGATCTATCTATATATAAGGTGTTTTTTTTTTTTTTTACATTTAATGTTGTTTAAGGGTCATAATGGATCAGTACATATTGCATCCCAAACCTCCAGCTGTTGTTTTTCTTATTTTCACAAAGTTTTACTTCATTCAACACTCCAAAGCAATCATAAAAATATTTTTTTTTCCCTTTAGAAATCATATAATAGCAATATTATTTCATGTTAAATGCATGATCTGAGTGATGTCGCATAAAAATAGAACTTTTGCAAACAATCTCTTATGGAAGGTGATAAGTTAAGTTTATGCAAAATCTTCTTTTGGATTTTTAAATAAAATCACCAACCTTAATTTACTGTAAAAGTGATACTTAACTAAGAAAAATTGTAGTTTCTTATTCCTTTACTTTCATAGTCACCTTATTTTTATAATAAGCCTTTCTTTACTGACAAATTTTCTAAAACATAAGTCTTTATGTGATTATAGAGAAAACTCACTCTAAGTGGATTTAGCTTCAAAAATATATTAAAACTTGTCCCATGAGAGAATTTAGAAAGTTAACTTGTTCTAAAGTTTTATCTTAACAAAAGATTCTTATAAATATATATTTTAGAAAAATTTTCATAACAAAAGATTATCATCATTTGTATCTTATGATAAACTCATTTTAGGCATTTCAAAAATTTAGTTCAGTACCTATGTTTATTCCTTCATTTCGAAAGATAATATTCCTTAAGTGTTTGAAAATGAAATTTTTAAGTCATTTTATAAAGCAAGGATTTATTAATATCCACATTTTTGAAATTTTTCCATGACAACATCACCTATGGTCATACATAAGTAAAAATGTAGCAATTGTAAACCCCTAAAATTTTCGGTTAACTTTAAGCTTGATCTTAGAATTAAAAGTCAACCAGAACCCTAAAGATCAACAAAAGGCTAGTACAAACCCTAGAAATTTAGATCCGGCATTTCTGTTTTCTTCAGCCCTAGAAAACAAAGTTGGAATGATTAGTGATAATAGCTCCTAATAGCTTTAGGTTGTATAAAAATATCAGATTTGCGAAATTCAAGTGTCCTTCGAACTCAATCGGGATCAGTCCTTGAAAATCGTGTCCCGAAGCCCGGAATAATAAAAATATTCCAATAACACCGATAGGACCGATTTAATATAAGGATTTCAAAAATATCAATTTCGTAATTTTTTGGTAATTAAAAATATCAGATATCGTATTTATACACGTATTTTCTTACTACCGGTACTTAAATTGCCATGTCTACTTTATATTACACTATTTACTACTATTCTGCACTATTTATCTATCTCTACTTTTTCTTACAACCTACTCTTACAACCCATACCTCTATTTCTTACACATTTTCATTTCCAATACAACTTCACATCTTTCATATCTTACTTTTAATTAACAAAAATACAAAAAAAAAAAAAAATTTCTCTCTCTCTCCCCCTCAAATTTGCGCCGGCCCCTCTCTCTTTCATCTCCAAATTGTTTCATTTTTATTTATTTAATTAACATAAATTATCTCCCACATTTTCCTATGAATACCCCATCTTACTTCCACTTCTTTCACACCTCTCATATGCTAAAGTTACTCTCTCAAATTTCTACAAGAAATCTCTTCCAAGAAGTTCTCTCTAGTTTAGTTCATTTAGGTAATTTTCTTCAAGTCTTCTTTATGTTCATCTACTTAGTATGAGCTTAGTGTGTGTTTTCTAAACCATGAAGGTTAAAGAAAGTAACAATAGGTTCATACTTTGTTTTTGTTCATCATCTAATTTCTTTATGTTGTTTTTATATCTAATATATCTATATAGCTATATATATCTTTTAGAGCATATAAGCTCATTTGTTTTGCAATTTATTTACTTTCCTTGCAATTTATTTACTTTCATATTGTTTTTAAAACTAGTTTTTCTTGTCTTAGACTTGTTCTCATCAAGTCAAAACATTTTCTTTTTCTTTTAGGGACTTGTCTTTTCTTAGTCTCGGGATACCTTGATGAAGCTAAGGTTCCAATACTTGATATATTTCCTTATTAGCTTATTCTTTCAAGTTATTATGTTTCTTTTTGTTTCCATAGCTTTATGATTCATATTCATGCATGAATATAATGGTTTTTGTCTCAACAAAATAAATGAGGAAATGTTTCCTTGAAAATAAAGATTCTTTTCTAGAAATAAGAAGTAATTTTCATAAACAAACTTTTCTAAGAAACCTATAGGAGCTCATAAACATATATAGAAAAGAACTTTTTGAAATAAACAAAAGTTTTACTAAAACTTCACTTTTTATCAAGTATTAGAAATTCTTTTCACAAAAATAAAATGATCTCAAGAAACAAAGAAATTCTTTCTCTAAACATAGAGTTGTTATTACTTTCAAAAGAAAAGTTGGAAACTAAGCTTAGAAAACAAAATCATTCATTAGGAATTTAAAAAGATTACAGAAATTAAATTTCGGGAAAGAAAATACTCATTTGAAATAACTTGAGATATTTTCAAAGCAAAATAAAAAGGAATATTTCAAAAGTTCTCACTTTCCAAAATATTTAAAAGACCTTACTTTTCATGGTTGAGACAACTTCATTAACTTCATACATTCAGTATGAGTCGCTTAACATATGTTTATACATTTCAAAGGTTTTACAAGCTATTATACTATCTATCTCTTCAAAATGAGCTTTGGATAAAAGAAGGAAAATAAGTTTATAAAAATTCATGGTGAATCTGTTCGCCACTTTTTCGGAACCCAAACAACTTAGTTTGATGAAAATAAGTTAAGAAATAGATAGATATTTTCGAATAGGTAGAAAACGGTATATAAAATGTGCAATTCCAAGTTAAAATGACTAAGTTATGACCATTTTAAGATAGAATTTTTTTCTATACGAATTTTAACAATCTATTAACATAGTTCCTTATTAGTACCATAGAATCAAAAAGAAATACTCATTTTGGGTATTCTTCTTGATTAGGTAATCTCGAGAAGGATTGTTCATATCCCGAAGATTACTACGATTAGTGGAAATCCTGAACGACTCATCCATTTCAAGAAATGTGTCATCATGGCTGAGTGAGTTTACTCCCCGTTATTTTTCATACTTATGATTGTGCTTGTAAATTTAGTTGCATTAGAATTTAGGCAAAATCAAATAGGAGTTGCATGATAATATGTTAAAAGAATACTAAGTATATCGAAACATGATTTGTTTGTAATAAAGTTGCATGTACATTAATGGGTGTTTGTTTTGACTTTTTTCTGATAGATACAAACACTTTTTTAAACTTTTTGCTAACAAATTATTTATCAAGAAATAGATATAGATAAAAAAAAAATTGACAGTTCTTATCAAAAGATCAAATAGAATAAATATAGATAAAATTTAGATGCAAATAAGATATATTTACACATATCATTTAAAAAAAAAATACAAATACAAATACAAATGAAAAATAGACAATCCAAACAGACCCAATATCTTGAAATGTTTGAAATTGGTTGCTCACTTGAAAGAAGTTAAATATAACTACTAGACTTTAATTAAGAAATTATTCATGCACTTCATATGTTGAGTCACGTTTCATCCACTACTATACAATTGGTGGGACAAGTGTATAATAGTGGTGGTAGATGTCACGTCCCAACGGGTACCCTAAACGTGACAGCCCGCCGTACGCAATATTAAAACCTAAGAATGACTACCTCAGTCACTCGAAAGCTTCCATATTGATACAAGGCATGCATTCACATCAAAAGGAGATCGATGAAGTAATGCATTTTAAGATATTGGCAGCGGAACATACAAAATAAAACTTAATATATAGCATTGAAATTAAAGTCTTACAACTTCTAAGGGGCATTCCCCTGATAAATTCATAACAACATGGTTTTACTAAGATAAATAACAAAAGCTAAAAGATTTTAGAAGAAATCTACTCTTAGACTTCAAAACAGAATTTCTCCAAAAGCTTTCCTAAAAGTAAGGATTCTACCTGTGGGATCAAGATGGTCTCGGGTGCAAAAAGATAATCCTGCAATATCAAAAATCTATAAGGGTATAAGCATAACTTGCTTAGTGAGATATTCCTTACGTAAAAGTACTCATAACAGGCAATCAACCAAGTTTATTAATTCAAGCATATGATATGCAACAACCATATGATCAAACATTACATACGACTATCCGGTTTCGTATGTATGATGGATTTACCCCTCCATCGGTGGTTAAGGAATGCTTTGAACTGGGCCCTGATCAACCTCCTTAAAAGTTGCGCACGTCTTGGGGTTCTAACGAACCATACTACTAGTCTTCGGACTTTCCTTACCCAAAGCGACCAATCCGGCTCGGCTATAACTTGAGACCGTATTCCCCAAACTCCATAAACTCTCAAGGTTGTAGCAAGGCAGCTTACTTTTCCGATCCCACGCTGAGGAGTAGTAGCAAATTTTTGAAATGATATTCTAAGTGATATCCATGAGCAATTTATTATATGGGGATTCCAATATGACATTGAATAATTTAAAGCGATCAAACAATATTTGCACATAAAGCAATACATACATAGAAACATTTATATCAATCATAAATCGGGTTCTGATATACTTATTATTCATTGATCACACACAACGATTTTGTCACGCCCTGAAGGGTATCCTAAACGTGGCAGTCCGCCGTACACAATACTAAAGCCTATGAATGACTACCTTCGTCACGCAAGGGCTTCCATACTATGTACAAGGCGTACAACACATTAAGGAGACACGATCGAAGTATAGCAATTCATATTGATATAAGTTATACAACAAGATATAAGGAATGTAACTAACTTCAAATATAATCGATTACACTTCTTAGGGGCATACCCCCGTTAAAATTCCCAACTTCAACCTTAAACAAAAGACATATATAGAATCTCATAGGTCACTACTACATAAGACCTATCATAACACAACTTCACTAAACCTGACTAAGGCCTTCTCGTACACCGCTTCCTTATTGGAAGCTCAAACTCATACTCGGTTTTCTGATATCTCGATCTTCGAGTCGTAATCTTAAATCAACCTGTAACATTCAATAACTGTGGGAGGGTAAGCTACACTAGCTTAGTGAGTGAGAACTTCCATAAATCACGCATCCAACAATCAATCAAGCAAGTTATTTAATCAATCATATGAATGCAACAAACACATGAATCATACAAAACATATGATCAACCGGAAATCATATGTGAATAGATTTACGCCCTCTATTCGGGGTTAGCAGATTCACGACTCCTGCGGTACTGTCGATTCCGTCTTCGGGTCACGGTTACCCTCACATAATATTCCGTCTTCGGGTCACGGTTACCCTCACATAATTTGTTTTATGGATACCGGATAACTGAAACAATATGCTAATGCTCCATCCCCAACGTGAAGTGATTATGTCCATATTAGTTTATCATTCCAAATAGTCATTATTCCAATTCTTAAGTGATCAACCAATTACGCAGACAATCAATAATATAGCAATAAACATTCATCATTAATCACCCGGTTTCGATATTCTTAACACGGTTTGCTCAATACATCATCAACACATATAACCCCATAATTACCCATCATACATTTCCATTCTATCTTTGCTTATCAATCTAGTGCGACTAAATTTACAAGCACAATCAGGAACGTAATAGGAAGTAGAAACTCACTCGGCCATGGACTCCGTTCTCTAATCGTAGTAGTCCGGTGGCAAGAAATCCTCCGATCCGAATTCCCCTAAACGAAAGAAATACCCAAATGAGTACTTCATACTACAATCTAATCCCAACTTATCAAATATAACTCTTTAGTTCGTAATTTTCGTAACAAGCAAAAGTTCCAACTTAAAATGGCCATAACTTGGTCATTTTAACTCGGAATTTCGCAAATTATATACCGATTTCTATCTACTTCGAAAGATCTATTTAATTCTAATAAAATATCTAAGTTTTGAAAATGTTACAGCTTCGGAACAAGCCGATCAGTTCTGATCAGTAACGAATTCACTTTCGAAAATTTGTTTTTGTGAATGTTTGCGATGTTTCTAAATCATAGATCAAATGTAAATACAATATGGATGATTTACTATCATGGATGACATGTTATGATCTTCCTATACGTATTCTTGTTGATATTTATTTCAAGAAATTCCTTAGAAGATTTTAAATTCATAAAAAGTCAAGAAAACTTAGTTAAACTAGAATAATTTTGTAGTCTTGAGTAACTACACTTGTTTTAGGAAAATTTCATAGTGAAACCTATTCATTCTTGTTAAAACTAAGCCTCAACTAAATATATATCTCAAGGCCTTCATTTCTTGATAAAAATCCTTATTTTAGACTTAGAAAATAGGTGTTCAAGTAGGAGCTATCTCTAAATCCGAATTTTGCAAGATTGGTTTTTAAGTGATTTCTTTTAAGGAAAACTCATTTATTCTTTTGGAAATCAAGTCCCCACTAAACCTATACCCTAAGGTCTTCATTTCTTTGATAAAACTTCCATTTTGAGTTTGAAAAATAGGTTTTTATATCTCATCTTCCCCTAGATACGAGATTCATGCAATCTTACACAAGATCAAATTTTCTTATCTTGTAAATATCACTTGTTTAACAATTTCCTCCTAGTATATCCACCATCAATTTATTAAAATCACTTCCCTATGATATCTATTCCATAAGCCCTTCATATTTTAGCTTAAAACTTCATTTTGGGGTTAGACAATATGTTTTGAAAATGGGTCTTGGTTTGAATCCGCGAATACAAATTTTATTTTTGAAAATAACATTTGAAAATCACCTTTGATTTTTACAAAATAAAGTCTTGATGATATCTACTCCTTAAGGCTTCATTTTCTCAACTAAAACTTCCATTTTGAGACTTGGAAGGGGGTGTTTAAATTTGAGCTTTGCCAAGATACGAAAATTAAAGTTCTCATTTGTGTTCAAAACCAAGATCTACATTTATATAGGCATCAACTTCATGCATACAACCACATTATCCATATACCAAGATTTTACATAACAAATACTAAGAACAAGTCTTGCAAAAGTGAGGTCTACACATTATAACAACAAAAATAGAAATAACAAGATAAGCAAGGATCAAAGTGAGTGTTTCATGTTCTTGGCATCATCATCCATTGCTCATAGGCATTATGGAAGGTCCTTTGATGCATGAACCTCTTTATCATATACCTATACCACCAATGAGGCTTAAGAAGGATGATTTCTTAAACAAGCTTCAAGAAATGAGTGTGGAGGCCTTCTTTTCCTATGGGGGCAGCAAGACTTCAAGAACAAAGGAGGCAAGAAAGAAAGAAAATAAGAGAGTATTTTGCCTAGGGTTTGTAAAGAATAGAAGGAGTGAATATAAGAGACTATTTATAGAGAGATGAGAGAGGCTAAAGAGAGTTAAATGAAAGAAAGGAAAGAAGCAAGGGCAGCAAGAGAGGGGGGGGGGGGGGGGGGGGGGTGGGGTTGGGGTGGCGTGAATCTAGGGGGAAAGAGAGAGGGATTTAGTTTGGTTTTGACTTGAAGTTGAAATGTAACTTGTCTTCCACATGTGATTAACAAAAAGGAGCTTTTAAATCATTAAATATAAAAAATAATAAAAGAAAAATGGCAGATTTGGAGGCTTGTTGCAGCTGCCATGGAGTGTTGGAAGACATGAATAGTACAAAGTGTGGTGTAGAAATCATCACAATAGTGTACAAGGTATGGGTCACATGTATGTGTCTTATATGAGATTTTTGAAAAGAGAGAAATAATTATAAATAAATAAAAAAATCAATGGCAGAATTTTAATAATTAAAATGAAATAATTAATTAAATTATTTTAGTAATTTATCAAATAAGTTACCGGTACGGTCAAATTACGCTTATATAAGCTATAACTGATATTTTTAGGAGTCGAAAAATTACGAAACTGTAATTTTATGATTCCTCATAAAATTACGAGTTTTACGGTGTTGACGGAATATTTTTATTCCGTCACCGGGACACGCTTTTCGAGGCAGTACCCGATCGGGTCGAAAAAGGTTAATTTCGATCCAATCTGATACTTTTTAGTTTTCTTATATTATTACGCACTATTCCAAACACTAAACTCGTTCTTAAACTTCTAGGATTAAGAACTCGGGATTGTCGGATCTAAACAACTAGGATTTTGGGCTTCGGTTGACTAAGGCCAGGGTTTGCCAATTTGGAAACTGAATAGTTTTATTCATAATTCATATTTTCTTATAACATTAATTCTTTGATGATTTATCTAGTATTAACAGTTCTCAAGATTATTTAAATTGATTTATTGTTTTGAAAATTTATCGCATTCGTTATTGGATAGGGTTTTCTCGATTATCGTACCGAATATTGGTTATTGAGACAATTTTTGATGAAATTGAGTCTAAGAATTTATTAATGCCTTACGAGGATTATTTATATTGTTTTAAAGGTTTATATTGCTCTGACTTACGAGTTTTGATTCGTCGAGTGATTTGATTGGCTTAAAGATTTCATAATCGGATGAGTGTTGAACTTTCGTTTTGCTTTCAAGTCTATGGTACTTCAACTTAGGGTTTAATGATTGAATTGATTATCATAATAATAATTAGACCTTCTTCTTAAGGTTATGGGATTTTATTCCCGATCCTGTTTTATGATTTTCGAAGGTTTGGTTTGTCTATTAGAGCTTTCATTATAATCTTATCTTTCAGGATCATTAATTTGTTTATCGATTAATTATCGTCAAATTAAGCTTACTTAATCGTGCCAAAGCCTAACTATGAAATGGCTTTGGTGAATTTTAAATTACTCGAAATTATTGTTGTGGTAATTGAGTTTCCATATTATCTTGATTTCCGAGTGAAAAATCAGATGAACTAATTATCTTACGTAAGAATTTTGGTTCAAAAGATATTTAGGTTCTTATTTTATTTTCAAGGGCTCTCAGTTTCTTAAGATTAGGAAAATTTTTATTTATGTTCATATTTTAGAACCTTTTAGAGTTCGATTTTAACTTGGAGTCATTTTTAGAGTTTGTCTTTGAAGTTTATTCTTGGATTATTTACTGAAATTTTCCGGGGCTTACAGATTCACATACATAATTCCCATGATAACCTGCATGCATATCAATTTTATCTTTTCCTAACATCTAGTGCTCTATTCTACAAGCACATACTCGAATACATAAAGGTAAAAGAAACTCACTCGTTCATAGCGATCTGGGAGTCAAAGTAATCCTCGGGGAAGAGAAGATCTTGGACCTCGATACCTAAATAAAAGAAATACCTGACATGAGTATTTCATCCAAGATCTATTCAAATTCTATAATTCTATCTTATTGAATTCGTAAAAATCGTATGAATGGAAATCCCAACTTAAAATGGCCAAAACTTACTCATTTTAACTTGGAATTTTGCATATTATATACTGATTTCTACCTACTTGAAAATATTTATCTATTTCTAAGGTTATTTTTATCAAAAGAATTTATTTGGGTCTCGGAATAGTAACGTACAGATTTGGTGCGAAAATTCCATTTTCAAAACTTAAGTTTCAAACTTTTCTTTACTCAAGAGCTTTTATACAAAAATATAGATATATTGTATGGTTGAAAAATCCTTTGAATACATATATATATATACCCAAACCACATGCATAAATTTAGTGGTGTTATCTCAACAATGATCTTATAAAACAATGTGTCTTGAAAGTGAGAGAAACTAAGACTCGAAAATCTACTTTTTAGCTTTATTTGGAAATTTTATTAGTAAGTATCTCCTTCTTTTAACTCCATTTCTTAATTTTGAAAATAATTACATTTTCAAATAGAAATTTTAATCTTTTAAGATTCCCATAAATTTATTTCTAGTGATTTAGAAAACATAGCTTTTCTAAATATTTCATGGTTATAAGTTCTAAGGTTTTTCTAAAGTTAGACCCACTTTAAAAGAATAATACCAATAATTTTATAAGTTATTTATTATTTTTATTTCCTAAGTAAGGCTTATCCTTATAAAGGTTATATTTTGATAAGTTTGTAAAACTTGTCTAGACTTTAGTATTCTAGAGTGTTGGTAGAAAAACTTTGATAAATAAGTTTAAGAAGACTCTTGGTTAAATCAAAAATTAAGTTTAAACAAACTTTCTTATTTTATTGGTTTGAAAAGAGAGTTTATAGTAACTTTATTTTCATTGATAAAATACCATATAATATTATTATTAAAACTTGAGCTAACTAATCTAACTTTAGAAAATATTTATTAAGATTAAACTTTAAGTCTTTATGGAAAAATAATTTCTTATGTGACAAAATTTATTTTTAAAGAGAGTTCTTAATTTATTACTTAAGAAAACTCATTTTCCATTATGGTTGAGACAATATCAACATGTTCATGCATGAATGAGAATATGTAACTATGAGAAATATAATAAAAACAACATAATAAGATAAATTATATAAGAGCATAAAAGTAAAGTCAAGTATTGGGAACCTTAACTTCATCAAGGTATCCCGGGACTAAGAATAGACTAGTCCTCAAAAGAAAAGAAAGGCGAAGAAAGAATATTGTTTTGACTTGATATGGACAAGTCTAAGACTAGAAAGACTAGTCTTAATAACAACATGAAATAAATAAATTACATAACTTGAAAGTAAATAAATAACAAATGAGCTTATATGCTCTAAATAAATATATATACATAATATACATAATACTTTATATAAGTTAGGTTAGAACAAATAATAATAACAATAACAACATAATAATAACATAAGGAAAAGAATAGAAACATGAACAAAAACAAAACATGAATAAATTGTTGCTTCTTTAACTCTCATGAGTCTAAGAAACATACACTAAACTCATGTGAAGTTGTATGAACATGATGAGTATATGAAAGAAATTTTTACCTAAGGTTATGTATTTGTTGAAGAAGAAAAGAATGGTTTGTAGTAATATGTGAGAATGGGTTTTCTAAAGAAAAGAGAGAACTTGAGAGAGATTTTGAGAAAGGGATTTTATGGAATGATTTTGGGAGAGTTTTAGTAGGAAATGAGTTGTGTGAAAGAATGGAAGAGGAAAGAGGTATTTATAGAGTTTTGGAGTGGAAATCAGATGTAATTAAATAAATTGAAAAATAAAACAAATTAAGAGTGATATGAGTGAGAGGATGGACGGTAAGGGCTTGGAAGAGGGAGAAAAATTAATTAAATTTGTTGTTTTGTAATAAAAAAGAAGTAATATGTAAAGTATGATGTGATTAAACTTGTTTGGGGAAGGTAAATTGTAAGGTATACGTATGGTAGTGTGTAAGAATAGAGTGTAAGAAAAAGTAGAGATAGATGAGTAGTAATGAATAGTAGAAAAGTACTATGAATGGTAGACTAGACAATTAAAATACCGATAGTAAAGAAAATACATGTAGTTAAGCTAAATATGATATTTTTAGTTACCGAAAAATTCTAAAACTGGTATTTTTGAAAACCTTATATTTTTACGAATCTATTGGTGTTGTCGGAATATTTTCATTATCCGGTGCACTACGGCAAGATTTTCGAAAACTGATTCCGCTCGGATCCGAAAGACACTAGAAAATTAAGAATTGATATTTTTAAGCTTTCCTATATTATTACGAACCATATTCCTCAATTATCTCAATTTTGTTTTCTAGGGTTTAAGAACACGGGATTGCCGGATCTAGATTCACTAGACTAAACATAGAACTAGGTTAACTTTAGGGTTTCATTTTGCCTTTCGGTTCTTAGGGTTTGCTTATATTATCGAAAAATCTAGAGGCTTACAACCTACCCTCCTTAAAGAAAGTTTTGTCCTCAAAACTTGACTATCGTACCTGATTCCTCGAAAAGATTCAGATATTTGTGTCGGATCTCATCCTCAGCTTCCCAAGTTGCCTCCTAATGGCTGTGCTTCCTCCAAAGGGTTTTGACATATTTGATCTTCTTGTTCCGAAGCTTTTAGACTTTTCGATCCAAAATCTGTACCGAGTGTTCCTCATAAGTGAGGTTCTCCTTTAGCAATACTGGCTCCAACTTTACTACACGTTCTGGATCCGCTACATGCTTGCGCAAAACCGATACATGAAACACATTGTGCACACCTGATAGGTTTGGTGGCAAGGCTAGGCGATTGGCCAGATCTCCCACTCGTTCAAGCACTTCAAAAGGTCCAATGTACCGTGGGCTCAACTTTCCCTGTGAACGTACTTGATGTATACTCTTGATTGAATTTATCTTTAAGTATACATGGTCTCCTTCTTGAAATTCAAGAACTACCTTTTCAGATCTGTCCAGCTTTTCTGTCTATCTTGGGCCTCTTTCATTCGCTGTCGGATTATTCTTACTTTGTCTACTGCATCTTGTACCAAATCTGGTCCAATAGCAAGCTATTCCACATCATCCCAAAACAGAGGTGACCTGCAGCGTCGTCCGTATAAAGCTTTATATGGTGGCATTTGTATGGTAGAGTGATAGCTGTTGTTGTAGTCAAACTCTATGAGTGGCAAATGAGCATCCCAACTCCCTTTGAATTCCATAACACAAGCATGCAACATGTCTTCCAAGGTTTGGATCGTCCGTTCCGATTGTCCATCGGTTTGGGGGTGATAAGCCATGCTAAAATGCAACTTTGTTCCCATACACTTTTATAAACTTATCCAAAACTTAGATACGAATCAAGGATCTCGGTCTAACACAATTCCGGCAGGTACTCCATGTAAACATACTATTTCCTTTATGTAAAGCTTAGCTAGCTTGTCCATTGAGTACATCATGTTGATTGGTATGAAATGAGCTGATTTGGTCAAACGATCTACCACGACCCATATGGCATCATATCTTGCCGATGTCCTTGGTAGTTCACACACGAAATCCATCGAGATTTGATCCCACTTCCACTCGGGTATCAGCAAAGGTTTTAGCAATCCTCCCGGCCTTTGATGTTCCACCTTTACTTGTTGACAAGTTGGGCACTTCATCACATAATCGGCTATATCCCGTTTCATTCCATTCCACCAAAAGTGGCTCTTAAGATCTTGATATATCTTAGTTCCTTCCGGATGTACTGTGTATCCCGAGTTATGAGCTTCACTCGTGATTTCCCTTCTCATTTCCTCATCGTCTGGCACACATAGCCTTCCTTTCATCCTCACTACATCCTCTTCATCTATGGTGAAATCAGTATACCTCTCCGCTTGCACTTCCCTTTTGATCCTTAGTATGACTTCATCATTTCGTTCCATAAGGGTTGGTTCCATCACCAAGTTAGATATTTCCACCTCCACATCTTTTCCAATGAATTCGATACTCAGCCTTTCGAATTCTCTTACCAACTCCTTTTGGTCGGTCAACAAAGCGGCAACTTCCTCATGATTCTTTCTACTTAAGGCATCAGCGATGGCATTAACCTTTCCTGGACAATAATTGATTCCACTAACCATCTCCATTGTCGCATATTCAACTCCTTCTGAGTGAATAGATACTTGAGGCTCTTGTGATCCGTATACATTTCGCATCTTTGTCCATACAAGTGATGCCTCTATATCCTGAGTGCGGAAACAACGGCAGCTAGCTCCAAGTCAAGTGTCGAATAATTTTGCTTGTGCAGTCTCAACTGTCGCGAAGCATAAGCAATCATTTTTCCTCCTTGCATTAGCACACATCCAAGACCATTTCTTGATGTGTCGCTATGCACCGTGTATGGCTTCTTGGGGTTTAGCAGAACAAGTATCGGTGTGGATACAAGCTTCTGCTTGAGCTCTTGAAAACTCTTTTCTCTTTTATCGGTCTAGATGAACTTCTCATTCTTTTGAGTAAGTTGCGTTAATGGCTTGGCTATAGTCGAGAAATTCGTTACAAACTTTCAATAATAGCCAGCTAGACCAAGAAAGCTTCTTACTTCCGTTACCGTCTTCTGTTGGTTCCACTCCATTACTGCTTTAATCTTTTCCGAGTCAACCGATATGCCATTTCCTGAAACAACATGCCCTAAAAAGGATATCTTATCCAACCAAAAGTCACATTTTGACAATTTAGCATACAACTTATGTTCTCTCAAAGTCCGAAGTGCCATAAGAGGTGTTCCTCATGTTCTTCTCGTGTAGTTGAGTAGACCAAAATGTCGTCGATGAAAACTATAACACACTTATCCAACAAGGGCTTATAGATTCGATTCATCAGGTCCATGAAAGCGGAAGGTGCATTTGTCAATCCAAAAGACATCATTAAGAACTCATAATGTCCATATCGAGTTCGAAAAGTGGTCTTTGGTACATTATTCGACTTACTCTTAACTGATGGTATCTAGGTCTCAAGTCAATACGTGAAAACACACTTGCTCCTTACAACTAATCAAAGAGGTCATCGATCCGGGGTAATAGATACTTATTCTTGATTGTAACTTTATTCAACTCCCGGTAATCAATACATAACCTCATAGACCCATCCTTTTTCTTAACGAACAAGACTGGTGCTCCCCATGGTGATACACTTGGGCGAATAAATCCTTGATCCAAAAGCTCTTGTAATTGCTTTTTGAGTTCCTTCAATTCTACCGGTGCCATGCGGTATGGAGCGTTTGATTTTGGCTCAGTATTTGGCATCAAGTTAATCCCAAAATCTATCTCCCTCTTTGGTGGCAATCAGGTAATTCCTCAGGAAAAACATCAGGAAACTCATTAACTATGGATATATCCTCCACCTTTGGTCCTTCACTTTCTTCCCCTACAACATTGATTTGTCGATCGATCTCCTCTTCATTCATCACTAACTCGAGCGAACTTAATCTTTGCCTTCTTACAACCGCGGATTCACCTTTAAACTCAATATCTTTCCCATTTACATCCTTAAAATTCACCTTCTTCTCTCGACAATCTACCGTGGCTTTAACATGAGTCAACCAACTCATTCCAAGAATTACTTCATACTTATTCATCTCCAACACAATCAAGTCACTTGTCGTATGGTGTCCTTGGATCTCTAAAGGACATTCCTTCAACATCTCTTGGGTGGTCACGATGCTACTCGTGGGTGTCTTTATCTTGAAGCTGGTAGCGGTGGTGATTATAGGTAAACCGGTTTTCTTAGCAAGGTTGGGGGTGATAAATGAATGGGTGGCTTCGGTATCAAACAAGGCATAAGCGGTCTCGTTAGCTACTCGTATACTTCCTGCGTTCAACACGCACTAGTTACTAACCATACTATACTTATCTAACTTTTCTAAAGCTTTAAGCTAAAGAGATAAAGGGATTCTATTATTACGGATTGAAAACATAAGAAGATAATATAAACAAACAAAACAATAGCTTAAGGTTAAGGCTAACCTGCAACGAGTCCATGATCATAGCCTTTACTTCCCTCCAAGGCAGCAAACTCACATCCTTCTTCTTCATCTACTTCCTCGCACATCCATTGGCCCTCTAGATTGTTAGACTCTCATTCCATGCATCGAGGTGCCAGAGTGGTTCCCGTTTCCATTGCCATTGTTAGTTCTGACAAGGGCTGATCCTCCCGAGGTGTTAGATGACCTCACTAAAGCATTTTTCCTCTTTGGGCATTCATTTGCAAAGTGCCCTGGTTGCTTACACACAAAGCAGACACTGGTGTTCTTCTTGGGACACTCCAAGATTTTGTGATTCGGGCTGCCACAAAAGAAGCACTTGTTTTGCAATTGTGGGCAAAACTTTGGATAATGCTTCCCTCGGCATTTCCAACATGTGACATCTACCTTGGTCACTTCCCTCTGATTGCTTCTACTTCCTTTGAAACTTCCAAAGGTCTTAAACCTCTTATTTTGGAATCCATAATTGGGTCCTTCATGAGGCTTCCTTCCAAACACAAACACTTTCTTCTCTGGAGCTTTTGTCTTCATCTTTTTGGCTTCTTCTATAATTCGAGCCTTTTCCACTAGCCCCTTATAACTTTTAATATCAAATTCCACCAAATGAATCTTTAGGTCCTCGTCTAATCCATTCAAGAAAACTTGTCTCTTTAACTCCTCGCTGTGCTTATAGGATTCAGGAGCATATTGTAACAAGCGACTAAACTCGGTTTCGTACTGCTCGATGGTTCTCCCCTTTTGAAAAATATTCAAGAAGTCAGCACTGTATCGGACTCTGAGACTCCTTGGAAAGTAGTTCTCCAAGAACTCCTCTCAAAACATATCCCAAGTGACTTGAGCAAGCAATTCTCGCTTCTTCGATTCCCAGCATATTCGGGCATTAAACTTCAACATGAATGTCCCAAAACTGACTCCTAAGTGGTGGGGTACCTCATAACCATCAAATGATCTCTCGATTTGGGCCAACCAGTCTTCGGCTTTAGCTAGTTTTCCGAAGGTTCCATCGAAGTAAGTGTTACTTTTGATGAAATTGGCGAGCAAGTTTTAGTGTGATCTCGGCGGCGGTGGTGGTGGAAATGGCGCGGCATGCGATTGTTCGCCGGGTGCTTCTACCGTAGCTTTAGGAGCATTCTGTGGTAGAGCAGGAGCTGGATTATTTTGATGTTGTTGCTGAATCAAAATATTCAACAATTGGTTCATCTGTCCAAGGGTAGCAGCAAGGTCATTTTGCTAGTTCGGCATAGGAGTAGGGTTATCCTCCGGTTGGTTGCGTGGATGTACTCCTTGTTCAGCTAGTACGTTGTCGGAATCTCTTTGTTCTCTGTTCCTACGTCTTCTTAGACGGCTGTTTAATCATTTTAGATTTTAGTTTCTATTTTACGCTCTATACTAACGTTTACAGAAATCACGGAAATCTCAAGTATAAAGACTAGAAATCAAAATACAAGATACAAAACTTAAGGAAATAAATTTGCAAAATAGGAATTAATAGGATCTTAATAAGAAATTAAGAAATTCAAATATAATTTAAAGAAATCATAAGGTAAGAAATCAAAATCATGCATCTTAATCACAAAAATAAATAATATAAATGCCGTAAAAATAAAGGAATCACATTATTAAGAAAACATTAGGTCACTTTTATTTGTTAAACACTTAACTATATCTTTTAATTAGTTGTGAAATAATACTAAGGCGTTATGTCTAGGGTGAACGCGACGCTTTCTTCTTATCGAGGTTCCTTACTTCTCTTCTCGATCCTTCCGTTGAAATTTGACGGAATCCAAGGTTGGTTTCACTGTCACGCCCCATAGGGTATCCTAAACGTAACAGCTCGCCACATACTATAAAAGACTCTCGAATTTCTATTCGAGCCTTTCGGGAGTCTTTTATAGATGCAAAGCATCCCTTTACGACAATAGAATACTCATTCAATGGAGTTAAGAAGTTTAATGTGGCATTCATTAGCCATAGATAATAAACCAAAACACATATATATACTTTACAAAATCTAAGGGGCATTCTCCCGCAAAATAATATCAAGTCCATTACAGTCATCCAAAGTCCTTTAGTTTCCAACGGAAGTCTAAACAAAAGCGAAGTAAACTTCTATGGGAAACTCCTATCTCCGGCACCTGAGCTGTGGCTTGCCTCGGCCTAAGCCAGATAAAATCATGCTGCAACAAATAAAAGCTATGGGGGTGTAACCTAACTAGCTTAGTGAGTAAGAACTTCCATATCATAATTAAGTACAATTCATTCAAACAAGTGATTATTCACGCAAATGTATGCATCAGACAAATGGGTTCAACAAACATATGACCAGCCAGAAATCATATGTGGATGGACTTACGCCCTCCATCCCGGGTTAGTAGATTAACGAATCCTGCGGTACGACGCCGTTTAAGCTCACGATCAACTGATCAATAATTCGTTTTATGGATCACGATTAACCAACAATTTCGTTTATGGATCACGATTAACCAACATATTCGTTTTATGGATCACGAAAAACCAACCAATGCTAATGCTCCATCCCCATCGTGATATGAATGAGTCCAATTACAATTGAAGTCAAATATATATTAATTCAATTATTTTAGGTGACCAACAAGTATTCGTAGACAATCCATATAAAATGCTAGCTAATCAATCAATAGCTTAACACCCGGTTTCGATATTTCTTAAGCTCCATTTTACACATCAACAGCAGACAAAGGTATAATTCCCATATACCCCATCATACATATTCATTCATATCTTTGCCTATACCACTAGTGCCACTAATCAGTACAATCGTAAGCATTAATTGAGAGTGGAAGTAGTACTCACTCGGCCATTGGACGCCGGTCTTTTTAATAGTAATAGTCGGGAGGTAGGGTGTCGTCTTGCTCGGGATCACCTACCACATAAGAATAATCCTAATGAGATTCCCATCATTTAGCTAATCCAAGCTATACATCTAAACTAGATGAATTCGGAATTCTCGCTATTTGCGGAAGCCCCGACTTAAAACGGCCATAACTTGGTCATTTTAACTCGGAATTTCGCAAATTTTATATCGATCTCTATCTACTTCGAAAGATCTATCTATTTCTAGTATTATTTTCAAGTTTTGAAAATAGTAAAGTCACAGAACAGTAGGATCAGATCTGTTCTGTCACTTTCTCGATTCCGAAAAATTGTTTCGCTTTTGATAAAAATGTTCCTAGTTGATGATTCATGGATGAATGGTATATGAATGAATTCCTAACATGAATGTCATGTAATGAACTCAATATATGCATGGTCTTGATGATTTTTGATGATGAACTCTTTTGGACTCCTAATTGTTATAAAATTCCATAAAGTTTATTTCTAAAAAGCTATTCTTCCCAACTTTACATTCCCTAGGGTTTCTTTGATTTTATTCTTGAAATTCACTTGTTATCTAAATAAAAATGAGTTCTCAAAGTCTATATTAATCATGGCCTTCATTCATGCATAAAAATCCACATTTTTCATTTGGTAAACAAGTTTGTAAACAAGCTTCTTGTTAAAATCCGAATTTTTGAAATTTCATTTTCTTGCATTTTCCTTCTGAGAAAACTTGTTTAATGCATTAAAATTTGAAGCTCTAATGTATTCATTATCTAAAGACTTCATTTAACTCATAAAACATCCAATTTAGACTTAGATATAGGTGTTCATGT